>CM060619.1:325000-332500 GCA_030578275.1 Meda fulgida
ACAGACAGACAGACACACACTCTCTCATACACACACACACATACACACACACATTCTCAGACACTCACTCTCACACTCTCATACACACACACACTCTCTCTCTCTCTGACACTCACTCACACACTTTCATACACATACACACACTCTCTCTCTCTCTCTCTCTCTAAGACACTCACTCTTACTCACACACTCTCATACACACACACACACTCTCTCTCTCTCTCTCTCTCTGACACTCACTCACACACACAGATATAAACACACAGGCACTTTCTCACACACAGACAGACACACACACTCTCTCTCTCTCTCAGACACTCTCTCACACAAACACACACACACTCTCTCTCTCTCTCTCTCTCTCAGACACTCACTCTCACTCACACACTCTCTCTCACACTCACTCTCTCTCTCTCTCTCTCAGACACTCACACACACACTTTCATACACACACACACACACAAAGATATACAGACACACACACAGGCACTTTCTCTCACACACTCTCACACACACACACTCTCTCTCTCTCTCTCTCAGACACTCACTCACACACTCTCATACACAAACACACACACACTCACTCACTCTCTCTCTCTGACAATCACTCACACACTTTCATACACACACACACACATACATAAGCACTCTCTCACTCACACACACTCGCTCTCTCAGACTCATATACACACACTTTCTCTCTCTCATACACACACACACACACAGTTTCTGACACTCTCATACACTCTGTCTCTCTCTCTCACACACACACAAAGATATACAGACACACACACTCTCTCATACATGCTCTCTCACACACACAGACACGCTCTTATACACACTCTCATACATATACACAAACTCTCTCTCTCACACACACACACACTCTCTCTCTCCCTCTCTCAAACACACGAGGAAAACCGACCAAACTAACTCAACTATCACTGTCACTGTTGAGATGGAGAAAAGTTTGTTTATCTTAGTTTCAGCCTTGTTTGTTTTAGTTGTTTTTCACTTCAGTGATCGATAAGCACTCCGCACATTGTTATCATTCCCCGCTTTGTGTGTTTTCCCTTATTTAAACGAATGTGGATGTTTTGCTCGTGTTCCAGTGAGACAGACACAAAGGATCTGAGGTAAAACACACTCACAGGCGCCTGATCCGCGCGGGCAGCCGCTCCGAGGTCAAGCCGTGTTTCAGTGCACTGCAGTCGGCGAGGGATCCCACACACGAGCACGCGGACGGGCACGGGTCCGGGTCCGGTTCCGAGTCTCCGTGAAGCGCTTTAAATCCCGTGAGGTGAAACACGAGCAGCGCGAAGCTCACAGCGCGAGCGGGCTGCGGCATTCTCACCCACAGCAACAACACAACTAACAAAAACTCCACAAAATCGATCCTTAAAAGTTTAAATTCCTCACGAATGTGAAAGAGAACAAAGATCTTAGCAGATCCGCGTCAACTGAACTCTCTTTCCGTGTTTAATATCACGAGTAAAAGTGCAGGAATCAGCGCCTCGCTAACCGCTCCATCTCTGAGGAAGTTTTTTCCACCGCGCGCTGGAATCAGAGCAGCATTCCGCGGCGCGCGCTCCCGTGGGCCTAGCAGCGAGAGGGATTCTGGGTAATGTAGTACAGTCAGGCGGAGACACTAATCAAAACATTTTGCGAGAGAACGCAAAAGCATTGACAAATATTTGTTTTCTTTGACCAGGTCTCTTTAGGGGCTCCGTAACATTTAGCGGGAGTTTTATCAGGAGTTTTTCAGTCAGAATTTCGACTTTTATGTCACAATTTTGCCTTTCCATGCTTAGTATGTCAATTTCGACTTTTCATCTCATAATTATGACTTAATATGTCATATGTTTGACTTTTATGTCATAATTTCGACTTTTCATCTCAAAATTATAACTGTAATAATTTCACATTTTTGTCACAAATTTGACTTTTCATCTCATAATTATGACTCAGTATGTCATAATTTCGACTTTTTACATCATAATTTGACTCAGAATGTCAATTTTGACAATATTTCATCATTTATGATTTCAGCAGCTTGCATGAAATCACTTGAACATATAAAACTGTTTAATGAGAGAGAAAAACAGATGATTTTGGCCCTTAAAACACGAGTAAAACATGTATTATAAGGTGTGAACGAGCTTTATTTCTTAAATCCATCAGAAAAGTATGTTTTCACTAAACCCTTTACAGGAACAATATTCCATATAGTTATATCCTGAGTTCATTATCCAGGAATCATGACACGTTTCCACGATCATTATGAATTATAAGTTGGTTAGTGGTTAGTGAATATTTGATTGTCCTACATAATCAGAGGGACAAACACACAGAAATCAATTCTTATTAAGCAAACGGCATTTGCTTTCATTTCTAATCATGATTATGGCCTCAAGCAAATGATCGTCCGGTTCAGCTCCACTCATCTATTACTAAATACAACAACTTATTAAGCATTGATTTAAAAAAGAAATGTAAAGGCGTTTTTTATCTTGCTTGCAAGCAATTCATATTTGAAAACGTATTCAATAAATATATGATTTATATTCATTATATTAAATTAATTATTTATAATGGTTGTGTTGTTGTTATTTATTTATTTATGCGAATGTCCTTTCATATTTTTTTATTTGTCATTTTTATTCTTAATAATAACAACCTGTGACTTCACTAATAAACGTGTTACTTTCATACTATAAATCAAGCCCTAGATCACGTCTGTGTCGTTATCAGTGATGCGAAAGTTACTTTTAAAAGTAATGCGTTACAATATTGCGTTACTCTCTAAAAAAGCAACTGTTACTTTTTATGGAAATGAAAATGTTACATTATTTCTGTCACCTGGGCTGGATTTGCTTGTTTGTTTTAATTACAAAAACAACTTATTAAGAAAAAGTAACTGAGATATTTAGTGAGAAGTCTGATTATGTAACTCGTGTTCCTTGTAACGTGTAAATATCTTTAGTGTAAAAGATCAGTCTCTCAGTCTCTGAGTCTCGGGTCTGTGGACAGATGCCAGTCATTATACTCAGAATAGCAGAAACCCCGTCTTCCCAGCATGCACTGCTCCGATGGCTCGTCTCCAGCACAAACATGGCCGTGTGTTTTACAGCTGGCGGTGTTCACGAGTGGAAGAAGGGCCGGTTCTGTGCAGACACACACACACTCATTCCTGCAGGTATATCTGCGGTCTGTGGAGGAGCAGGGCATTCTGGGTATTCTGGAACTGCACTTAGTGCTGTTTGTTCAGGCAAGAATCCCTAACAGGAGTCATTAACCCTATAAAGCTCCTGTATCATATTCACATCTGATGATCACATCATCCAGTCCTTCTGTGAGTTTAGACTCTTATATCGAGTAAAAGTCTTTCAGTTTAATAGATCAAACGTCCTTCAGCTCGTGATTCTGCGTCACATCTGACCTGACTTTATCAAGTAAATGTGAGAATAACTTTGATATTTTAACATATGAACACAGAGAACACATGAACACATGAACACAGAGAACACATGAACGTATGAACACATGAACACAGAGAAAACATGAAAACATGAACACAGAGAACACATTAACACAGAGAACACATGAACGTATGAACACATGAAAACAGAGAAAACATGAACACATGAACACAGAGAACACATAAACACAGAGAACACATAAACACACGAACACACGAACATATGAACACATGAACACATAAACACAGAGAACACATGAACACATGAACACAGAGAACACATGAATACAGAGAACACATGAACACATGAACACATGAACACATGAACACATGAACACAGAGAACACATGAACACATGAACACAGAGAAAACATGAACACAGAGAACACATGAACACATGAACACATGAACACAGAGAACACATGAACACATGAACACATGAACACAGAGAACACATAAACACAGAGAACACATAAACACACGAACACACGAACACATGAACACATGAACACAGAGAACACATGAACACATGAACACAGAGAAAACATGAACACAGAGAACACATGAACACATGAACACAGAGAACACATGAACACATGAACACATGAACACAGAGAACACATGAACACATGAACACATGAACACAGAGAACACATGAACACATGAACACAGAGAACACATAAACACAGAGAACACATAAACACATGAACACATAAACACATGAACACATGAACACATGAACACAGAGAACACATAAACACATGAACACATAAACACATGAACACATGAACACAGAGAACACATGAACACATGAACACATGAACACAGAGAACACATGAACACATGAACACATGAACACATGATCACAGAGAACACATAAAAACATGAACACATGAACACAGAGAACACATGAACACATGAACACAGAGAACACATGAACACATGAACACATGAACACAGAGAACACATAAACACATGAACACATAAACACATGAACACATGAACACAGAGAACACATGAACACATGAACACATGAACACAGAGAACACATGAACACATAAACACATAAACACATGAACACATGAACACATGAACACATGAACACAGAGAACACATGAACACAGAGAACACATGAACACAGAGAACACATGAACACATGAACACAGAGAACACATGAACACATGAACACATGAACACATGAACACAGAGAACACATAAACACATGAACACATGAACACATGAACACAGAGAACACATAAACACATGAACACATGAACACATGAACACAGAGAACACATGAACACATGAACACATGAACACATGAACACATGAACACATGAACACAGAGAACACATGAACACATGAACACAGAGAACACATGAACACAGAGAACACATGAACACAGAGAACACATGAACACATGAACACAGAGAACACATGAACACATGAACACATGAACACATGAACACAGAGAACACATAAAAACATGAACACATGAACACAGAGAACACATGAACACAGAGAACACAGAGAACACATAAACACATGAACACAGAGAACACATGAACACAGAGAACACATGAACACATGAACACATGAACACATAAACACATGAACACATGAACACATGAACACATGAACACATGAACACAGAGAACACATGAACACATGAACACAGAGAACACATGAACACATGAACACATGAACACATGAACACATGAACACAGAGAACACATGAACACAGAGAACACATGAACACATGAACACATGAACACAGAGAACACATGAACACATGAACACAGAGAACACATGAACACATGAACACAGAGAACACATGAACACAGAGAACACATGAACACAGAGAACACATGAACACATGAACACAGAGAACACATAAAAACATGAACACATGAACACAGAGAACACATGAACACAGAGAACACATGAACACATGAACACATGAACACAGAGAACACATGAACACATGAACACAGAGAACACATGAACACATGAACACAGAGAACACATGAACACAGAGAACACATGAACACAGAGAACACATGAACACATGAACACAGAGAACACATAAAAACATGAACACATGAACACAGAGAACACATGAACACAGAGAACACATGAACACAGGAACACAGAGAACACATGAACACATGAACACATGAACACAGAGAACACATGAACACATGAACACAGAGAACACATGAACACAGAGAACACATGAACACATGAACACATGAACACAGAGAACACATGAACACATGAACACAGAGAACACATGAACACAGAGAACACATGAACACATGAACACATGAACACAGAGAACACATGAACACAGAGAACACATGAACACATGAACACATGAACACAGAGAACACATGAACACATGAACACAGAGAACACATGAACACAGAGAACACATGAACACATGAACACATGAACACAGAGAACACATGAACACATGAACACAGAGAACACATGAACACAGAGAACACATGAACACATGAACACATGAACACAGAGAACACATGAACACATGAACACATGAACACAGAGAACACATGAACACATGAACACATGAACACATGAACACATGAACACAGAGAACACATGAACACAGAGAACACATGAACACATGAACACAGAGAACAGCATGAACACATGAACACATGAACACAGAGAACACATGAACACATGAACACAGAGAACACATGAACAGATGAACACATGAACACAGAGAACACATGAACACATGAACACAGAGAACACATGAACACATGAACACAGAGAACACATGAACACATGAACACAGAGAACACATGAACACAGAGAACACATGAACACAGAGAACACATGAACACATGAACACAGAGAACACATAAAAACATGAACACATGAACACAGAGAACACATGAACACAGAGAACACATGAACACAGAGAACACATGAACACATGAACACAGAGAACACATGAACACATGAACACATGAACACATGAACACAGAGAACACATGAACACAGAGAACACATGAACACATGAACACAGAGAACACATGAACACATGAACACAGAGAACACATGAACACAGAGAACACATGAACACATGAACACAGAGAACACATGAACACATGAACACATGAACACAGAGAACACATGAACACAGAGAGCACATGAACACAGAGAACACATGAACACATAAACACATGAACACATGAACACAGAGAACACATGAACACAGAGAACACATGAACACATGAACACATGAACAGATGAACACATGAACACAGAGGACACATGAACACAGAGAACACATGAACACAGAGAACACATGAACACATGAACAAAGAGAACACATGAACACATGAACACAGAGAACACATGAACAAAGAGAACACATGAACACATGAACAGATGAACACATGAACACAGAGAACACATGAACACATGAACACAGAGAACACATGAACACAGAGAACACATGAACACATGAACACAGAGAACACATGAACACAGAGAACACATGAACACAGAGAGCACATGAACACAGAGAACACATGAACACATGAACACATGAACACAGAGAGCACATGAACACAGAGAACACATGAACACATAAACACATGAACACAGAGAACACATGAACACAGAGAACACATGAACACATGAACACATGAACACATAAACACATGAACACATGAACACATGAACACATGAACACAGGAACACATGAACACAGAGAACAAATGAACACATGAACACAGAGAACACATGAACACAGAGAACACATGAACACATGAACACATGAACACAGAGAACACATGAACACATGAACACAGAGAACACATGAACACAGAGAACACATGAACACATGAACACAGAGAACACATGAACACATGAACACAGAGAACACATGAACACATGAACACATGAACACATGAACACATGAACACATGAACACAGAGAACACATGAACACAGAGAACACATGAACACATGAACACAGAGAAC
>CM060619.1:337500-342500 GCA_030578275.1 Meda fulgida
CGGTACAGAGAGAATAGAAGTGAATAGAGGTCTATATTTATCCGGCTTTGGTGCTGTAAGCGGGTTTGGCTCATCTGGGTCACTTCAGCGGGTCACGTGACTGTATCTGAGCACATCCAGCATGCATGATGTGTGTTTATGATGTTCATATTCAATCATGTTTACAGAAGGACAAGAGTGAAGGCATTGGACCACGCAATAATGTGATATAGTGTTATCTGCTGTTAGTACATTATCAGACAGAAACACTGAGTCTCAATGAAACTCCTGCTGGGTTCGTGTTGAGCTGTGGGAGTTTTTATTAAGCTTTTTATTCATTTTTATTCATTATTATTTTACAGTGTCCTTGTTACATATGTTACATGTACTTACCATAGTAATAACAGTATATTATTACGCATAATTACATGCAACTAACGCTCAACCAATCCCTTATAGGAACCACATGTTGTTAATTAATATTACTCAGCACTTAAATGTATAATTATTCTGTAACAATGAAAAAGTGTTACCCTAAAATTGGTTGAGGGTGAGTTGCATGTAATTATGCGTAATATACTGTTATTACTATGGTAAGTACATGTAACATATGTAACAAGGACACTGTAAAACAGTGTTACCCTAAAATTAATAAAAACTCCCACAGCTCAACACAAACACACTTTATTGTACACGTACTTACCGTAGTAATAACAGTAAATTATGCATGATTACATGCAACTAATCCTAATCCTAATCCTACCCTAACCCTATAGTAAGTACATGTTGTTTATTAATATCACTCAGTACTTAAATGTATAATTACACTGTAACAATGACACCTTCAAATAAAGTGTCACCAATTGTCGTACTTCTACTTAAACTCGATGAAAATGAGAAATCTTGCATTGGCAACAAGCTGAAATAAAGTGATGTCAGTTAAAGTGTTATTGCAGGTAAAGCATGTTGTGTGTGTTCCCGGCGGGAAGAATGAGCAGGAACACCGCCGGCTCACGCTGAGTCCTGAAGGAGACGCCCGCAGCATTTATTTATCTTTAGGTTCATGTTTTCACATCTCTGAACACACACACACACACACACACCGCCAGATACCAGATCCTGACACACACATCTGGCCCTTTTCCTGTCAGATACCTCAAAACAAGATCATAGTACATTATATATCAACTTTTAATGTGTGTTTTCCTCTCAGCATGATAAATGCAGCGTAAGGGTTCTCAGGACCGTTAGCAGTCTGTTCTCCAGAAGAAGGTCAAAGGTCACGATAATGACCCTGAAACAAACCTGTCATATGACATCATAGTTTCAATGCAACAGTTTATTGAAGCTTTAGACAAAAGAAAAGAAAAAATTGCATGTGTTTTGTTTTGCATCATATTTATTACATCAGGCTTTTATGGGAACATTCGGACGCACAATAAATCAGCCATATCGGTGATATATATTTTTAATGTTGTCAGTCCAATAAGAAAATAAGAAATATATTAAAGCTGATAAATAATGGATTATTTTCTTCTTCTGTAAAGAATTATCGGCATCAGCCAAAATATTCATATCGGAGAGAAAAAACACTTGAATTTTATGCAAAAATGCTTGAATCAATAGATCTTACATAAAACATACATAAATATCAATATCTGCCTATAATGTGTCTTAGTAAGATGATATTTCAATGCTTAGTTTATGATCTGTAGTTTAAAAACATATAATGCAAAACAATAATTATTGAGAGATCATTGAAGTCCGATGATCATATTTCACACTCATGATTTCTATAATAAATGATGATGATGATGATGAAGTAAACCGGCTTCAGTCCGGCTGAAATATTACTAACAATATCAAAGTTATTCTCATGTTTACGTGATAAAATCAGGTCAGATTGAAGGACGTTTGTACAATTAAACTACAAGACTAACTTGATAAAAGAGTCTCGTCAGAGACAGATCATGTGATCATCAGATATGAACACGAGTTATTGTCCTCGGGCTGCCAGCTCCAGTGCGTCCGTGTACGTGTGTACGTTATGTGCGTTTATGTTATGATATCTCAGATGTTTCTGGAGACGCCCGTCCGCATGATTGTTCCTCTGAAGTCTGGGAACCTGGATCTCGTGTTCAAAGAGCCCTCGAGAATACAGTCAGCAGGACTTTCCTCCGATTCAGTCCCGCTTTACACTGACCTTTGACCCACTCCCAGAGCAGTGCGGAGGTGCAGGTTCACTCGCTTCATATACACCATTTACAGATTATTAATGCTTTTAAAAGGAGTCTTCTGCTCACCAAGGCTGTGTTTATCTGATTAGAAATATAAACAAAACAAAAAACAGTGATATACTGTTCTCTATGTGAATATCTAGTAAAGTGTAATGTATTCCTGTGATCAAAGCTGAGTTTCAGCATCATTACTCCAGTCTTCAGTGTCACATGATCCTTCAGAAATCAGGAGAATATGAGGATCTGATGCTCAAGACACATTTATGATTATTATCAGTGTTGAACACAGTTACTCACATTTATATTTCAGGATTAATGATGAACAGAAAGTTTAAAAGAACAGCATTTATCTGAAATAGAAGCTTTTGTAACATTATAAATGTCTTTACTGTCACTTTTGATTAATTTAATTCATCCTTGATAAATAAAAGTATTGATTTATTTTATTTATTTCCCCAAAAAATAAAACTAGAACTTTCTGTTCATCATTAATCCTGAAATATAAATGTGAATAACTGTTTAACACTGATAATAATCATAAATGTGTCTTGATCATCAGATCATCATATTCTCCTGATTTCTGAAGGATCATGTGACACTGAAGACTGGAGTAATGATGCTGAAACTCAGCTTTGATCACAGGAATAAATTACACTTTACTAGATATTCACATAGAAAACAGATGATTTACATTATTATAATATTTAACAATATTACTGTTTTTGTGGTGTTTCTAATCAAATAAACACAGCCTTGGTGAGCAGAAGAGACTTTTTTTAAAAACATTAAAAATCGTACTTTTGACTGGTATATAATTACAAAGAAACGCAAGCTTTTTCCAGTGTGCTTTAAAGAGTGATGTGAACTGTGCCATCTAATTAAATATTCATGAGGCGTTTCAGACTACACTGAGACCTTGAAGCTGAAGGACAGCGGTCAGAAACACGCCGGTCACATGACCAGCCCTCAGCGCTGATGTCATCAGGTGTCGGGTTACGGCGTCACCTCGGTCTGTGCCGTCGGCCAATCACCTCACTGAATTAGTACCGAGCTTCTGATTGGATCAGACAAACCGCATCACTTTCAACAAGACGTGCGATTGGTTCATAATTTGAGCGGCAGAATCCAGTCATTCATTAGACATCCAAATATCAAATCAAGAGTCATTTATTGTACAGAAAGATACTTTTTGTACCGATAAAACATTCACTGTTTTCACTGAAGAATCTGCAGGAGAACTCGAGTCAGCATGTGCTGATGTCACTTTGCAGGAAGTTTATGTGGATTTGAAGAGTGCAGCAGAACACACAAGCTAGTCTTACACAGGCTTGAGTTTGAGCTGTTAGCAGCACATGAGCGTGTGGGAAAGCTTTGGCTTCAGAGCTGAAACATCACATGATAAGAATCACTCCAGCTTTGTTTGGTTTGTAAATTGACTGGAGCGTCTCCAGGAGGCGGAGTTCACAGGGAACTGGAGGCGGGGCTTAATTTATCAGTGATTGACAGCTGTGTTTGTTCTTAATTAGAGCTTGTTCCTCGTCGCTGCTATTTCTGCTCTCACTTTCACTCTCATTTCTGCAGGGTTTCAGAAAGAACCATCTGTTTGTACCACACACTGTGTATAATATGGGCGTAGTGTGTGTGACGTCACGCGTAGTGTTTCTGAAGAGCGTTTCTGAAGCCTAAAGTGGGCGGAGCCGGCCGTCGCCATCTTGGCAGCGTCGCTCCCGGATAAACGAACATGTGCAGCGAGGCGGATTAGCTGAGACGTGACGCTAACGCTAGCAGACAAACGGCTAGCAGTGATATCAGCGGCAATCCATCTGTCACTCAAGTGGCCACGCCCTTAATTATGCACAACTTTAAGGCTTAATATAATTTAAACGGATGAATTATAAAAAAATTCACCGCCTCACATTCGCCATGAAGAGCAAAATTATTCATATAGACCAAAACACTTTTTGCTTTAGACTGTAAACGTGTGTTTCCTGCTGTAAAGTTGAGCGAGTCTATGAGTCTCTTCTGCAGCCGGCCTCTAGTGGCCAGTGGAGGAACTGCAGTTTAATCACTGAGAGAGAGAGAGAGAGAGAGAGAGACTGGAAGGTTAACGCATGGTTTTCAAACAGGTTTCCTGAACACGCCCTCTCCTCTTTCATTGGTCAGTCAGGCAGAGGCCCCGCCCCCCGCACTTATATCACTGTTTGATTCAGAATCAACACTGTCTGCTAGCGTTAGCGTCACGTCTCCTCAGCTAATCCGCCTCGCTGCACATGTTCGTTTATCCGGGAGTGACGCTGCCAAGATGGCGACGGCCGGCTCCGCCCACTTTAGGCTTCAGAAACGCTCTTCAGAAACACTACGCGTGACGGCACACACACTACGCCCATATTATACACAGTCTGTGGGCAGAGTCTGGCGTGTGACGGTGTGTGTGTGTGTGTGTATCGCAGTGACTCCGCGATGCCTCCTCCCGTCGGGCCACCGGTGGTCCCGCCTCCTGATGGTGGGTGGGGCTGGGCTGTTGTGGGCGGAGCCTTCATCTCCATCGGCTTCTCCTACGCCTTCCCAAAAGCCACCACTGTGTTCTTCAAAGACATCCAGAGGATCTTCGACGCCTCGTACAGTCAGGTGGCCTGGATCTCCTCCATCATGCTGGCCGTCATGTACGCTGGAGGTAAACGTGTGTGTGTGTGAGGGAGTGTGTGTGAGTGTGAGGGAGTGTGTGTGTGTGTGAGGGAGTGCTAGTGTGTGTGTGTGAGGGAGTGTGTGTGCGTGTGATTGCTA
>CM060619.1:347500-377500 GCA_030578275.1 Meda fulgida
CGGGGACGGTAGCGCCCCCCAGGGGTCGTTCAGAGAACAGCGGGGACGGTAGCGCCCCCCAGGGGTCGTTCAGAGAACAGCGGGGACGGTAGCGCCCCCCAGGGGTCGTTCAGAGAACAGCGGGGACGGTAGCGCCCCCCCAGGGGTCGTTCAGAGAACAGCGGGGACGGTAGCGCCCCCCAGGGGTCGTTCAGAGAACAGCGGGGACGGTAGCGCCCCCCAGGGGTCGTTCAGAGAACAGCGGGGACGGTAGCGCCCCCCAGGAGTCGTTCAGAGAACAGCGGGGACGGTAGCGCCCCCCCAGGGGTCGTTCAGAGAACAGCGGGGGCGGTAGCGCCCGCCAGGGGTCGTTCAGAGAACAGCGGGGACGGTAGCGCCCCCCAGGGGTCGTTCAGAGAACAGCGGGGGCGGTAGCGCCCCCCAGGGGTCGTTCAGAGAACAGCGGGGACGGTAGCGCCCCCCAGGGGTCGTTCAGAGAACAGCGGGGACGGTAGCGCCCCCCAGGAGTCGTTCAGAGAACAGCTGGGGGGGGTAGCGCCCCCCCAGGGGTCGTTCAGAGAACAGCGGGGACGGTAGCGCCCCCCAGGAGTCGTTCAGAGAACAGCGGGGACGGTAGCGCCCCCCCAGGGGTCGTTGAGAGAAGAGCGGGGGCGGTAGCGCCCGCCAGGGGTCGTTCAGAGAACAGCGGGGACGGTAGCGCCCCCCACGGGTCGTTCAGAGAACAGCGGGGACGGTAGCGCCCCCCAGGAGTCGTTCAGAGAACAGCGGGGGGGGTAGCGCCCCCCCAGGGGTCGTTCAGAGAACAGCGGGGACGGTAGCGCCCCCCAGGAGTCGTTCAGAGAACAGCGGGGACGGTAGCGCCCCCCCCGGGGTCGTTGAGAGAAGAGCGGGGGCGGTAGCGCCCGCCAGGGGTCGTTCAGAGAACAGCGGGGACGGTAGCGCCCCCCAGGGGTCGTTCAGAGAACAGCGGGGACGGTAGCGCCCCCCAGGGGTCGTTCAGAGAACAGCGGGGACGGTAGCGCCCCCCCAGGGGTCGTTCAGAGAACAGCGGGGACGGTAGCGCCCCCCAGGGGTCGTTCAGAGAACAGCGGGGACGGTAGCGCCCCCCAGGGGTCGTTCAGAGAACAGCGGGGACGGTAGCGCCCCCCAGGGGTCGTTCAGAGAACAGCGGGGACGGTAGCGCCCCCCAGGGGTCGTTCAGAGAACAGCGGGGACGGTAGCGCCCCCCCAGGGGTCGTTCAGAGAACAGCGGGGACGGTAGCGCCCCCCAGGGGTCGTTCAGAGAACAGCGGGGACGGTAGCGCCCCCCAGGGGTCGTTCAGAGAACAGCGGGGACGGTAGCGCCCCCCCAGGGGTCGTTCAGAGAAGAGCGGGGGCGGTAGCGCCCGCCAGGGGTCGTTCAGAGAACAGCGGGGACGGTAGCGCCCCCCAGGGGTCGTTCAGAGAACAGCGGGGACGGTAGCGCCCCCCAGGGGTCGTTCAGAGAACAGCGGGGACGGTAGCGCCCCCCCAGGGGTCGTTCAGAGAACAACGGGGACGGTAGCGCCCCCCAGGGGTCGTTCAGAGAACAGCGGGGACGGTAGCGCCCCCCAGGGGTCGTTCAGAGAACAGCGGGGACGGTAGCGCCCCCCAGGGGTCGTTCAGAGAACAGCGGGGACGGTAGCGCCCCCCAGGGGTCGTTCAGAGAACAGCGGGGACAAAGGAGAAAATGACAATTTGATGGATAATTTAAATATATTCTGTATAGTATATTCTGGGGCGCTGGCCCAAACAAGGTTGAGAAATACTGATTTAGAGCCTGTGACACGAGTCCATGTGTTCCTGCGGTGGAAACGCGGCTATACTGCACCTTTAAGTGTGTATATTCAGGATTTGTATTTAGATGTCACTTTGGTCAGTCTTGTGGCTGTTTTTAAATGTGCTTTATAAATGAATTAAACCTAAAGACAACGGCGTGGACGAGTACCAAGCGGCGTTTCTCCTGTCCATCCTGGCGTTCGTGGACATGTTTGCCCGGCCGTCGATGGGTCTGCTGGCCAACTCTCGCTGGATCCGGCCCCGGATCCAGTACTTCTTCAGCTTCGCAGTCCTGTATAACGGGGTGTGTCACCTGCTGTGCCCGCTGGTCGAGAGCTACACCGGGATGGTGGTGTACGCCGTGTTCTTCGGCTTCGCCTTCGGGATGGTGAGCGCGGTTCTGTTCGAGACGCTGATGGACCTGGTGGGAGCGCAGAGGTTCTCCAGCGCCGTGGGTCTGACCACCATCGTGGAGTGCTGTCCGGTGCTCATCGGGCCACCGCTGGCAGGTGAGGCCCAAACAGAGACGGAAACCTATCATAATAAGTGTTAATCAATCATTTTATCCCTTAGAACTCATCTTTGATCACCAAAATTACACATTTAAATGCGTTTTCCTTGAAAAAATTTCTTAATGCCTTAAAATACCTTGAATGTAATTCGACACCATTGCCTCATTTAGTATACGCGGTTCTATGAATATGCAAATGAGCCCCGCCTCCAATCTTTGATCACCAAAATGACATATTTAAAGACATAGTTCACCCAAAAATGAACATTAGCCCATGATTTACTCACCCTGAAGTCATCCTAGGTGTATATGACTTTCTTCTTTCAGATGAATACAAGTTATATTATAATTAGAATTCAGAGTTATATTAAAAAATGTCCTGGCTTTTCCAAGCTTTATAATGGCAGTGCACGGCCGTTTCTGTTTTGAATTCCATAGAAGTGCATCTATCCATCATAAAAGTGCATATATCCATCATAAAAGTGCATCTGTCCATCATAAAAGTGCATATATCCATCATAAAAGTGCATATATCCATCATAAAAGTGCATCTGTCCATCATAAAAGTGCATATATCCATCATAAAAGTGCATCTGTCCATCATAAAAGTGCATCTATTAATCATAAAAGTGCATATATCCATCATAAAAGTGCATATATCCATCATAAAAGTGCATCTGTCCATCATAAAAGTGCATCTATCCATCATAAAAGTGCATATATCCATCATAAAAGTGCATCTGTCCATCATAAAAGTGCATCTGTCCATCATAAAAGTGCATATATCCATCATAAAAGTGCATCTGTCCATCATAAAAGTGCATATATCCATCATAAAAGTGCATCTGTCCATCATAAAAGTGCATATATCCATCATAAAAGTGCATCTGTCCATCATAAAAGTGCATCTATTAATCATAAAAGTGCATATATCCATCATAAAAGTGCATATATCCATCATAAAAGTGCATCTGTCCATCATAAAAGTGCATCTATTAATCATAAAAGTGCATCTGTCCACCATAAAGTGCATTTACAGTTTTATGATTCACAATTTTTTGAATTCACGGCCATTATAAAGCTTGGAAGAGCCAGGACATTTTTTAATATAACTCTGATTGTATTCGTCTGAAGAAGAAAGTCATACACACCTAGGATGGTTTCAGGGCTAATTTTCATTTTAAAGTGAACTACTCCTTTAAAACTGCAGTGAACCAAAGACAGTCTCAAAAACACAGTGTGAAATCGCTGGTGTTTCTGACGTCACAAACTACCTTGCAACCAATCAGATCAACATCAGATCTCTGAGTGATTGGAGGCGGGGCTCATTTGCATAT
The DNA here is from genome assembly GCA_030578275.1 of Meda fulgida. NCBI lineage: Eukaryota > Metazoa > Chordata > Actinopteri > Cypriniformes > Leuciscidae > Meda > Meda fulgida. The sequence continues at coordinate 351,146 of CM060619.1, forward strand.
TCATAGAACCGCGTATACTAAATGAGGCAAGGGTGTCGAGTTTGAATTAGACATTTCAAGGAAAAAACGTGTAAATGTGTCATTTTTAAGGGATAAAATGATTGACGACAGAGGGAAATTACACGTACGTAAAATAATGACCATGTTTGCTGTGCAGGGAAACTAGTGGACATCACTAAGAACTACAAGTACATGTACCTGTGCTGTGGAGCGGTGGTGGTGTTCTCCAGCATCTGGCTCTTCATCGGCAACTTCATCAACTACCGTTTGCTGGACCGCGAGCGCAAGCGCGAGGAGACGTACCAGCGAGCCGCGCAGAACGACGCAGACGCTAGCGCAGACGCTAACGCTACGCAGGAGCTCGGCGAGAGTAAAGACGCCGTCATGCAGTGCGAAACCAACATCTGAACGTCTATGCAAACACTGGAGGACACTGCGAGTCGATGCGCACGGCCAGCTTTAACTATACGAGCACTTTGATATCGACAGGCTCAGGTTACGCTAACGTCCGCGCCAGAACAGTGTGTGTCTCTCTCTCACACACACACACACACACACACACGTATCGCAGGTGTATAAAGCGATCTGATCTGCTACTGAATGTAAATCTGATGCTTTAGAGCCTTATGAATCTGTTCCTGAGGATTATTACTGATCATTACTTCCAAATCTAGAAGCAATATGATTTACACCAGAAGTCCTCAGGGGAAACGCTAGTTTCGTTCTGCTTCTGGGTTATTTTTTACACACATACATACAGACGGTTTAATGTGTTACAGTTTCACCATAAACACTTTTTAACCTATGATGTATTGCCTTAAGTATAAAGTAAGCATCTATTATTCTACTATGAACTGTGTATTATTTAAAGTATTTGCTGATGCTGTATAATTTTCTGTATGAAATGCATCTCGTAGTTCTGCTTTTCTTTAACGCCCGTCGAGAATGTACCGAATAGAATTAATTAAAAAGTTCACGTCTATTTTAGGACTGTAAGACAAGCTTTTATTGTCGTACGTCCATGAGCACCAGAGGTATTAGTAATTATCATTTAATTATTATATTTACTGTAGTACAACATATGCATTATTAAAATGCCAGATTTGAGATGTTGTGCTATTTTTAGTATGTAAATAACTAACAAAACTAATGCCATTTATTTAATGATGTGGTTATTATATGCATTATTTTGTTTTGTATCATTTTTGCTTTTTTATCATTTGTTTTTATGATTGTCAAGAAATAGACCAAACTGCCACTTAAAACATTCACACGCACATACATGCTGTTATGATTATTATTTTGTATTATTAACTTCATGTTGGGTTTTTTTTTTGTAATTGTCAAAATTAGCCAACAATTGTAATCAGTTTAACTCGATGTTTAACCTCTCATGACATGTTGTGACTGTATTCACTTTTGTTCATAATTCTGGATGAGCTGAAATTTGAAATTAAACCACATTTGGAAGATGCTTTGAGATCTATAACTTAACCGAACACCGATCAATACAAGTCTAATGAGTCTAATTTCATCCTCTCCATGAACACACAGCTAAAGGTCACAATATTCTTTCATATTTTGCATATATTATCATATATCGTCATCATGTCGATTTGAATCCAGCGCAGGATGAAGCGAGTGAAACACAGTGGAATGAATCAAGTGTTTGTTGAAAGAATCGGTTGACTCAATGATTCAAATGACTCACTCGTTTGTCGTAACGACGTAAGCTGCAGAAAGAGTCACGTGAGTGCTTATAATATCTTATAATAAAAATATTTTATAATAAAAATATGGTTCATTTATTATAGTGAATGGGTCAAGAAAATACCAATAGAACTAATTGTCTTTAGATAATTATACTCTCGCGTTACCTGAATGCAGCTCATAATTAAGCTTTCTTGTGACTTTAGAGACAAAATATTGAAGCCCTTTTCTGCCACTAAAATAAAAATAAAATCATGCTTTGGAGAAACGTAATTATGCCAGCATACGAAGTCATAATTATTACCTAGAAATATAAAATTGACGTTTTATCTTATAATTATGACCTTTTGGCGCTCTAACGGTTAATAAACAAACTGCATGCGTCTTGCGGAAGAACATTGTAGCCGGATCTACTTCCCTCTGTTAATGACGCGTCACGCAGGTACTGTGCTCATCCGCGGCGGTTGATGTCACTCGGTCTAAAATAGTCCAAATATAAACACTTATTTAGTTGTACCGTAGTGATTGATAAGACAAAAAAAACGGTTTTGGAAGATGGATTTATGATGTACTCGTTCATTTTATACATGTTTTAAATTTTAAATAAAAAGTTACATGGTGTAGCTTTAATTGCTATAGCCTATCATAATTCCAGCTTTGTATGGCATAATGATAACTTTATATGTGATGGTTATGATTTACGGGCTTCCATAGTAATGTTTCATGTTCACAGTGACAAACAGCAGATCTGATTAAATGCGTTCATCCCCAGAGGAACTCTCGGAGTGGGTGTGCAGTTCCGGCAGTGGCCAGCAGGAGGCGCTGCTTCACCACGGAGTCACAGAATAACAGCTTTCACATGAATTTCTCTCAATTCTATTCAAAAATTGCTTTATTGGCACGACTGTAAATAATACAATATTGCCAAAGCTTGGAATACATACAATAATAATAAAAAACATAAAAATAATACAATAATAAAATATAATTACATAACTTTATTTCAGAGTATTATTTCCCGCAGAGAGAGAGAAACAACCAGTTTTGAGCGGTTTTAAATATTTTAATTGTTACATTTAATTGTCTTTATACAGGGTGATGAAATGTAATGCCTTAAAGCAGCAGAAGCATAAAACACTGTTCGTTCCAAAGGATACAATGATTGACGGCTGCGTCCCAAATCACCCACTTATACTACGCCCTAAAAGTATGTAGTTTTGTGTGTGTTTAAAAAAAAAGAAAAAAAAGTAAGGCCTACATTTTTTTGAATTTTGGACAAACCAACTTCTTTGCCATAATTCTGTCTTTAACGGACCACTTGTGTCTCATGACCAAACGGATCAATTAAAAGTTCACAATGCTGTATCAGATGAAATATAATGCGGATAACACAGAATACATATATTTTCGTTAGTTTAGATACTGTTGATTAATCAATCAATTATTAAACCCCTTTATCGAAACCCTCAGTCTTGCACACCCGCCATGTTTGTAGTTTTTTTTTAAAAACACTCTTAATTCGTGTTTGTAGTTCTAATTGAATCCTCGCGGGTAATATTAGCCGTTAGAGCCGTTTTTAAATGTGTCTACGTGTTTCAGAACGTTCAGATTCAAAAGTAACGTTCCATAATGTGTGAAGAATGATACAATGTTGCTGTTCACTTAATGACCAAGAAGAAGCGCTTTCATAATTAATGGGAAGGTTATGAATTTGCTGATTTTGGATGAATATTTGCTGATCCTGAAGAGGTTTGTTGGATGATTCCTCAAGGTTATTGTGGCACATTAATGTTTCCTGCAGGAATGAAGGGATTCTCAGGCGCTTTAATCATGGAAATTGAGGTTGTATTATAACTGCTTTGCACTTTTTAATATTGCTAACGCGAAAAATCCATAAAGTTGAGCAAAAAAAGCCCGTGTTTATGTGTGATGACAGATTGAGGTGTGTAATGATATTCATAGAGGTCTGCAGGACTACAGCCTTATAGTTATGAATTCATAATCATGTCGATGGTGTAAGTGCGGCTCGCAGACATGATGCAGTTTTAATTGTTTTTCTCTGTGATCTTAAAACACTTGAAAGTTTAACAAAACTATTTTAATCATAAAACTGAATTAATAGACATTTAAAAAATAAAACAATGAATAAATAATTGTTTTATTAAGTCAATATCAAACAATTAGGAATTGACGTTGTAGTATAAAGTTCACATTTGAAGAAAAGTCATCTTTATTTCATTTATTATTATTATTATTATCTGGTTTTGTCACGTGACATCCTGAACTCAGGGTCATGCAAAGGTCAAATTAACATATTTCAGATTTAATATAGTAGAAGGCCAGCGTTTGATTGACAGCTGTCCTCGGAGGATGTGTGTGTGTGTTGATGAATGTGAAGCTCTTATCAGCTGCGGTTAGTGTGAATCTCACCGACACTCAACACACACTCTGTCCTGACAGAGCGACAGCGACACACACTGATCTCAGACACTGATAGACGCTCTACACTCACACACACTTCTGCTTTCTCTCACTCTTTAAACCGCAATCATTAATACACTCTGACACGTGTGTGTGTCTGTCAGATGATCTCAAGAAAACTCCTGAGATTTTAATGACTATTAAAAAAGAATAAAGACGCGATCTGTGTGTTTGTGTTACATGAAAAATGACTATTTGTTAATTCTCCTGCTGTCCATCTGCACTTCACTGAGCGTGTGTGTGTGAGTGTGTGTGAGAGTCTGAGTGTGTGTGAGAGTCTGAGTGTGTGTGTGTGAGTGTGTGAGTCTGAGTGTGTGTGTGTGAGTGTGTGAGAGTCTGAGTGTGTGTGAGAGTCTGAGTGTGTGTGTGTGAGTATGTGAGTCTGAGTGTGTGTGTGAGTCTGAGTGTGTGTGTGTGAGTGTGTGAGTCTGAGTGTGTGTGTGTGAGTGTGTGAGTCTGAGTGTGTATGAGAGTCTGAGTGTGTGTGTGAGTCTGAGTGTGTGTGAGAGTCTGAGTGTGTGTGACAGTCTGAGTGTGTGTGTGTGAGTGAGTGTGTGAGTCTGAGTGTGTGTGTGTGAGAGTCTGAGTGTGTGTGTCTGTGAGTGAGTGTGAGTGTGTGTGAGAGTCAAAGTGTGTGTGAGAGTCTGAGTGTGTGTGTGTGAGTGAGTGTGAGTGTGTGTGTGAGTAAGTGTGTGTGAGAGTCTGAGTATGTGTGTGTGAGTCTGAGTGTGTGTGTGAGTCTGAGTGTGTGTGTGTGAGTGTGTGAGTCTGAGTGTGTGTGTGAGTCTGAGTGTGTGTGTGTGAGTGTGTGAGTGTGTGTGTGAGTCTGAGTGTGTGTGTGTGAGTGTGTGAGTCTGAGTGTGTGAGTGTGTGAGTCTGAGTGTGTGTGTGTGTGAGTGTGTGAGTGTGAGTGTGTGTGTGTGTGTGAGTGTGTGTGTGTGAGTGTGTGAGTCTGAGTGTGTGTGAGAGTCTGAGTGTGTGTGTGTGTGAGTCTGAGTGTGTGTGAGAGTCTGTGTGTGTGTGTGTGAGTATGTGAGTCTGAGTGTGTGTGTGTGTGTGAGTGTGTGTGTGTGAGTGTGTGAGTCTGAGTGTGTGTGTGTGAGTGTGTGAGTCTGAGTGTGTATGAGAGTCTGAGTGTGTGTGTGAGTCTGAGTGTGTGTGAGAGTCTGAGTGTGTGTGACAGTCTGAGTGTGTGTGTGTGAGTGAGTGTGTGAGTCTGAGTGTGTGTGTGTGAGAGTCTGAGTGTGTGTGTCTGTGAGTGAGTGTGAGTGTGTGTGAGAGTCAAAGTGTGTGTGAGAGTCTGAGTGTGTGTGTGTGAGTGAGTGTGAGTGTGTGTGAGAGTCAAAGTGTGTGTGAGAGTCTGAGTGTGTGTGAGAGTCTGCGTGTGTGTGTGTGTGTGTGAGTGAGTGTGTGCGAGATTCTGAGTGTGTGTGTGTGAGTGAGTGTGAGAGTCTGAGTGTGTATGTGTGAGTGAGTGTGTGAGTGAGTGTGTGTGAGAGTCTGAGTGTGTGTGTGAGTCTGAGTGTGTGTGTGTGAGTGAGAGTCTGAGTGTGTGTGAGTGAGTGAGTGTGAGAGTCTGAGTGTGTGTGTGAGTAAGTGTGAGAGTCTGAGTGTGTGTGTGTGAGTGAGTGTGTGTGAGAGTCTGAGTGTGTGTGTGTGAGTGTGAGAGTCTGAGTGTGTGTGTGTGTGTGTGTGAGTGAGTGTGAGAGTCTGAGTGTGTGTGAGAGTCTGAGTGAGTGTGAGAGTCTGAGTGTGTGTGTGTGTGAGAGTGAGTGTGAGAGTCTGAGTGTGTGTGTGTGAGAGTGAGAGTCTGAGTGTGTGTGTGTGTGAGAGAGTGAGTGTGAGAGTCTGAGTGTGTGTGTGTGTGTGTGTGTGTGTGAGAGTGAGTGTCTGAGTGTGTGTGTGTGTGTGTGAGAGAGTGAGAGTCTGAGTGTGTGTGTGTGAGAGTGAGTGTGAGAGTCTGAGTGTGTGTGTGTGTGTGTGAGTGAGTGTGAGAGTCTGAGTGTGTGTAAGTGAATGAGTGTGAGAGTCTGAGTGTGTGTGAGAGTGAGTGTGAGAGTCTGAGTGTGTGTGTGTGTGTGTGTGTGAGAGTGAGTGTGAGAGTCTGAGTGTGTGTGAGAGTGAGTGTGAGAGTCTGAGTGTGTGTGTGTGTGTGTGTGAGAGTGAGTGTGAGAGTCTGAGTGTGTGTGTGTGAGAGTGAGTGTGAGAGTCTGAGTGTGTGTGAGTGAGTGAGTGAGTGTGAGAGTCTGAGTGTGTGTGTGAGAGTGAGAGTCTGAGTGTGTGTGTGTGTGTGAGTGAGTGTGAGAGTCTGAGTGTGTGTGTGTGAGAGTGAGTGTGAGAGTCTGAGTGTGTGTGTGAGTGAGTGTGAGAGTCTGAGTGTGTGTGAGTGAGTGAGTGTGAGAGTCTGAGTGTGTGTGTGAGTGAGTGTGAGAGTCTGAGTGTGTGTGTGTGTGAGTGAGTGTGTGTGAGAGTCTGAGTGTGTGTGTGTGAGTGAGTGTGAGAGTCTGAGTGTGTGTGTGTGTGTGAGTGTGAGAGTCTGAGTGTGTGTGTGTGTGTGTGTGAGTGAGTGTGAGAGTCTGAGTGTGTGTGTGAGAGTCTGAGTGTGTGTGTGTGAGAGTCTGAGTGTGTGTGAGAATCTGAGTATGTGTGTGTGAGTGAGTGTGTGTGTGTGTGTGAGCGAGTGTGTGTGTGTGTGTGAGTGTGTGTGTGAGTAAGTGTGTGTGAGAGTCTGAGTATGTGTGTGTGAGTGAGTGTGTGTGTGTGTGTGAGCGAGTGTGTGTGAGAGTCTGAGTGTGTGTGTGAGAGTCTGAGTGTGTGTGGGAGTCTGAGTGTGTGTGAGTGAGTGTGTGTGTGTGAGAGAGTCTGAGTGTGTGTGAGAGTCTGAGTGTGTGTGAGTGAGTGAGAGTCTGAGTGTGTGTGAGAGTCTGAGTGTGTGTGAGAGTCTGAGTGTGTGTGTGTGAGTTAGAGTCTGAGAGTGTGTGAGAGTCTGAGTGTGTGTGAGAGTCTGAGTGTGTGTGAGAGAGTCTGAGTGTGTGTGAGAGAGTCTGAGTGTGTGTGTGAGACTGAGTGTGTGTGTGTGAGTCTGAGTGTGTGTGAGAGTTTGAGTGTGTGTGAGAGTCTGAGTGTGTGTGTGTGAGAGAGTCTGAGTGTGTGTGTGTGAGTCTGAGTGTGTGTGAGAGTTTGAGTGTGTGTGAGAGTCTGAGTGTGTGTGTGTGAGAGAGTCTGAGTGTGTGTGTGTGAGAGAGTCTGAGTGTGTGAAGCTCCTGAAACTGAACTGAGACGAGCGGATGAAGCTTTAGTTTCTAATGCATCTGTTAATATTAGATGAGCTTCAGCTTTTAATGGTTGTTAGTGAGTGTGTGTGAGAGCGAGCGAGTGTGTGAGATCGAGCGAGTGAGCGTGTGTGTGAGAGCGAGCGAGTGTGTGAGAGCGAGCGAGTGAGTGTGTGTGTGAGAGCGAGCGAGTGTGTGTGTGTGAGAGCGAGAGAGTGAGTGTGTGTGAGAGCGAGCGAGTGTGTGAGAGCGAGCGAGTGAGTGTGTGAGAGCGAGCGAGTGAGTGTGTGTGTGAGAGCGAGCAAGTGAGTGTGTGAGAGCGAGTGAATGTGTGTTTGAGAGCGAGCGAGTGTGTGTGTGAGAGCGAGCGAGTGTGTGTGTGTGTGAGAGCGAGCGAGTGTGTGTGTGAGAGCGAGCGAGTGAGTGTGTGTGTGAGAGCGAGCGAGTGTGTGTGTGAGAGCGAGCGAGTGTGTGTGTGTGAGAGCGAGTGTATCTGACCTTCAGAGAGTAAAGTGCGTTTGTCTGTAAGCACAGCGTCAGGTTTCATGGCCTTGTACTCTCACACTCACCTTTAAACCTCTAGTCTTTCACGGAGACCTGCGCGCCGACAGCTGTCAATCAAACTCAGAGAGCTGTCAATCAAGAGTCTGTGATGATCGTGTTTCTCGACGTTTTGAAGCGCTTTGATTCCTGATCAGTCATTCGATACAGACTTACAGCTTTACAGTCAAACGCTGCAGTGTGTCGAATGATCATGGTGTGAGTGTGTGTGTGAGAGAGAGACAGTGTGAGTGTGTGTGTGAGAGAGAGTGAGTGTGTTTGTGTGTGAGAGAGAGAGAGACAGTGTGAGTGTGTGTGAGAGAGACAGTGTGAGTGTGTGTGTTTGAGAGAGAGACAGTGTGAGTGTGTGTGTGTGAGAGAGAGAGTGTTTCAGAACGTTCAGATTCAAAAGTAACGTTCCATAATGTGTGAAGAATGATACAATGTTACTGTTCCCGTAACGCTCACAGAACCGAGAAGAAACGGGACGTTCAGATTTAACGTTTTCATAACTTAATGGGAACTTTAGCAAACATTCCTAGAAAATATGTATTATCTGGTATTATCAAGTGTTACATTAAACCTGATTTAACTGATATATTAAAATATATATATTAAAATGAATTTATTCTAAATGTAAACAAGCTGATGCTGATCAAACAGAACTGAGACAAGATGAAAACACACACACAAGTGCGCACACACACGCACGTGCACATACACACACACACACACACACACGCCTGCACGTGCACATACAAACACAGACACACACACACTCACGCACTCACATGGCACACACTCACGCACTCACACGTGCACACACACGTGCACACGCACACACACACACGCACGTGCACATACACACACACACACGCACTTGCACATACACACACACACACTCACGCACTCACACGCGCACTCGCACACGCTCACACGCGCACTCGCACGTGCACACGCACACACGTGCACATACACACACACACACACACGCACGTGCACATACACACACACACACGCACGTGCACATACACACACACACACACGCACGTGCACATACACACAATCACGCGCACACACGCACGTGCACATACACACACACTCACACGTGCACACACACACACGCGCACTCGCACGTGCACATACACTCACACACACAGAAGATCTGATGGTCAACGCTAATGAAGTAGCGCTTGTTAGACTCATTAACATACCAAAATATGGCCAGTGATGCATGAATATTAATGTGATGAACAACTGTATCTGTCTCGTTCTCCAGCACAAACATCTCCACATTCTCAAATCCAGTTCTGGAGAAGCTCGCCAAAAAATGCACCAAAATGAGTTTACTCTTAAAACAAGAAAACAAATATCTATAAAAAGAATCTTAATTCAAATGGAAAACAAGATTATTTTTCTTATTTGAGATAATTTAGCTTTTTTTAAGCAAAAACTCACCTAATATTTCCCTGCAGAAACCAAGACATCATCTCTCATGTCTTTCCTCCTCCAGAAGCTTCTGCATTCATGCATGTGGACACTTTGTCAGATAAATGTAATGGACCAAATCTAGTGTTTGTTCTTCCCTCATATTAAAAATATGAAACATTTTCCTCATTTGATGGTTTAATGTGACTTATAGCGCCGCTACTGTACCATGATTTAACCCTGTTTAGATAAACCAGATAAAGGATTATTTTCAGTGTAACGAGTGAAAGCTGTGATGGTGAAGAGCTGGTCATTAGCTGAAACACACACACGCACACACACACACACACACACACACACACACACACACACACACACACACACTCCTGATTGCAGTCGGATCGGGTTTCAGTCGATTGCAGCTTCAGGCTCTTAATAAAAGCTTTGCTTAAACATCTGGATTAACACTTTCAGCTTCGACTCGTTTACATCAGAACAACGACTGATACTCTCCTGCAGATTCACACACACACACTCTCTCTGTCTCTATCACACACACACATACTCTCTGTATCTACCACACACACACACACACTCTGTCTCTACCACACACACACACACACACTCTGTCTCTACCACATATACACACACACACTGTCTCTACCACCCACACACACACACTCTCTGTCTCTACCACACACACACACACACACACACTCTGTCTCTACCACACACACACACACACACACACTCTGTCTCTACCACATATACACACACACACTGTCTCTACCACCCACACACACACACTCTCTGTCTCTACCACACACACACACACACACTCTCTGTCTCTACCACACACACACACTAGATTATGTTTGCTTCTCTATAACTCATAATCACTAGAGCTCAATAATGATCTTCTAAAGTCGCGAGTGTGTCGCGTCACGGAGAGTGTGTGTCGTGTCACAGAGAGTGTGTGGAGAGTGTGTGTTGTGTCACGGAGAGTGTGTGTTGTGTCACGGACAGTGTGTATTGTGTCGTGTCCCGGAGAGTGTGTGTCGCGTCACGGAGAGTGTGTGTCATGTTAAGGAGAGTGTGTCATGTCACGGAGAGTGTGTGTCACGTCACGGAGAGTGTGTGTCGCGTCACGGAGAGTGTGTGTCGCGTCACGGAGAGTGTGTGGAGAGTGTCGTGTCTCGGAGAGTGTGTGTCGCGTCACGGAGAGTGTGTGGAGAGTGTGTGTCGTGTCTCGGAGAGTGTGTGTCGTGTCTCGGAGAGTGTGTGTCGTGTCTCGGAGAGTGTGTGTCGCGTCACGGAGAGTGTGTGGAGAGTGTGTGTCGCGTCACGGAGAGTGTGTGGAGAGTGTGTGTCGTGTCTCGGAGAGTGTGTGTCGTGTCTCGGAGAGTGTGTGTCGCGTCATGGAGAGTGTGTGGAGAGTGTGTGTCGTGTCATGGAGAGTGTGTCGCGTCCCGGAGAGTGTGTGTCATGTTACGGAGAGTGTGTCGCGTCACGGAGAGTGTGTCATGTCACAGAGAGAGTGTGTCTTGGAGAGTGTCTGTCGCGTCCCGGAGAGTGTGTCGCGTCCCGGAGAGTGTGTCGCGTCCCGGAGAGTGCGTCGCGTCCCAGAGAGTGTGTGTCGCGTCATGGAGAGTGTGTGTCATGTTACGGAGAGAGTGTGTCTCGGAGAGTGTGTGTCGCGTCATGGAGAGTGTGTCGCGTCCCGGAGAGTGTGTGTCATGTTACGGAGAGAGTGTGTCTCGGAGAGTGTGTGTCGTGTCATGGAGAGTGTGTGTCGCGTCCCGGAGAGTGTGTGTCATGTTACGGAGAGAGTGTGTCTTGGAGAGTGTGTCGCGTCCCGGAGAGTGTGTCGGGTCCCAGAGAGTGTGTCGCGTCCCGGAGAGTGTGTTGCGTCCCGGAGAGTGTGTCGCGTCCCAGAGAGTGTGTGTCGCGTCATGGAGAGTGTGTCGCGTCCCGGAGAGTGTGTGTCATGTTACGGAGAGAGTGTGTCTCGGAGAGTGTGTGTCGTGTCATGGAGAGTGTGTGTCGCGTCCCGGAGAGTGTGTGTCATGTTACGGAGAGAGTGTGTCTTGGAGAGTGTGTCGCGTCCCGGAGAGTGTGTCGGGTCCCAGAGAGTGTGTCGCGTCCCGGAGAGTGTGTCGCGTCCCGGAGAGTGTGTCGCGTCCCGGAGAGTGTGTGTCATGTTACGGAGAGAGTGTGTCTCGGAGAGTGTGTGTCGTGTCATGGAGAGTGTGTCGCATCCCAGAGAGTGTGTGTCATGTTACGGAGAGAGTGTGTCTCGGAGAGTGTGTCGCGTCCCGGAGAGTGTGTCGGGTCCCAGAGAGTGTGTCGCGTCCCGGAGAGTGTGTCGCGTCCCGGAGAGTGTGTGTCATGTTACGGAGAGAGTGTGTCTCGGAGAGTGTGTGTCGTGTCATGGAGAGTGTGTCGCATCCCAGAGAGTGTGTGTCATGTTACGGAGAGAGTGTGTCTCGGAGAGTGTGTCGCGTCCCGGAGAGTGTGTCGGGTCCCAGAGAGTGTGTCGCGTCCCGGAGAGTGTGTCGCGTCCCGGAGAGTGTGTCGCGTCCCGGAGAGTGTGTCGCATCCCGGAGAGTGTGTGTCATGTTACGGAGAGAGTGTGTCTTGGAGAGTGTGTCGCGTCCCGGAGAGTGTGTCGGGTCCCAGAGAGTGTGTCGCGTCCCGGAGAGTGTGTCGCGTCCCGGAGAGTGTGTGTCATGTTACGGAGAGAGTGTGTCTCGGAGAGTGTGTGTCATGTCATGGAGAGTGTGTCGCATCCCGGAGAGTGTGTGTCATGTTACGGAGAGAGTGTGTCTCGGAGAGTGTGTGTCGTGTCATGGAGAGTGTGTGTCGCGTCCCGGAGAGTGTGTGTCATGTTACGGAGAGAGTGTGTCTTGGAGAGTGTGTCTTGGAGAGTGTGTCATGTCACGGAGAGTGTGTGTCGCGTCACGGAGAGTGTGTGTCATGTCACAGAGAGAGTGTGTCTCGGAGAGTGTGTGTCGTGTCCCGGAGAGTGTGTCGCGTCCCGGAGAGTGTGTGTCGCGTCCCAGAGAGTGTGTGTCGCGTCCCGGAGAGTGTGTGTCGCGTCCCGGATAGTGTGTGTCGCGTCCCAGAGAGTGTGTGTCGCGTCCCGGAAAGTGTGTGTCGCGTCCCGGAGAGTGTGTGTCGCGTCCCGGAGAGTGTGTGTCGCGTCCCAGAGAGTGTGTGTCGCGTCCCGGAGAGTGTGTGTCGCGTCCCGGAGAGTGTGTGTCGCGTCCCAGAGAGTGTGTGTCGTGTCACAGAGAGTGTGTGTCGTGTATCGATTACATGTAAATATTCCTCGTGTTTTATTGGTCAGGAAATGATCATCAGCAGAAAAACACGTCATGATGATCAGACCCGGATAATCCTGCAGGAACACACACTCCACGAGGATTATTACACACATCCTTCATCGGCTCAGATTGATGATTAATAATTCATGCATGACTCGTTTGGACAGTTTCAGGCGAAGGGTTCCTGGAGCCTGATGGAAGATTATGTGATATATGGAAACTGATCAGAAGACGAACATGAAGAGTCTATTGAAACAAAACTTGATATTTGCATTTCCACGTATTTTATTGCGGATATGATTCGCTGACTGACAGCCGACGAACGAGAGTTTGACTTTAATCAGATTATTTTAATGGACGGATCACATTAATTGAGATTATCCTAAATGTCAGACGCCATGAGTGTCAGCAAATGTCAATAGAGAGAGAAAGATCTCAAACGCACAGATGAAATGTCATGAGCGGATCATCATATTTCAGCTTTAATTAAGCGGTGTGTGTGAGTGTGTGTGTGTGTGTGTGAGAGAGTGTGTGAGTGTGTTTTCATCCTCTTGAGAATCAGACGATATTGCAGGAATCACAATGAAACAGCAGATTCACTCACACTAATCTGGAATCACACACACACACACACACACACACACACACACACGCATGCACACTCTCACACACGCGCGCATGCACACACTCACACATAGACACACACACAAGCACACACACACACACACACACACACACACACACACACAGACACACACCCGCACATACTCACGCACGCACACACTCACACACACACATTCAATCACTTTCTCTCACACTGATTCTCTCTCACACACACACACACTAATTTACTCGTACTCATACACACACACACACTGACTCTTTCACTCACACTGATTCTCTCTCACACACAAATTTACTCATACACACACACACACACACACACACACACTGACACTATCACAGGCCCACTCTCACTCTACCCCCCCCCCCCCCCACACACACTCTCTCTCACACACACACACACACACGTTTGGTTTCCTTATTAAGGTATGGGAGCGGCGTTTGCCGGATGTGGGCCGGATCGGGGCCGACACTATGTTGCTGTTTCTGTCTCGCTTTTCATTCTTAAATCAAGACACATTTACTGGAGAAGCAGAATATTAACGTACGGTAGTCTAGTTTTCTGAAAACTGCATCATAATGAAGTGAGTTTGTGCTCAAAACAGGAAATGAACGTCTTATTCCATCCATCATCGTTTCTCAGGACTGAGCGACTTCATAAATCCTGCATGCAATGATTAAATTTAAATACGGGAGTCAACAGTCCTCATTATTTACTCTGAAATATTATAAACCTATAAATAGTTCATGAGGTTCCAAAACTGGAGATGAATTAATTTGGTGATTTTTTTTAAATATTGAAGCCCATTTCTGCCACATAAATACTTTATTAAATCATAATTGTGACATAATATGACAGCTGACATTGTGGCACAGAAAGTGAAAATTATGACATGAAAGTATTGACGGGCGGGGCAGACGTGCAGTGGGCGGAGTCACAGAGCAAAACAAGCACACACACTCCCCCAGGACATGTGAGGGGGGGGCAGACGGGCAGTGGGCGGAGTCACAGAGCAAAACAAGCACACACACTCCCACAGGAACCTGTGAGGGGCGGGGCAGTAGCGCAGTGGGCGGAGTCACAGAGCAAAACAAGCACACACACTCCCACAGGAACCTGTGAGGGGCGGGGCAGACGTGCAGTGGGCGGAGTCACAGAGCAAAACAAGCACACACACTCCCACAGGAACCTGTGAGGGGCGAGGCAGACACGCAGTGGGCGGAGTCACAGAGCAAAACAAGCACACACACTCCCACAGGAACCTGTGAGGGGCGGGGCAGACGTGCAGTGGGCGGAGTCACAGAGCAAAACAAGCACACACACTCCCACAGGAACCTGTGAGGGGCGGGGCAGACGCGCAGTGGGCGGAGTCACAGAGCAAAAGAAGCACACACAATCCCACAGGAACCTGTGAGGGGCGGGGCAGACGTGCAGTGGGCGGAGTCACAGAGCAAAACAAGCACACACTCCCACAGGAACCTGTGAGGGGCGGGGCAGACACGCAGTGGGCGGAGTCACAGAGCAAAACAAGCACACACTCCCCCAGGAACCTGTGAGGGGCGGGGGAGACACGCAGTGGGCGGAGTCACAGAGCAAAACAAGCACACACACTCCCACAGGAATCTGTGAGGGGCGGGGCAGACACGCAGTGGGCGGAGTCACAGAGCAAAACAAGCACACACACTCCCCCAGGACATGTGAGGGGGGGGGCAGACACGCAGTGGGCGGAGTCACAGAGCAAAACAAGCACACACACTCCCCCAGGAACCTGTGAGGGGCGGGGCAGACACGCAGTGGGCGGAGTCACAGAACAGGAACATCGGCAAACATGGCCTTTAGTACAGTCAAAAACACATGTATGGGTTATATATAAAACCTGAAAAACAAAACAAATAAAATAATAATAATAGGGTCTAACACAAAACAAAGCAAAACTGTTATGAAATAAATAAAATAAGGTCTAAAACAAAAAACAAAGTAGAATAAAAAACCTTGCTTTGGCAGTCAAACACACACAGCACCTTTAAACAGCTCATAATCATACTTTATCACTAGAAAAATCATGTAATAATAATTAAAAACAACCTTAAATCATCCATGCGCATGATTCCCAGTAAAAGACTGAAAGAGTTGTTGAAGTCATGATGAGCTGACTGTATTTAGTTCCTCTGTGAAGATTATGTGTAAGAATCATGTTTTTGGTCTCAGAGCTTATTTTCAACGATTATCCGACAGCCAGTATAAAAATGCTAGTGGGTTTTCATCGAGCAAACCAAACAATAAACCCTCAAACCAGTTCCAGAAACACAAAAGGAGATATTCACGTCGCACGAGGACTTTCTAACTCATTGAAACATCATCAAATTATTATTTTTAGATTAGTAATATTAGTTATTTATTGGATTTATAAAATTCATGGCATTATAAACGATTATTATTGGAGTCCAGTTTCTGATAAACACACACAAGAGCGTCACTCGTGACTAATGCTGCATTGTGAGCGATTACAGTAATCTGACACGTCTAACAAAAGCGCCTGACACAGACGAGCGAGCGCTTCACTGCTCCTGTCAATCTCGCCAGCACATCACTCCACACGACAACTTCCTCTCCAGTGCTCATACAGCACATACTGACGCTTACTCCCGCAGCGCTCCCTCACGACACACCGACACCAGATAGACCAGTGCTCATACAGCACATACTGACGCTTACTCCCGCAGCGCTCCCTCACGACACACCGACACCAGATAGACCAGTGCTCATACAGCACATACTGACGCTTACTCCCGCAGCGCTCCCTCACGACACACCGACACCAGATAGACCAGTGCTCATACAGCACATACTGACGCTTACTCCCGCAGCGCTCCCTCACGACACACCGACACCAGATAGACCAGTCCTCATACAGCACATACTGACGCTTACTCCCGCAGCGCTCCCTCACGGACACACCGACACCAGATAGACCAGTGCTCATACAGCACATACTGACGCTTACTCCCGCAGCGCTCCCTCACGACACACCGACACCAGATAGACCAGTGCTCATACAGCACATACTGACGCATACTCCCGCAGCGCTCCCTCACGACACACCGACACCAGATAGACCAGTCCTCATACAGCACATACTGACGCTTACTCCCGCAGCGCTCCCTCACGACACACCGACACCAGATAGACCAGTGCTCATACAGCACATACTGACGCTTACTCCCGCAGCGCTCCCTCACGGACACACCGACACCAGATAGACCAGTGCTCATACAGCACATACTGACGCTTACTCCCGTAGCGCTCCCTCACGGACACACCGACACCAGATAGACCAGTGCTCATACAGCACATACTGACGCTTACTCCCGCAGCGCTCCCTCACGACACACCGACACCAGACAGACCAGTGCTCATACAGCACATACTGACGCTTACTCCCGCAGCGCTCCCTCACGACACACCGACACCAGATAGACCAGTGCTCATACAGCACATACTGACGCTTACTCCCGCAGCGCTCCCTCACGACACACCGACACCAGATAGACCAGTGCTCATACAGCACATACTGACGCATACTCCCGCAGCGCTCCCTCACGACACACCGACACCAGATAGACCAGTCCTCATACAGCACATACTGACGCTTACTCCCGCAGCGCTCCCTCACGACACACCGACACCAGATAGACCAGTGCTCATACAGCACATACTGACGCTTACTCCCGCAGCGCTCCCTCACGACACACCGACACCAGATAGACCAGTGCTCATACAGCACATACTGACGCTTACTCCCGCAGCGCTCCCTCACGACACACCGACACCAGATAGACCAGTGCTCATACAGCACATACTGACGCTTACTCCCGCAGCGCTCCCTCACGACACACCGACACCAGATAGACCAGTGCTCATACAGCACATACTGACGCTTACTCCCGCAGCGCTCCCTCACGACTCACCGACACCAGATAGACCAGTGCTCATACAGCACATACTGACGCTTACTCCTGCAGCGCTCCCTCACGGACACACCGACACCAGATAGACCAGTGCTCATACAGCACATACTGACGCTTACTCCCGCAGCGCTCCCTCACGGACACACCGACACCAGATAGACCAGTGCTCATACAGCACATACTGCCGCTTACTCCCGCAGCGCTCCCTCACGACTCACCGACACCAGATAGACCAGTGCTCATACAGCACATACTGACGCTTACTCCCGCAGCGCTCCCTCACGACACACCGACACCAGATAGACCAGTGCTCATACAGCACATACTGACGCTTACTCCCGCAGCGCTCCCTCACGACACACCGACACCAGATAGACCAGTGCTCATACAGCACATACTGACGCTTACTCCCGCAGCGCTCCCTCACGACTCACCGACACCAGATAGACCAGTGCTCATACAGCACATACTGACGCTTACTCCGGCAGCGCTCCCTCACGACACACCGACACCAGATAGACCAGTGCTCATACAGCACATACTGACGCTTACTCCTGCAGCGCTCCCTCACGACACACCGACACCAGATAGACCAGTGCTCATACAGCACATACTGACGCTTACTCCCGCAGCGCTCCCTCACGACACACCGACACCAGATAGACCAGTGCTCATACAGCACATACTGACGCTTACTCCTGCAGCGCTCCCTCACGACACACCGACACCAGATAGACCAGTGCTCATACAGCACATACTGACGCTTACTCCTGCAGCGCTCCCTCACGACACACCCACACCAGATAGACCAGTGCTCATACAGCACATACTGACGCTTACTCCCGCAGCGCTCCCTCACGACACACCGACACCAGATAGACCAGTGCTCATACAGCACATACTGACGCTTACTCCCGTAGCGCTCCCTCACGACACACCGACACCAGATAGACCAGTGCGCCAGGCTGCAGCCACACTGATGAACTTCAAGATCAACAGAATATTAGAAATATATAGATATATAATTTTTTTTAATTATAAAAACGAGTCTAAAACTTTTTTTTAAACACAACACAAAGCAAATATATTATAAAATAAATAAAGAAAGGTCTAAAATAAAATAATATTTTTATGTGTGTGTGTGTGTGTGAGAGAGAGTGTGTGTGTTGTTCAGTCCCTCTGCTAAATGGGATGATAACAGTCATTATATATAATAATAATAATATATGAGAAAAACTGTGTCTAAAACAAAAAACTAAATAGAAAAAAAGGCCTTAAAACTACACTAAAATAATGAAAGAATAATATTAAAACATAAATAATGCAAATCAAACAGGTGTAAAACTAAATAAAATACAATAAAAGAAAAACAATAGTCTAAAACTATACAAAAAATCTGAATTCTAAAAAAACTAATAGGATCTAACACAAAGGAAATTATCAAATAAATAAAAAAAGGTCTAAAACAAAAAAAAATATTAAATTAAAATATGAAAGAAAAAATAGGGTCTAAAACAAAAAAATAAAAGTAAAATAAAAGAATCAATAAAGATAAAATAATATAACATAAGCAAAATCAAATATGTGTAAAACTAAATAAAATACAATACAATAAAAAGAAAATAATAGTAAAGAAAATAGTAACTTAAATAAAGAAACAAATAATAATAGGGTCTAACAAAAAAAAAGACTTAAAAAAGCGATATAAAACCGGTTTACTGATTGATGCAGTAATTCTACAGTAAACATGAGTTAATGTGCCACTTTCAGCATTAGAAAGCTGACATTCCCAGAATTCCCTGTTTGATGGTTTTTCATTTGAACAACTGTTTCTTCTTGTACTTCATAAATGAATGTTTATTGCATAATTGAGTGTTTTCTCTACATACATAAGCTTGTGATTCATCATGTCTTCATCCATCAGTGTTTCTATCATGGAGGTCAAAAGGGAAGTTGGATTTTTTAGGCTGTAAATTACAGTTTTAAAACTGTTTTGTAAATACATTTACATTTTTACTGTATTTTTTCTATATATTAGTATTTCCCTCAGCTTGTGATAAACGTGGATTCATCATGTCATTATCCTGTGCATCAGTGCTTTTATGATGGCTTTTTTTTGTGTGTAAATTACATTTTTAAGACAGATCCCTGAGACGAGCTGCTCATGCGCTCAGAGATACAACTAGAAAGACGTACTAGATTAAGACAATCATGGTTTATTATGAGCGAACGCATCATTTACCTACAGAAAAACCTGCACTGGTCTTACTTGATATGAGGATACATGGACATTCATATGAGAAATACAGGAAGCAAATGTTCCGGATCATGATCTGAGTTCCTGGAGTCTCCAGGGATCCTGTGATGTGAGGCCGTATCTCCAGGTGTCTGAAACAGGAAAACATCATTACAAAGCACGTTTAACCCCAACCATAGTCGAGTTACAGTGTTTGCTGGAGTTTCAGATGCAATGCAATTCACACGACTAAACCAATAAAGCACAATACCTCTATTCCACAGGGAAATGTATTTCTGCCACTACTGAGCCACGAGGATTATAATCAACACTGTTTGCTTCTCGTCAGCACACATTTAAAACCATTCTCACGATAAGAATCGTGTTTAACAGCTGAATTCATGGTGAAAAACTACATTTCCCATGATGCTGTGCAGCAATTCCATCAGAATCGCGGTGAATCGCTTATGTGAGAATGTTTATGCATACTTTGCAATTAACTTAAAATATATAGTTTTTATATACATAATGGTTGGCTGAAACGAGCTGCTATAGTCTCTGTAGAGCATTAGATGTCCATCACTACTCAGATTAATAAAGCTGCCAAACACCATAAAACATCTGACAGTGTGTGTTTGTGAAGAGCATGACTGACACACACCAGTCAAAAGTTTGGGGTCAGTAAGATTTCAATGTTTTTAAAAGAAGTCTCTTCTGCTCACCAAGGCTGTGTTTATTTGATTAGAAACACCACAAAAACAGTAATATTGTGAAATATTATTATAATGTAAATCAGCTGTTTTCTATGTGAATATATAATAAAGTGTAATTTATTCCTGTGATCAAAGCTGAGTTTCAGCATCATTACTCCAGTCTTCAGTGTCACATGATCCTTCAGAAATCAGGAGAATATGAGGATCTGATGATCAAGACACATTTATGATTATTATCAGTGTTGAAAACAGTTATTCACATTTATATTTCAGGATTAATGATGAACAGAAAGTTCTAGTTTTATTATTTGGGGAAAGAAATAAAATAAATCAATACTTTTATTTATCAAGGATGAATCAAACTGATCAAAAGTGACAGTAAAGACATTTATAATGTTACAAAAGCTTCTATTTCAGATAAATGCTGTTCTTTTAAACTTTCTATTCATCATTAATCGTGAAATATAAATGTGAATAACTGTCTTGGTTAAGGTGAATAACAGAACACAGTCTTGGTGAGCAGAAGAGACAAAAATCTTAAAGATCCAAAACTCTTGACTGGCAGTGTGTGAAGCACATTAAACATCAGTCACATATTTTAGTTCTGATGGGTTTCTCTGATGATGATGAAGGTGATGATGATGATGATGGTGATGGTGATGATGGTGATGATGATGAAGGTGATGATGAAGATGATGATGATGATGAAGATGATGATGATGATGATGATGGTGATGATGAAGATGATGATGAAGGTGATGATGATGATGATGAAGGTGATGATGATGATGATGCTGATGATGAAGGTGATGATGATGATGATGATGGTGATGATGATGAAGATGAAGATGATGATGATGAAGGTGATGATGGTAATGATGATGAAGAAGATGATGATGGTGATGATGAAGGTGATGATGATGATGGTGATGATGATGATGATGATGATGATGATGATGATGATGATGATGATGATGCTGAAGATGATGATGATGCTGATGGGCTTGTGTGTTTGCAGGTCAGCTCACCTGTATCCGGTTTCCAGTGTTCACCAGAGCTGATCCCGGTCCGAGGAAATCTGTGCCGCCCGAAACATGGGAAATGAAAGCCGGAAACGGCATTAGTTTAGTGTTTCATACAGAACAGAAAGATAAACCAGTTTTGAGGTTGGCCTGGTTAATCTGCAGCGTCTGAAGATAACCGCGGATATTTAGGATCAATAATTAGGCTCCAGACAGGTTTGGCGAGGCCCTTTAAATAATTGATAGAAGTTGAACGAGCTCGTACAGTCGTCATAACCAGGAGAAGGACATTTGCATTGGGTTACTATTAAAAGCTTCTAATTAAAGCAGGCGCTCTGCTCCTTTAGCGGCTTCTGACGGGTGAAGGGTGTTGCGGTGACACACTAGTCATTAATGGGGCTAAAAGCTTCATCTACTCGCGAGCTGAGAACAAATGATCCCAAAGACTGACTGATGTGACCTTCAGCTGACCCACACACACACACACACACACACACACACGCGCACACACACCCACACACTCACACACTCACACACACACGCGCACACACACACGCGCACACACACACGCACTCTCACACACTCAATCACTCACTCACACACACACACACACACGCGCACACACACACTCACACACACACACACACGCGCACACACACACTCGCGCACACACACACTCACACACACACGTACACACACACGCGCGCACACACACACGCGCACACACACACTCACACACACACGTACACACACACGCGCGCACACACACACGCGCACACACACACGCGCACACACACACTCACACACACACGTACACACACACGCGCGCACACACACACGCGCACACACACACGCGCACACACACACACACACACTCACACACACGCACGCACACACGCGCACACTCACACCCACACTCACACTCACACACACACACACACACACGCACGCACACACACGCACGCACACACACAAGCACGCACACACACGCACGCACACACACACTCACACACGCGCACACACACACGCACTTTCACACACTCAATCACTCACTCACACACACACACACACACGCACTCTCACACACTCAATCACTCACTCACACACACGCACGCGCACACTCACACCCACACACTCACACACACACACACACACGCACGCACACACACGCACGCACACACACGCACGCACACACAAGCACGCACACACACGCACGCACACACACACACGCACACACACACACACAGCCACACACTCACACACGCACACACACACACACACACAAGCACGCACACACACGCACGAGCACATTTTGCTTTTCCAGTAAATGTATTTTGATTTAAGAATGGTTCGAGTTTAGTAGCAAATCTACGCAGATGAAATTACTAGAACATGTATGTGATAAAAGCTGATGAATAGTGTTGAGAAAGCACATCAAATGTTATTATATGCAACAAAAATGATATAAAGTATAAAAGGTGAGGCTGTAAGGGCCCAGATTATGCTATTTTAAAGGTTTCTAATTTAGTTGGGAAGATTAGAAGAGTAGATTTACATCTTTTCTCAGAATTATATAAATATTATAATATTAATATATTATATAAACTGGTAATTGCGAGTTATAAAGTCCAATTCTAAGGGAAAAAGACACAATTGCATGTTTATATCTCACAATTCTGACTTTTATTTGACTAATATTATAAATATTATTTATATTACATGAATCAAAGGTCAAAAGCTCTTTTCTCAGTGTCTGAAACGCTTCGTTCGGAGATTCAGTCTCTCTAAGCCCCGCCTCTCTGAGAGCTGCTCTGCTGTGATTGGTCAGAAAGCAAACGCTCATTAGCATATCTGAATCTCAGCTCTTGATCACAGTGATACGAACAGTGACGATGGCGTGGGTTTTACCGCATCAATCTCAGAAAACACGAACTCTCCAGTCTCAGATACACTAGTGTTTGAGGGCGGGGCTAAGAGTCGCTTCTCAGCCAATCAGGACCAGAGGCTGGCATTATGCTAATTAGTCACATGTGAGACTGGAATTACCGACTCGTTTCTGCAGTTTCTTCTATTAGGAGACAATAACTCTATTTGTCGAGTAACTTTACAGAGCTTTTACATTCACACACGGCTCTATTACACACTGCAATGGTGGTAAAAGTCAAGTCTCCTGTATTTATACAGCGCTTTTTACAACACAGAGCGTCACAAAGCAGCTTTACAGATAAAAATAATGCAACAAAGTTTGTTTCTAGAAGAAAATAGCGTCTCAGTCCAGCTTGAGTACGGTCAGTGATGGTTCATTTCTGTTGTCAAAAAGTTATTAATTTAGTTTATTTATATATATGTATATATATACAGCCGCTCTGGAGACAACCGTGATGTCATCGTCCAGCAAATGTTTGATATATTTACGGTCTGAAATTTACACAATATCTTCATGGAACATGATCTTAATATCCTAATGATTTTTGGCATCGATTTTGACCC
The DNA here is from genome assembly GCA_030578275.1 of Meda fulgida. NCBI lineage: Eukaryota > Metazoa > Chordata > Actinopteri > Cypriniformes > Leuciscidae > Meda > Meda fulgida. The sequence goes on from CM060619.1 coordinate 374,957, forward strand.
ATACACATGTATTGTTGGGTATTGCCGCAGATAAACTGTGTTTCATGATGCAGGGTCACGTTTTTAATGCAAGCCTCATACCTTGGTGGTCTTGATCTTGTTCCCCGTGGCGCAGCTCCAGCCTCGCAGATCCGGCAGAACTTTACACTCCTCTCCATCCAGACAAGGCTGCATCTGACACCACCACTTCTGCGCCACTATCGAGGCTGAACACGGAGAGAGTGTGTGTGTGACGACGGCTCAATGTGTGCATGATGACTAGCAGGTGCTTTAGACACGATGGAGGACATTAGAGCCGAACTTTAATTTGCAGAGAATGTCAGAGACAGAATGTCAGTGAATAGGTCAGACGGCACTCAGGGGCCCGAACCCACCGGAACCGGTCTGGCCCTCGTGCTCATTAAAGGGATCGCTCACCCAAAAATGAACATTAGCCATGATTTACTCTCCCTCAAGCCATCCTAGGCGTGTCTGACGTTCTGCTTTCTAGTGCTAGTCGAGGAGTTGACTACTTCAACCACTAGTCGGCGCTACTCGCATTTACCATTGAAATGTATGGGGCCCTTTCCATAAGATCATCTCTCAATGCTAATCAAACCAGCTATTAGGCTAACTGAGATAAAACCATGCCGATCTCTAGGTGTGGTGAAGGGTGTGTGATGATGTGGGATATTTTAATTCCACAGGTCACGGGAACTTCAGGAGGATGCATAACATCCCGGATCCATGAAATAACTGGCCTTTAACAATAAAAATCTAATGTTGGATTTTTTTTAAAGATCATTTTTTTAATAAAGGAATTGTGATCAATTTCCAAAAGACAATTTTTATTCCTCTTTTTAGTCAACTTTAGCATGGTGTGTTCACTTTTGCCAAGCACTGTATATGTTCATTTTTAATGTTATCGGCCCGACAAGAAAATTTGGAAAATATATAAAAGCCAATACATTTTTTCTATTTCTAGGGATGAACTGAAATTAACATTTTGGCCTATAACGAAAACCGATCATTCTTTGCATTTGAAAGCGGATAACCGATATGTTGGCCGATAAATAATGTAATATTTCCTTCAGCTGAGACACTTCAGATGCTCATCATGATGGTTTTCAATTGCTGGAAATATGATTAGAATCACTTAAATAAGGAAAATACGGTTCAGTGCAACATGCGCAGTCATATCGGCTACAGTTATAACGAGAACATCATAATTGTGTGTTTGGAACATGAATTTTAATGATGACACTTTTGTTTTTGTAATCTGGCTCTCAAAAATGATATACAGAATTTGGGTTTAGATTATATCAGCCAATATATCGGTTATCGACTTTCAAATATAACGAATTATCGGTTATCGTATCGGCCAAAATGTTCACATCAGTGCATCCCTAGATTAGAGTCATGCTGCATAACGGGTAAACTGATAATCACAATTATTTTTCTTCAAAATTGTTATCTTGATGAACTTTGTGCACTTTGGCCTATTAGCACTAATCAAGAAAATGCACGAGTGTGCTTTATTTTACTCTTTTACTAGTTTCCTCATTTGTAATATTATCATTATAATAGTGAAAACTAGTAAAACTCTCAAAAGCTAAAATAGTGAAATTCCTAATAGTAATTAAAATAAAAATATAAAGAATTATCGGTATATTATTTTTCAACTCGCTGCATCCCTACTCAGAGAATCGGTGGGGTGGTGGTGTGTGTGTGTGTACGTACCGTCGACGCAGGACGGAGCCGCTCGGGTCGTTCCCGCCACTTGTCCCGGGAAGCAGGAGCACTTCACCGTCAGCGATCGCTCCTCGATCCTGTTCCTATTGCAGCAGCGATGCAGTGCCACCACCTCACACTTGCCTGAACGCACCTCACGCACCACTGCGCACACACACACACACACACACACACACACACACACACACACACACACACACACACACACACACACACACACACACACACACACACACACACACACGAACACACACACACACACACACACACACACACACACGAACACACACACACACACGAACACACACACACACACACACACACACGCACACACACACACACACACACACACACACACACACACACACACACACACACACACACACACACACACACACACACACACACACGAACACACACACACACACACACACACACACACACACGCACACACACACACACACACAACACTTCAAATACTACAAAAATATAGTGCCAAATAGCAATATATAGGTATATATAGTGTGTGTGTGAGTCTGAGAGTGTGTGTGTGTGTGTGTGAGGGAGTGAGTGAGCAAGTGTGTGTGACAGAGAGAGGGAGTGAGCGAGTGTGTGTGTGTGTGTGTGAGTGTGTATGTGTAAGTGTGTGTGTGAGTCTGAGAGTGTGTGTGTGTGTTTGAGTGTGTGAGGGAGTGAGTGAGCAAGTGTGTGTGAGAGAGAGAGGGAGTGAGCGAGTGTGTGTGTGTGAGGGAGTGAGCGAGTGTGTGTGGGTGTGTGTGAGTGTGTATGTGTAAGTGTGTGTGTGAGTCTGAG
>CM060619.1:390000-397500 GCA_030578275.1 Meda fulgida
CTGATTTAAGAAAAAAGAGCGTTGTTTGTCATTAAAGTGATTGTCACCGTGAAGTTTGCAGAAGTTGAGGAACAAGACTAGAAAACCGAGTCAGATCAGGTCTGGAACGAGCCGAGAGCAGAGTGTGTGTGTGTGTGTGTGTGTGATGTCACACAGAGTTCAGAGGTCACACGCAGCGAGGCATCATGGGATTGGCTTCAGCACTCCTCCTTCACGTAGATCTGTTCATCCGTGTCCGAGTCCAGATGCTCCAGACGCTCCGACTGACCACTCATGATCTCATCCGGGGTCTTCATGAACCTGAGGACACACACATATTACACACTCATATTACACACACACACTCATATTACACACTCATATTACACACACACACTCATATTACACACTCATATTACACACACACAGACACATATTACACACTCATATTACACACACACACTCATATTACACACTCATATTACACACACACACTCATATTACACACTCATATTACACACACACAGACACATATCACACACTCATATTACACACACACACACACACATATTACACACTCATATTACACACACACACACACACATATTACACACTCATATTACACACACACACACACACAGACACACTCATATTACACACTCATATAACACACTCATATTACACACTCATATTACACACTCATATTACACACACACACACTCATATTACACACTCATATTACACACACATATTACACACACACAGACACATATTACACACTCATATTACACACACACACACACACACACACACACAGACACACACGCACACACAGACACACACACACACACACACACACACACAGACACACAGACACACACACACACACACACACACACACACACAGACACACAGACACACAGACACACACACAGACACACACACACACAGACACACACACACACACACACACACACACACACACACACACACACAGACACACAGACACACACACACACACACACACACACACACAGACACACACACACACACACACACACACACACACACACACACACAGACACACACACACACACACACACACAGACACACACACACACACACACAGACACACACACACACACACACACACACACACACACACACAGACACACACACACACACACACAGACACAGACACACACACACACACACACACACACACACACACACACACACACACACACACACACACACACAGACACACACACACACACACACACACACAGACACACACACACACACACACACACACCTGAAGAGCAGTCTCTGGCCCGGCTCTTTGCGGATGATGTTGAGTTTATAGTAGTGTCTCAGCGCTCGCGACATCTTCTCATACGTCATATTGGTCCTGTTCTGTGCACAAACACAAACCAAAATAAACTACAATCAGAATTTGATAACATGTATTGTTATATAGACCTTTTTTTTTTTTTTTTTTACAAAACTTAAAATTCAATTTAAAATCTAATTCAAAGTACTGTATATCAATGATTCTGGTATAGATATAACATATTCATTACAGTCATTTCCTTGAATATTCCACAACTTTAGATTTAATTACATTTTTTAATATGTAAAAACAATTTAAATTTAAAAACATAATTAAAGTTACATATTTTTTTAAATAGTTTTTGATCACCAATTCCTTGTTCCAATTCAATTTTAATGTTTAAATAAAAAAAATAAAAAAAAGATGTATTAATTTTTTTTAAATATTTAATTATACATCAATACCAAAAATAAATTAAATGTTAAAAATGCAAATTGTAATATTTAATATAGTTTTTTAACAATTTATTAAACTTTTTATTTTAACTTATTCTAATTATTTTAATTATAATTTTTTATCAAAATAAAAAATAAATATTTAATTGTAGAGTATTGTCATTATTCTAACCTTATGGTTCCCCCAGAGGCGGGCCAGGCCGTTGGGGTCCATGATGCGGAAGACTTTGGTCTCGCGATCCTCCCAGCGGATGTAGTTCTCGTAGCGACTGTCCGACAGCAGCTGATAGACGTAATCCCACAGGAGCCTGCAGTCTGACACGCCCACAACACACCGCATCATCACCACATCATCACCACAACACCCCGCATCATCACCACATCATCACCACACCGCATCACCACATCACACCGTATCATCACCACACCACACCGTATCATCATCACAACACATCACCACATCACACTGCATCATCACCACATCATCACCACACCGCATCACCACATCACACCGAATCATCACCACATCATCACCACACCACACCGTATCATCATCACAACACATCACCACATCACACTGCATCATCCCCACATCATCACACCACCGCATCACCACATCACACCGTATCATCACCGCATCATCACCGCATCATCACCGTATCATCACCACATCACACCGCATCACACCGCATCATCACCACATCATCACCACAACACCCCGCATCATCACCACATCATCACCACACCGCATCACCACACCACACCGTATCATCATCACAACACATCACCACATCACACTGCATCATCACCACATCATCACCACACCGCATCACCACATCACACCGTATCATCACCACAACACCCCGCATCATCACCACATCATCACCACACCGCATCACCACACCACACCGTATCATCATCACAACACATCACCACAACACACTGCACCATCACCACATCATCACCACACCGCATCATCACCACACCGTATCATCATCACAACACATCACCACATCACACTGCATCATCACCACATCATCACCACACCGCATCACCACATCACACCGTATCATCACCGCATCATCACCGCATCATCACCACATCATCACCGCATCATCACCATAACACACTGCATCATCACCACATCATCACCGCATCATCACCACATCATCACCGCATCATCATCACAACACACCGCATCACCACAACACACCGCATCATCACCACATCACACCGCATCATCATCACAACACACCGCATCATCATCACATCACACCGCATCATCATCACAACACATCGCATCATCACCACAACACACCGCATCATCACCACATCATCACCGCATCATCATCACAACACACCGCATCATCACCACAACACACCGCATCATCACACAACATACCGCGTCATCACAACAACACACCGCATCATCACCACACCACACCGCATCATCATCACAACACATCACCACATGACACCGCATCATCATCACAACACATCACCACATCCCACCACATCATCACCACATCATCACCACAACACCCCGCATCATCACCACATCATCACCACACCGCATCACCACATCACACCGTATCATCACCACATCATCACCACACCACACCGTATCATCATCACAACACATCACCACATCACACTGCATCATCACCACATCATCACCACACCGCATCACCACATCACACCGTATCATCACCACATCACACCGCATCATCACCACATCACACCGCATCATCACCACATCATCACCACAACACCCCGCATCATCACCACATCATCACCACACCGCATCACCACATCACACCGTATCATCATCACAACACATCACCACAACACACTGCACCATCACAACAACACACCGCATCATCACCACACCGCATCACCACATCACACCGTATCATCATCACAACACATCACCACATCACACTGCATCATCACCACATCATCACCACACCGCATCACCACATCACACCGTATCATCACCGCATCATCACCGCATCATCACCGCATCATCACCATAACACACTGCATCATCACCACATCATCACCGCATCATCACCACATCATCACCGCATCATCATCACAACACACCGCATCACCACAACACACCGCATCATCACCACATCACACCGCATCATCATTACAACACACCGCATCATCATCACATCACACCGCATCATCATCACAACACATCGCATCATCACCACAACACACCGCATCATCACCACATCACACCGCATCATCACCACAACACACCGCATCATCACCACATCACACCGCATCATCATTACAACACACCGCATCATCATCACATCACACCGCATCATCATCACAACACACCGCATCATCACCACAACACACCGCATCATCACCACATCATCACCGCATCATCATCACAACACACCGCATCATCATCACAACACACCGCATCATCACCACAACACACCGCATCATCACACAACATACCGCGTCATCACAACAACACACCGCATCATCACCACACCACACCGCATCATCATCACAACACATCACCACATGACACCGCATCATCATCACAACACATCACCACATCCCACCACATCATCACCACATCACACCGCATCATCACATCACACCGCATCATCACCACAACACACCGCATCATCACCACAACACACCGCATCCTCACCACATCACACCGCATCATCACCACAACACACCACATCATCACCACACCACACCGCATCATCACCACAACACACCGCATCATCACCACAACACACCGCATCATCACCACACCACATCACAGCGCATCACCACACCACACCGCATCATCACCACAACACACCGCATCATCACCACACCACAACACACCGCATCATCACCACAACACACCGCATCATCACCACAACACACCACACCACAACACACCGCATCATCACCACAACACACCGCATCATCACCACAACACACCGCATCATCACCACAACACACCGCATCATCACCACAACACACCGCATCATCATCACAGTGCATCATCACCACACCACACCGCATCATCACCACACCACACCGCATCATCACCACAACACACCGCATCATCACACAACATACCGCATCATCACAACAACACACCGCATCATCACCACAACACACCGCATCATCACACAACATACCGCATCATCACAACAACACACCGCATCATCACCACATCACAACGCATCATCATCACAACACACTGCATCATCACCACAACACACCGCATCATCACACCACATCACAGCGCATCATCACCACACCACACCGCATCATCACCACAACACACCGCATCATCACACAACATACCGCATCATCACAACAACACACCGCATCATCACCACATCACACCACACCGCATCATCACCACATCACATCACACCGCATCATCACCACAACACACCGCATCATCACCACATCACACCACACCGCATCATCACCACATCACATCACATCATCACCACATCACACCGCATCATCATCACATCATGACCACATCACACTGCATCATCACCACATCACACCGCATCATCACCAAATCACCCCGTATCATCATCACATCACAGCGCATCATCACCACACCACATCATCACCACACCACATCATCACCACATCACACCGCATCATCACCACATCATGACCACATCACACTGCATCATCACCACATCACACCGCATCATCACCAAATCACCCCGTATCATCATCACATCACAGCGCATCATCATCACATCACAGCGCATCATCACCACATCACAGCGCATCATCATCACATTCACTACAACTCCTTTTCACAATAATCATGTTTAACGCACACACACCAGACAAAAGTTTGGGGTCGGTAAGATTTCAATGTTTTTAAAAGAAGTCTCTTCTGCTCACCAAGGCTGTGTTTATTTGATTAGAAACGCCACAAAAACAGTAATATTGTGAAAAATTATTATAATGTAAATCAGCTGTTTTCTATGTGAATATATAATAAAGTGTAATTTATTCCTTTGATCAAAGCTGTATTTCAGCATCATTACTCCAGTCTTCAGTGTCACATGATCCTTCAGAAATCACTCTAATATGATGATCTGATGCTCAAGACACATTTATGATTATTATCAGTGTTGAAAACAGTTATTCACATTTATATTTCAGGATTAATGATGAATAGAAAGTTTAAAAGAACAGCATTTATCTGAAATAGAAGCTTTTAACATTAAACACTACCGTTCTAAAGTTTGGAGTCAGTAACAATTTTTATTTATATTTTGAAAGAAATATAAGAAATCAAGAATTGTATTGATCAAGGATGAATTAAATTAATCCAAAGTGACAGTAAAGACATTTATAATGTTACAAAAGCTTCTATTTCAGATAAATGCTGTTCTTTTGAACTTTCTATTCATCATTAATCCTGAAATATAAATGTGAATAACTGTTTTCAACACTGATAATAACAATAAATATTTTTTGATCATCAAATCATAATATATTGGATAAAGGATAAACAGCCTTGGGGAGCAGAAGAGACTCCTTTTAAAAACATTAAAAATCTTCTCGATCCAAAACTCTTGAACGGCAGTGCTATGGGAGAGTGGGCGTGGCTGTGAGCAGAGGGGGTGTGGTCTAACCTGCGATGCGGCCCATGGGCGTGGCCTGCTCCTCCGGCGGAGAGACGGGCATGATGATCTGGTTGCGATAGTGTCTCTCGTCCTGCAGGGGGAGCTGGTGCGCCGCCAGACTCAGGCCATGAGCCGCGTAGTGGACGGCGCTCTGACCTTTAACCTTTGAATTTAATATTCAACAATATTATTGATCTCCTGCATTGACAGCATTATATGAGAACTGAGCTGGACGATGACATCTCGGTTTTCTCCAGAGCATGTGCACTGCAAGCTATGCTTTTCTTACGTAGTATTTGTGTCTTGTTTCCAGTCCAAATATCTAAAAATTCCTAATTCAAGAAGGATTTACTAGATAAGTGAAATGACATAAGAAATTCTGTCTTGTTTCCTGATAAAAAAAAATAAAATCGAGTTTTTGCTTAAATTATTTGCCAAGATTTTTCTGACCCCATTGGCATATAATTTAAGCAACAACTCACTTAATTTTTATTTATTTATCCACAAGACATAATATCTTTTTACTAATCTAGTAAATGCATCTTGATTTAAGAATTTTTACATAAGACTAAACTACTAAGCAAGAAAAGCATTTTTTGCACTACATTAATAACTGTTTTACAGCAGAAAAGAGCCATCACTGACCGCACTCGAGCCGGAGTGAGACGCTGTTTTCTGTGGCATTATTATTATCTCTGTAAAGCTGCTCATCCGTCCGAATCAAGGACCAGAACTCTACGTTAGATCTTTTTTTTATATTGTTTTATCAGATTCACAAACTGTCAAGGATTTCAAGCACCCGTGGGAACCCTGTAAATAAAGGGGACTTTACCTCGCGCCCGTTCTCCTGGTTGGCGCCGCGGCTGTGCCGGAAGTCCGCCGGAGCCGGGCCGCGCCCCGGGCTCAGCAGCAGCGGGTGCATGATGGCACTGGGCATCAGCTGGATGACGCGCGGCGGCGGCTCCTCTGGGCTAGCGCTGGCGGCGCGCGGGTGGCCGTTGTGGGCCGGGGACACAGACAGCGGGTACAGGTCCTCGGGCAGGTGGTGGTTGCTGTCGGGCATCTGCATGGACGCCTGCTGGGGGTCCTCGGC
>CM060619.1:400000-402500 GCA_030578275.1 Meda fulgida
TACGTCATTACGTCATTACGCTATTCTACGTCATTAGCTGTTCTACGTCATTACGCTGTTCTACGTCATTACGCTATTCTACATCATTACGCTATTCTACATCATTACGCTATGTCATTAGCTATTCTACGTCATTAGCTGTTCTACGTCATTACACTGTTCTACTTCATTACGCTATTCTACATCATTACGCTATTCTACGTCATTACGCTATTCTACATCATTACGCTATTCTACATCATTACGCTATGTCATTAGCTATTCTACGTCATTAGCTGTTCTACGTCATTACACTGTTCTACTTCATTACGCTATTCTACATCATTACGCTGTTCTACGTCATTACGCTATTCTACATCATTACGCTATTCTACATCATTACGCTATGTCATTAGCTATTCTACGTCATTAGCTGTTCTACGTCATTACACTGTTCTACTTCATTACGCTATTCTACATCATTACGCTATTCTACTTCATTACGCTATTCTACGTCATTACGCTATTCTACGTCATTAGCTGTTCTACGTCATTACGCTGTTCTACGTCATTACGCTATTCTACATCATTACGCTATGTCATTAGCTATTCTACGTCATTACGCTGTTCTACGTCATTACACTGTTCTACTTCATTACGCTATTCTACATCATTACGCTATTCTACGTCATTACGTCATTACGCTATTCTACGTCATTAGCTGTAGCATCAGCTGTTAACATCATTACGCTGTTCTACGTCATTACGCTATTCTACATCATTACGCTATGTCATTAGCTATTCTACGTCATTAGCTGTTCTACGTCATTACGCTGTTCTACGTCATTACGCTATTCTACGTGATTACGCTATTCTACGTCATTACGCTATTCTACATCATTACGCTATTCTACGTCATTACGCTATTCTACATCATTACGCTATTCTACATCATTACGCTATTCTACGTCTTTACGCTGTTCTACATCATTACAATATTCTACGTCATTACGCTATTCTACGTCATTCTACGTCATTACGCTATTCTACGTCATTACGCTATTCTACATCATTACGCTATTCTACGTCATTACGCTGTTCTACGTCATTACGCTATTCTACGTCATTACGCTATTCTACATCATTACGCTATTTTACGTCATTACGCTATTCTACGTCATTACGCTATTCTACCTCATTACGCTATTCTACATCATTACGCTCCTCTACCTCATTACGCTATTCTACATCATTACGCTATTCTACATCATTACGCTATTCTACATCATTACACTATTCTACCTCATTACGCTATTCTACGTCATTGCGCTAGTCTACGTCATTACGCTATTCTACGTCATTGCGCTATTCTACCTCATTACGCTATTCTACGTCATTGCGCTATTCTACATCATTGCGCTATTCTACGTAATTGCGCTATTCTACCTCATTGCGCTATTCTACCTCATTACGATATTCTACGTCATTGCGCTATTCTACCTCATTACGCTATTCTACATCATTACGCTATTCTACATCATTGCGCTATTCTACGTCATTACGCTATTCTACATCATTACGCTATTCTACATCATTACGCTATTCTACCTCATTACGCTATTCTACGTCATTACGCTATTCTACGTCATTACGTCATTAAGCTATTCTACGTCATTACGCTATTCTACGTCTTTACGCTGTTCTACATCATTACACTATTCTACGTCATTACACTATTCTACGTCTTTACGCTGTTCTACATCATTACACTATTCTACGTCATTACGCTGTTCTACGTCATTACGCTGTTCTACGTCATTACGCTATTCTACGTCATTGCGCTATTCTACATCATTACGCTATTCTACGTAATTGCGCTATTCTACCTCATTACGCTATTCTACGTAATTGCGCTATTCTACCTCATTGAGAAATTCTACCTCATTACGATATCCTACGTCATTACACTATTCTACCTCATTACGATATTCTATGTCATTACGCTATTCTACATCATTGCGCTATTCTACATCATTACGCTATTCTACGTCATTACGCTATACAACATCATTACGCTATTCTACGTCATTACGGTATTCTGCATCAGTACGTTATTTCCACGTCATTACGCTACTCTACGTCATTGCGCTATTCTACGTCATTGCGCTATTCTACATCATTATGCTTTTCTACGTCATTGCGCTATTCTACATCATTGCGCTATTCTACATCATTACGCTATTCTACATCATTACGCTATTCTACGTCATTACGCTATTCTACCTCATTACGCTATTCTACGTCATTACGCTATTCTACATCAGTACGTTATTTCCACGTCATTACGCTACTCTACGTCATTGCGCTATTCTACGTCATTACGCTATTCTACATCATTACGCTATTCTACGTCATTACGCTATTCTACCTCATTACGCTATTCTACGTCATTACGCTATTCTACATCAGTACGTTATTTCCACGTCAGTACGCTATTCCACGTCATTACGCTATTCCACGT
>CM060619.1:415000-450000 GCA_030578275.1 Meda fulgida
ACTCACCCTCCCTCACTCGCACTCTCTCTCCCTCACTCACTCGCACTCTCTCTCCCTCACTCCCTCGCACTCTCTCTCCCTCACTCACTCGCACTCTCTCTCCCTCACTCCCTCGCACTCTCTCTCCCTCACTCCCTCGCACTCTCTCTCCCTCCCTCCCTCGCACTCTCTCTCCCTCCCTCCCTCGCACTCTCTCTCCCTCCCTCCCTCGCACTCTCTCTCCCTCCCTCCCTCGCACTCACCCTCACTCACTCACACTCACCCTCACTCTCTCTCCCTCACTCACACTCTCTCTCCCTCACTCACTCACACTCACCCTCCCTCACTCACACTCACCCTCCCTCACTCACACTCACCCTCCCTCACTCACTCACCCTCACCCTCCCTCACTCACACTCATCCTCCCTCACTCACACTCTCTCTCCCTCACTCACACTCTCTCTCCCTCACTCACTCACACTCTGTCCCTCACTCACTCACACTCACACTCTCTCCCTCACTCATACTCACACTCACACCCTCCCTCCCTCACTCACACCCTCCCTCCCTCACTCACACCCTCCCTCCCTCACTCACACCCTCCCTCCCTCACTCACACCCTCCCTCCCTCACTCACACCCTCCCTCCCTCACTCACACCCTCCCTCCCTCACTCACACTCACCCTCACTCACACTCAATCACACTCTCCCTCAATCACACTCTCCCTCAATCACACTCTCCCTCAATCACACTCTCCCTCAATCACACTCTCCCTCAATCACACTCTCCCTCAATCACACTCTCCCTCAATCACACTCTCCCTCAATCACACTCTCCCTCACTCACACTCTCCCTCACTCACACTCTCCCTCACTCACACTCTCCCTCACTCACACTCTCCCTCACTCACTCACTCACACTCTCTCTCCCTCCCTCACTCTCTCTCCCTCACTCTCTCCCTCCCTCACTCTCTCTCTCTCTCTCTCTCTCTCTCTCTCTCTCTCTCTCTCCCTCACTCTCTCTCTCCCTCCCTCACTCTCTCCCTCACCCTCCCTCCCTCACTCACACTCTCCCTCACTCACACTCACTCACTCTCCCTCACTCACACTCACTCACTCTCCCTCACTCACACTCACTCACTCTCCCTCACTCACACTCACTCACTCACTCTCCCTCACTCACACTCTCCCTCACACTCTCCCTCACTCACACCCTCCCTCCCTCACACCCTCCCTCCCTCACTCACCCTCCCTCCCTCACTCACACTCTCCCTCCCTCACTCACACTCTCCCTCACTCACTCACACTCTCACACTCTCCCTCACTCACACTCTCCCTCACTCACACTCTCCCTCACTCACACTCTCCCTCACTCACTCACCCACACTCTCTCCCTCACTCTCTCTCCCTCACACCCTCCCTCACTCACACTCTCCCTCACTCACACTCTCACACTCACCTCACACCCTCACTCACCCTCTCCCTCACTCACACTCTCCCTCACTCACACTCTCCCTCACTCACACTCTCCCTCACTCACACTCTCCCTCACTCACACACTACGTCACTCACTCACACTCTCCCTCACACACACACTCCCTCACTCACTCACACACACTCTCTCCCTCACTCACACACACACACACTCTCCCTCACTCACACACACACACACTCTCTCCCTCACTCACTCACACTTTCCCTCACTCACTCACACTCTCTCTCCCTCACTCACTCTCTCTCTCCCTCCCTCACTCACACTCTCTCTCTCTCCCTCCCTCACTCACACTCTCTCTCCCTCCCTCCCTCACTCACACTCTCTCTCCCTCACTCACACTCTCTCTCTCCCTCACTCACACTCTCTCTCCCTCACTCACACTCTCTCTCCCTCACTCACACTCTCTCTCCCTCACTCACCCTCACACTCTCTCTCCCTCACTCACACACTCACACTCTCTCTCCCTCACTCACTCACACTCTCTCTCCCTCACTCACTCACACTCTCTCTCCCTCACTCACACACACTCTCCCTCACTCACACACAATGCCATAATCGTGCTCTAACCGTGCAGCTCTAACATGCTCAGACACACACTCGGCTTGAGTGCATTTCAGTGACGTCCAACTCAATTACTGCCTGTAAAGGTATGATGATGCGTCATACTAGAACAATAGTGTAGAGCATGTAGGAGGTGTGTGTGTGTGTGTGTGAGTGAGGGAGAGAGAGAGAGAGAGAGCGAGTGAGTGAGAGTGAGTGAGTGTGAGTGAGTGAGTGAGTGTGTGTGTGTGAGAGAGTGAGTGATTGATAGAGTGAGTGAGAGAGTGAGTGATTGATAGAGACAGTGAGTGAGAGAGTGAGTGAGAGAGTGAGAGAGAGTGTGTGTGTGTGTGTGTGAATGTGTGAGAGAGTGAGTTTGTGTGTGTGTGTGTGTGTGTGTGTGTGTGTGTGTGTGTGTGTGTGTGACTCACGCAGGTGTGTCGGCAGGCGGCTTGGTTCCTCTTCTGTTCTGGCATTGGTCGATGAGGGCGGCACATGACCGGGAGAGGAAGTGGAATTTGGCAATGGGCTGAAAGAGCTCCTCTCCTGCTGAAAACACACACACAGGGCTTAGACAACACACACAGAGCACTCAATCAGAGCGAGAGACACACACACACACACACTCAGTATCTATCTATGTAATCCGAGTGAGACAGACAGACACACACACACTTAAACTCAATCAGAGTGAGATGTACATTTTACATTTATGCATTTGGCAGATGCTTTTATCCAAAGCGACTTACATTGCACTTCAGGATACACATTTACATTCTTATCAGTTCTTGCTTTCCCTGGGAATCGAACCCATGACCTTGGCGTTGCAAGCGCTGGCACTCTACTGTTTGAGCAGGCACACACACACACACTTCCTTCAAGGTAGTTTTGCACTGAACGAACATGAAGCTTCTCACTGACATTGTTTCATCAGATGAGCCTACAGCGGTCAAAGGGTCACGCAGAGGTCAAAGGGTCACGCACACAGATCAGCACCTAAACTGGCTATCTGATCCTTATAATCCTCCTTTTGACATTTGCATGAATGTGCAAGGCTATTTTTATTTTAACCACAACAAACAAGGAACAAATATCGTCAGCACTGCTTATGAATATTACAGGCCTCCGCATGACGCATTAATGCCTCAGAAACAGCAGCCGCTTAAAGGCACTGAGTGCTCAGAAACAGTATTGATCCGACACTGGATCTCAGGACGACGACTCTAGAGGCGCACTGGAGCTGAAATCAAGTCCTATATTTGATGAAGTTTGCATAGGTAATTCTATTCAGGGATGTCAAGCTAATAAATGATTGTGTTATTAATTAGGGATTAATTATATGGCATGAATAATCACAACAATTTTGGCTGAGAAATAGACATTACAAAAAATAGTTTTAGAAAAAATACTTTTAGCTTCAACACCAATTTTTTTTATTTTTTGTCAGAAGCATCTGAATTGGTATTTAGATATATTTACAGACTGTTGTGATTTAATGCATTTAAACTGCAAATGCAATTTAAAAATGCCATGAGATTAAAGGGTTTTAATGGCTAATAAAGGGATCGCTCATCTACTGGCCCTCAAAACCTCAATGAGTTTCTTTTGTGGAACATAAAAGATCATTTTAGAATTGGTCTTATTGTTCATTCAATGGCAGTTAACACTCTCACACACACACACCCCATCTCACACACACACACACCCACACACCCCCCATCTCACACACACACACACACACCCCATCTCACACACACACACACACACACTCACACCCCATCTCTCTCTCTCTCACACACACACACACACACACACACACACACACACACAATCTCTCACACACACACCCCATCTCACTCTCACACACACACTCTCACTCACTCACACACACACACACACCCCATCTCTCTCTCACACACAGACACCCCATCTCACTCACACACACTCACACACACCCCATCTCACTCACTCACACTCACTCACACTCACTCACACTCACTCACACTCACTCACACTCACTCACACTCACTCACACTCACTCACACTCACTCACACTCACTCACACTCACTCACACTCACACTCACTCACTCACACTCACTCACACTCACTCACACTCACTCACACTCACACTCACCATCTCTCTCTCACACACACACACACCCCATCTCTCTCTCTCTCTCTCTCTCTCTCTCTCTCACACACACACACACACGTAACCAAAGCAGATAACACTCTTACACACACCATATCTCTCACACACACACACACACACACACACACACACACCCCATCTCACTCACACACACGTAACCAAAGCAGATAACACTCTTCAATACACACACACACAAAACAGGTAAGACTTCAAAATATCTTCTCTTACACACACACACACAACACAGGTTAGTCTTCAAAATATCTTCTCTTACACACACACACAGTTCTGATTTCACTTCTGTCAATCACTGTTGACTTCCCGTCCAGTTTAACACTGAGAACTGAAATCGAGCGGTGTGTCCCGGGTAACCCCCGAGCCGGAAAGCACAGCGCTTCTCTGGAAACTTCCTCAAACGGCACGTAAAAGCATGCAGAATCAAGAGTGATCAGAGCTCTGAACTACGAGCTCGTTTGCATTCGACTCCTTCGCCGAACAAAGCGCATCAGCCAAGCGTGAATGTTCCTACAACTGTCAGAAATCTCACGGGAACACCTGGAATATTGAGGCCAAAACATGCAAATCCCAAACTAGATGATCCAGTTATGACATGTTGAAGTTGTGCTGGTTTTTTCTTCTATTGTGTCGTACAGGGGCGAAAACTTCATCTAAATGTTGGGAGGGACAATAAACATAATATTTCTCAATAGCAATTATATCATTTACAATACACATATTTAATTGATTTTTTTTGGGGGGGGGGTCTGACGCCTATGGTGTCGTAGAATATCGAGTGAAACGCTTCTTGAACAAGAACAAATGTGGACTTCAAAGCGGTGGATTATGAGTTCACTTTTCTAACTGTAGTAAGTGTGTAATGTTGCTGTTTGAGCATAAACTACATCTGCAAACTTACAACGCTCAAAGTTCAAAGCAAAGGCAGATATTTTCTTTTACAGAAATCGCTTTTTAAGGACTACAACAAACGCCTGGTAGGAACTACAATGATCTTCTTCACGGGTTGGTGACATCACTAGTCCTTGAATTTACATAAACCCGCCCCCGGGAACGCGATTTATAGATTATGACAGAATATGCTAATCAATGACTGTACGATAGTGAACTCCATCAGCTGCATACATTCATCAACTAACCGTTCAGAAATGTCCTGTTGCTTCTACATGTCGCACTTCTAGAGTCGCTCCATCTTTATTTGATCATAAAAGGCTAAAAGTTTTTGCAATGTTCAGTGTGTGTGTGTGTGTGTGTGTGTGTGTGAGAGCAGCTCCGATTACCTGTACACACACACACACACACACACACACACACTCTCTTGAAGCTCCACCCTCTGTGCCGGCAGCAGCAGCTCATTTGCATTTAAAGGGACACACAAAAACGGCGCGTTTTCGCTCACCCTCAAAAAGTGACAATTTTAACATGCTAAATAAAGTATCTGTGGGGTATTTTGAGCTAAAACTACACACACACTCTGGGGACATCAGATACTTATTTTACATCTTGTGGAAAAGGGCATTATAAGACCCCTTTAAATTCAAGGATCGTCAATGTTGATTTCATGGGGACTTTAAACATTACAAGGTCAAAAAAATGAAACATGCATGTTTAAATAAGATATATAATATATGCAGGTGTGACGTGCAGTGCATTAATGCACGAGGAGGAAGACGCCACAAGGAAACAGCTTTTGCAATAACAGAGCAAAGAGCAGCGCAGATAACAGCATGTTGAGCCGGTTCTAAAGGGCTGTTCTCGTTTCCGCGAGTCTGTTACTAAATAACTAATGCAAACTAATGTGTGATTCCAGACCAGCTCAAAGTCCTCCAGTGAAACTCCTCAAACTCGCTGGAGAACTTTTCCCAGTCTGACGGTGAACGCAGCGTTTAAACACCAGTGCTAATCACACACACACACACACACACACACACACACGACATAAAAGCCCGTTTCTAATCGATCAACTTAATGCCTCGATCGCAGCAACAGATGCACAACCGCGTGACACAAACGCGACTCGAGATCGAGACAGAAAAGGCAGAATTACCTTAATAATGACCTGCGAGGGGGAATCGGACATGTCGCGTTGAAATTCAGGAAGTTCTTCTGTTTCCACTTTCCTCTCCCTTATTGCTCTTCCGTGAAATAATGTAATCCTGGATAATAATGTTCCCCTCGCGACGCACTGGCGATTTTCTAACTCGCTCGCGCATCCATTGGCCTCGCCCCGCGCGCGCAACACTTCAACTTCTCCGTGTTTCTTGTTTGTAGAAGCGCGAGCCGACGCTACGGTGCGGCAACGCGATGGTTAATAACACCTTCCTGGAAGCGTCGCTCGCGGGAGCGCAACGCACCGCGGAACCTCATTGATCCGGACGCTTCGCGGCGAAATGACGTGAATTCCAGGCAACGCGCGCCTCCTTAAAGGGGAACAGCCGTGTGTTTGTAAACGCACACGCGCGAAGATATTCCGAGTTAATCCGGAATCAGATCCGGGAATGAACTCCGACTGGGAAGCGAATCGAAGTTGTATTTGCACAGAGATTTCCACGATGTTATTATATAGTTTATCAATTGCCCATTTCCCATAATGAACACGCACAAATAAACACACGTGACGTATACATTTATAGAGAAGTACAGTGATATGATCATGTGCTCGCGTTTGCACAATTACAAATTGTAAATTTAACATTTAATTTAATATTCAACAATATTACTGATCTGCCTGCATTGACACCATTATATGAGAACTGAACTGACATCACATATATACATACATGCATATATATATATATATATATATATTAACTAAATTAATAACTTTTTTACAACACAAATGAAACATAACTGACCGTATTAAGCTGGAATATGACCCTATTTTCTTCAGACACAAACTTTTTTGCATTATGTTACTTTTATCTCTGTAAAGCTGCGTTGAAACACTCTGTATTGTAAAAAGCACTATATAAATAAATATGACTTGACATATCTTTAAACCGTAACGTTTGCATCACACTGGTATTACACACATTAGTATGGCGGATCAGACCGGGGCTAGTTGTCACACGTTTATTTCTCCGGTTGGGTGTAATTTTTGATATATACCTTTACTTCATGAATACATAAAAATATACATTTCCACTGTTGGTCTGTTCAAATACAGGTGTTGATCGTTATAGTGAGGCATTATATATATATATATACACATACATATAGCCTACACATTATCAGCAGGTGCCACATTATTAAATATGGAATATTAAAGGCTACAGCAAACATGACCTCCATGTAACCAGACTAATGAGAAGACTTACACTGACACCTAGTGGCGTAAATGTAGCATCACGCAAAAGCCACGGTTCATATTATTACCGGTATATGAACTTATATTATAACTGTTTCAAAACCTTTTTTTTTAAAAGAATTGATCAGTTGACTCCTCAATCTTTTACATGCCACCCCCATGTTAAAATTGAACAGAAATCTATCTTTTATAAACACCTATATACACTGAAAAATGAATTAATAATCTAAATGTAGGTTTTATTAAGTTACATTATTATATTTTTTGACTCACTAGTAATGTACTGTGTAGTATTTATTTGTTTGCTACTTTATTTAATTCTAATCACTTTTTATTTATTTATAATATTAATACGTATTTCATTTATTTATTTAAAACCAAATTTTAATATATTATTAGATGGTTTATTTAATTATTACTTATTATTATTATTATTATTATCCCGCGGACCCCAGTAAATATGACACGTGTGCTGCGGTCAAGACCTCTGGTGGTGTTCAGTCTGTTGATTGTTACTGAAGATCCTCCCTCATGTTTAAGTTTCGTTTTCCTTTCCTCACGGTTCGCTTCTGTTTCTCTGTCAGTCTGAAGAACAGAATCATGGCCGAGGCGGCGATCCTTACGATGATTTGTGCTCATAACGGATCAATGAAGTTCGATGATATAAGATCAATACTGGGTCTAAACAGTGACGACATGGACTCGGTCCTCAGCAGGAGTGAGTCGTTCGTCGTCGCGGTGGTGAACGGGCAGAAGACCGTGGTCGCCCGGACCGAGGCGCGCCTGTGTCGGGCGCAGAACTGCCCGGGCTGCGCGAGTCTGCACCTGTGCAAGGGGCACCTCCTCGGGTCCTGCCGCTTCGCCAGAGGAAGGTGAGTGTGTGTTCATCAAGCAAGGAAATTAAACACACATGTTGATTCTTCTTCTGACTCGACTCCCCCCAGAGCTAGAATCACCAAACTTCCCCTTCGTGACATTTGATCGACGACTGATCAGTTCGGATCGATTCAACTCTATTTTTGGTTTGTAAAGGTCTTCTGCTATCTGGGCAGACTGATCTATTATAACTGATCGGACTTACGATTTTCCTACAAATGCAGATTGAAAGTTATAAACAATCCCATTGAATTACAATGTTAAAATAAGCCAAAACTGTTAAAACTCCAACTGTCAAATTTCAAATTTAAACCGTCATAAGCCTATTTGACTCAAATACGCTTTAAAATATCTATCTTTCTTTATTTATTTACTCAAAACCTTCAAGCTTTTAAAACTTTCTGGCCAGGCTTTCTCTAAAAAACTTAAAAGTTTGTCTCTACAGTTTTTTTTAATCTGTTTGTTCTGGTAGAGTGAACATTGGGAATCATAACTTGGCAATGTTCATAAACCAGATGATTCATGAATCACGAGACATCACACCGCATATCTCGTGGCGAACGATACTGATTCAGTTTTATTTATTCATTTTATATACAGTATATTAACCCAGCTAACAGGGAACGCTCTCTCAAAGTTCTGATTTAACGTTCTTCCATTAACGTTAATAGTATTAAACGCTAATGATGTGGTATTTAATAATGTCGGCAAAACCTTTTAGTCTACATCGGTAATGCAACGGTTTTGTTTCTGAAACGTTTTAGTTGAACGTTTTTGTTCCCAGAACATTCAAAAGTAACATTCCCATAATATTTACATATAGTTGCATATCAAGATTGTCCTGAAGCAACTGAGAACAAGCGTTTCTACCACACCAAACACAGGCTAGTCTTTGTATTCGCACCATCACCTACAAACTACAATCACAACAGTTTTAGTTACGTATAAACATAAATACATTGGATCAATGAACACACTTTATTAGATATTATCGAATGCAAGATATAAATATAAACAAGTAAACAGTAGTCGTGTTAAAGGAGAACTCCGGCCATTTTTAACATTGAGCTCATTTTTTTTGTGCATCTGGAGTGCTGTCAGTACAGCCAAAACGACAGAAATCGGTGTTGCCTACACCGTGTTCTCCTCTTTTTAACATCCGCACCCTGTGGACTTCAATGGGGCACGTTCTGAACCTGCTTTTAGCCTCTGAACATCCTTGATGTGTCATTACAAGTGCACAGCCGTGAGTGGTGTTATTAAGAGTGACCACGCTCAATCTGACTGCAGGAGATGTGAGAGATATTAATAAAAATTGTGTTAATTCAGCCAGCTCACATACCTGTATTTCCTGTTTTCGGTCGAAGTCCACAGTAGTCGATGGTCGAGGCAATGCAGTGCAGGAGACTTAAAATGAAAGCAACAATGGTCTGTTCCTGATTGGATGTGTTGTGTTCCTCAGACGAGGATGCCGGTTCAGTCACGATCTGCTGTCGGATGAGAACGAGCCGGTGCTGAGCGCTCATGGCCTGAGCACGCTGGACATCAAGCATCTGGGCGTTCTGCTTCTGCAGAGCGACAGCTCGCTCCTGCCGGCTGTAAGGCTCTTATTTACCCCTCAGTAGCTCTGAAATACATCCTTCATAGTCCACATGTTGAGTAGGGCTGGGCGACATGGCCAAACTAAATTATCACGATCATTTTTTTTATATCAGTCGGTATCGATAATTATCACGATAAATGTCAAATCTTTATTTCTTTCAAGTTTAAAGGCAGATTTTTGTTCCTGAGTGAAAGTTGTAGAAACCAGAGCGTTAATTGTGGTTTTAAACTACTCTTTATTGTCAGAACATATCATGACCAACACTTGCCAAGCACGAGAACATTTCACAAATCTGAGGCAGATTTTTTGGCGCATAAACATTATCGAACTCTTGATATCATTTTATCGAGAAAAATTATATCGTGATAAACTATCGTTATCGTTTTATCGCCCAGCGCTAATGTTGAGTCTATCAGTGTAGACGTGTGTGTGCGGTTTTGATTATGTTTTCACTGTGTTCTGTCCCTGTTTTGTGTTCCCTAGTTAGTTTCCGTGGTTTAATTAGTTCTTAATATATTTACTTTACCACCAGACTGTGACGGCAGCACAAACCAAGACCCTATGGAAGCTGGATTCTATCAGATACACCATAATGGCGACTTTTTATCTCACAATTCTGAGTTTATTTCACGCAATTCTGAGAAAAAAGTCAGAATTGTGAGATATAAACATGCAAATCTGACTTTTTTCCCTCACAATTACGAGTTTAGATATTAACTCAGAATTACAAGATACAAACTAAGAGTTGCGAGATATAAACTCAGAATTGTGAGATAAAAAAAAAAAAATTGCCAGTTTATACAGAATTGCGAGATATAAACGTGGAATTGCAAGAAATTGCAAGTTTTTTGATTTCAGGATTATGACAAACTTGCAACTGAGTTATAAAGTTTGAATTATGTGATATAAACTCAGAATTGCAAGATATAAAGTCAGAATAATGAGGGGAAAAAAAGAAGAAAAAAAACATTTTGAGAGTTATAAACTCAGAATCGCAAGAACTAAAGTCAGAATTATGAGAAAACATTAAGAATTGCAAGTTCCGAGTTATAAAGTTCTAGTTGCGAAAAAAAAAGTCAGAATTGTGAGATATAAAGGTAAAAGTTCGCTCTCAATTGTGCTTATTTCTTGCAATTCAGATTTTTTCCTCAGAATGATGAGATATAAATTTGCAATTGCGCGTTATAAACTTTGAATTGTGAGAACTTTTTTATTTTAATTTCCGTGGCAGAAACAAGCTTCCGTCAGAATCCAGCAGTCGTTGTTTTTCAGGTGTGCCACTCTTATAATAGCGGCGCGGGACAGTACGGCCGATGTCAGGACGCAGAGAACTGCAAGAGGCTCCACATCTGTGAGAAATACCTGCGTGGATCCTGCGACTGCACTCGAGCTCACGACTTCTACGAGCCTCATCCACTGCAAACCCTGCAGGACAGAGGAGTTCCCAGCGAACTCATGCCCATCATGAAGGATCTCTACTCAAACATTGAAGTCCTGAGGCCTCGTTTGAGAAACAATCCTTCAGCTCAGAACCCCAGAAGAGGCCCGAATGCTCAGAACCCCAGAAGAGGCCCGAATGCTCAGAACCCCAGAAGAGGCCCGAATGCTCAGAATCGAAGGCCGTCGAGTGGTTTCAGAGGACAAGAGGCTCAGAGGCCTCCACAATCCCCTATAGGTATCGCATCTCACCACTAATGAGCTGTGTTAAAGGATCAGTTCACTTCTGAATTAAAATTTCATGTTAATTTACTCACCCTCACGTCATCCAAGATGTTCACGTCTTTCTGTCTTCAGTGGAAAAGAAATGAAGGTTTTTGAGGAAAACGCTCCAGGGTTTCCTCCATATAGTGTCTTCAATGGGGTCCAACGGGTCGAAGGTCCAGATGTGAGTTTCAGTGCAGCTTCAGAGTCTCGACACGATCCAGCCGAGGAATACGAGTCTCATCTAGACAAACCAGCGACATTTATAACACATACACATTTATATACTTTACCCACAGATGCTGGTCTTGCTCTCGCTGTGATGGGGCACACATTACATCATCAGGGTGAAAGGTCACGGGAGAATAACTCCTGATCATTTTCTCCTCAAACTTCAAACTCGTCCGACATCGTTGTTTTAGCTTTTATTTATTTTGTAAATGGCGTTTGACTCGGTCTCTGCACGTTCTCTTAGTAAACACTGGGTCTGTTCTTCCGCCTACGTCACGCGTGACCTTTCACCCTGATGATGTAATGTGTGCCCCATCACAGCGAGAGCAAGACCAGCATCTGTGGGTAAAGTATATAAATGTGTGTGTGTTTTAAATGTCGCTGGTTTGTCTGGATGAGACTCGTATTCCTCGGCTGGATCGTGTCGAGACTCTGAAGCTGCACTGAAACTCACATCTGGACCTTCGACCCGTTGGACCCCATTGAAGACACTATATGGAGGAAATCCTGGAGCGTTTTCCTCAAAAACCTTCATTTCTTTTCCACTGAAGAAAGAAAGACATGAACATCTTTTATGACGTGTGTGTGAGTAAATTATCAGGAGATTTTAATTCTAAAGTGAACTAATCCTTTGAATATGAGAATGCAATATTCAGCTTTAAAGATGCTTATAATTCGGCGAGTGACGTGTGTGTGTGTCTCTTCTCTCAGAGAAAACGGAGATCTGCATGTATTTCATCAAAGGATTCTGCAAGCACAGTGGTAAGAGCATAACTCTGTGCTCATATGATTCATAGAGGCGTGTGTATTGTGAACTGAACTGCACTCTTGTTTTCCAGACTCGTGTTATAAGGAGCATTCCAGTGTTCCCTATAAATGGGAAGTTAAGGAAGGATCCGAGTGGAAAGCACTTCCTGACAACGGGGTCATTGAGAAAGATTACTGTGATCCTAAAAGAGTATACTGGTGGGTGATTAAAGCACATTGCGAGGATGCTATAAGGTGTTTGCATTGGTTTTAGTGTGTTGCTATACATAATAATAAAGCTGTCTACTCAGTCAGTGTATTAACTAACGTGTGGTTTGTCGTGTTGAGTAAGTTGACTGTCTCTCTCTCTTTATCAAAGCTCTGGAATCAACCCAATTAATTTTGATACGATGACCCAAGGCCCTCACAGTGTGCGGCGTCTGTCCACTGTGTCGTCGGTGCTCCAGCCCACCTTCATTCTGACCACTGAGTGGCTTTGGTACTGGGAGGATGAGAACGGGATCTGGATCCCGTATGCTACAGCGGTAAGTGACTTATGTTGGCGTAATAAAACTGTATTTTTACTTGTTACTTGTTATGTGTTACTTTACTCGTTACATCACAGAAGTAATCTGATTACGTAATGCACGTTACTTGTAATGCGTTACTCGTTACATCACAGAAGTAATCTGATTATGTAATGCACGCTACTTGTAATGCGTTACTTTACTGGTTACATCACAGAAGTAATCTGATTACGTAATGCACGTTACTTGTAATGCGTTACTTTACTCGTTACATCACAGAAGTAATCTGATTATGTAATGCACGCTACTTGTAATGCGTTACTTTACTGGTTACATCACAGAAGTAATCTGATTACGTAATGCACGTTACTTGTAATGCGTTACTTTACTCGTTACATCACAGAAGTAATCTGATTACGTAATGCTCGTTACTTGTAATTCATTACTTGTTACATCACAGAAGTAATCTGATTACGTAATGTACGTTACTTGTAATGCGTTACTTTACTCGTTACATCACATAAGTAATCTGATTACGTAATGCACGCTACTTGTAATGCGTTACTTTACTCGTTACATCACAGAAGTAATCTGATTACGTAATGTACGTTACTTGTAATGCGTTACTCGTTACATCACAGAAGTAATCTGATTACGTAATGCTCGCTACTTGTAATTCATTACTCGTTACATCACAGAAGTAATCTGATTACGTAATGCTCGTTACTTGTAATGCATTACTCGTTACATCACAGAAGTAATCTGATTACGTAATGTACGTTACTTGTAATGCGTTACTTTACTCGTTACATCACAGAAGTAATCTGATTACGTAATGTACGTTACTTTTAATTCATTACTCGTAACATCACAGAAGTAATCTGATTACGTAATGCACGCTACTTGTAATGCGTTACTCGTTACATCACAGAAGTAATCTGATTACGTAATGTACGTTACTTGTAATGCGTTACTTTACTCGTTACATCACAGAAGTAATCTGATTACGTAATGCTCGCTACTTGTAATTCATTACTCGTTACATCACAGAAGTAATCTGATTACGTAATGTACGTTACTTGTAATTCATTACTCGTTACATCACAGAAGTAATCTGATTACGTAATGTACGTTACTTGTAATTCATTACTCGTTACATCACAGAAGTAATCTGATTACGTAATGCACGCTACTTGTAATTCATTACTCGTTACATCACAGAAGTAATCTGATTACGTAATGTACGTTACTTGTAATTCATTACTCGTTACATCACAGAAGTAATCTGATTACGTAATGCACGCTACTTGTAATGCGTTACTCGTTACATCACAGAAGTAATCTGATTACATAATGTACGTTACTTGTAATGCGTTACTCGTTACATCACAGAAGTAATCTGATTACGTAATGCTCGCTACTTGTAATTCATTACTCGTTACATCACAGAAGTAATCTGATTACGTAATGCTCGTTACTTGTAATGCGTTACTTTACTCGTTACATCACAGAAGTAATCTGATTACGTAATGTACGTTACTTGTAATGCGTTACTTTACTCGTTACATCACAGAAGTAATCTGATTACGTAATGTACGTTACTTGTAATGCGTTACTTTACTCGTTACATCACAGAAGTAATCTGATTACGTAATGTACATTACTTTTAATTCATTACTCGTTACATCACAGAAGTAATCTGATTACGTAATGCACGCTACTTGTAATGCGTTACTCGTTACATCACAGAAGTAATCTGATTACGTAATGTACATTACTTTTAATTCATTACTCGTTACATCACAGAAGTAATCTGATTACGTAATGCTCGTTACTTGTAATGCGTTACTTTACTCGTTACATCACAGAAGTAATCTGATTACGTAATGTACGTTACTTGTAATGCGTTACTTTACTCGTTACATCACAGAAGTAATCTGATTACGTAATGCTCGTTACTTGTAATGAGTTACTTTACTGGTTACATCACAGAAGTAATCCGATTACGTAATGCTCGTTACTTGTAATGCGTGACTTCCCTGGTTATGATATTCTGTGTTCCTCATCAGGAGGGGGGTCACAGCTTGTCCTCCATCTCCAGTGCTGAGCTTGAGCAGAAGTATCAGGCTGACAGCAGTGCCGTGGTGGAGTTCACAGCCGGATCTCAGACCTACACCCTCAGCTTCCAGGGTAACCTAAAAAATATCACCTTTACCATTCAGGGCCCAATGATACAGACGAGCCGCGTGAGCAGTCTTGGAGAACGTTACTTTTAAAAGTCATGCGTTACAATATTGCATTACTCCTTTAAAAAAATGACATAGTTAGTTACTTTTTATTAGCTACCGTACAACTCTTTTTTTTAAGTGGTTTAAATTCAGTACTTTAAAAAGCGTTAAAGCAAATTAATGAAATTAAAAAGTAACATATTATATAATATATATATAACATATATAACTAAAATATTTATGTGTAAATTTATAAAGTTTTAGCGATACAGAAATCTGATTGCATAATACATGTTACTTGTAATTCATCACGTAATTTGTAACTAGTTAATTTGTCACCATGGCAACATTATTTGACTGGTTAACATACGGTAGCTGAGCTGATCTTGCTCTTCAGATATGATCCAGGAAAACAAACGCTACTCAACCAAGAAAGTCGTCAGACGTCGTCCCAAATTTGTGTCGGCAGCTGATGTCCGAACAATCAAGACAACGTAAGAAAATGCTCCTGTGCTCAGACTCATTCTCTCTCAAAAACGTTCTAAAAAACGTGTATGACGGAACACTCTTCACATCTGTTTTCAGTAAAAGGACATTCAACCATTTAAAGGCTCTGCCGGAACACTGGGATAAAGCTCTGACTCCTGAAACCGGATTCAAGGTGAGCGCAGGTTTTCTGATTCCTTCACAATGGCATTGATCTGTTCAACATGTTGATGTTATCCTGCACTTTTCTGTGCAGAGAGTGTCGCTGCAAAGCACGGCAAGCGAATACATCCAAGTCTATGACCTGTTCAATCGCACCATGAGAGGCTTCAGCATTCTGAAGATCGACAGGATCCAGAACAGAGCATTATGGGAAGTGTTTCAGTGGTAAGTCCACCTGACATGCACTCACCATTCTACGGGTACGTTTACACGACATCGATGCGCTTAAAACTGAGGAGTTTTTCCTTTGAGTTTGGTCAAAAACGATCCACATTCACACGGATCTGTGAAAAAGACTAAAAACGCTGTATTCTGCTGCCAGGCCAGTAGATGGCGATGAAACACTATAGAATAAAAAAGAAATTATAATAATATTTTTTTATTGAATGCCAGTCACATACAAATAATAAACATGACAGTAATACAACATATAGTATAAAAATATTAAACAAATATAGACTACAACAAATAGGAAAAGAAAATAGACAGTGTAATATGTCACAAAACTTGGGTCCATTTTTGAAATTGAGATTTATACATAATCTGAAAGCTGAATAAATAAGCTTTCCATTGTTAGGATAGGACAATATTTGGCCGAAATACAACATTTTGACCATCTGGAATCTGAGGGTGCAAAAAGATCGAAACATTGAGAAAATCTCCTTTAAAGTTGTGCATTTATGTTTACGCTTGTGCTGCATTCACTCACAAAAATAAATGTTTTATATATTTACGGTTAGACGTTTACAAAAATCTTCATGGAACATGATCTTAATATCCTAATGATTTTTGGCATAAAAGAAAAAACCCATACGATGTATTGTTGGCTATTGCCACAGATATACTGTGCGACTCGTGACTGGATTTATGATCCAGGGTCACATATATAAATTAATAATGCAAGTGAAAAGAAAGAAAACACGTAATACACATGTGCATGACATCATCGTCTTCAGAGATTCGTGTTTTTGTTGCTTACAGACCTTTTTTCAAAAACATGCGCTTTGAAACCCTTGCGTTTTCAGGCACCAGAACACCGTTGTGGTGTAAGCGAGCGCCAAAGTGCATATAAAGGTTGTGTATTTTTAGTCGAGAGCGGTGTCTTGTTGATGTGAGTCTGGCCGCTTTCAGGCAGAAGGACTTCATGAGGAAGAGCAGCCGAGGCCGAGACGTGTGCGAGAAGCAGCTCTTCCACGGCACCGACCGCAAGCATGTCGACGCCATCAGCCTGAACAACTTCGACTGGAGGATCTGCGGGACGCACGGAACAGCCTATGGCAAAGGTGAAGTCCAGAACAAACAACACATGAACATCTGTCAGCGTTTACTCGTACGTGCAGCCTTGCACTTCATCCTTCCCCAAATGAGTGGCCCTAAAATTATACTTTTTTTAATTATTTGTCCAGAAAGCTCATTTTAATAATATTTTTTCTATTTTTGTATGCAATTTTTTGGGAGTTTTTTGTTATTTATTTACTTTTAAATTACTAGATTTGATCAATAAATAAATAATACATAGCAATTTAACCACATTCCTCACATTCTTTCAACTTAAATTCAAAATAACTCATAATTTCATGCAAAACCCTTTTAATTCAGCTCTAAATATCTTACATTGGGAGTCTTTGTCGACCTCTTGTGGACAATATTAATAGCACATGATATTTCATGAGTCTAGATGTGCTTATATCTCTAGGCCTCATTTACACTGCAGGTCCTGATGCCCAATTCTGATTTGTTGCCTATATCGTTTTTTTTGACCATCCGTTTACACGTTCTTTGAATTGTGACCCATATCCGATTCATGTGTTTACACTTGCCATACTATCTGAAACATTGCGCATGCTTAAAGGGCAATCAAACACGAAATATGCTTTAGCTCTGCGATATATATGCGAAGTTCACCAAACATCACCATGATCTCGAGGCGGAGGCCGTCACTGCAGCGAGCGCATACGCTCCTGTTAGTGTGTGCGACAGAGATCTCGGGACTGATGGGAACATGCAACACCATCTCATGAAAGTGCGTATCTATACTACTAATTTCACGCCATCGCCGTTTATACGGCAAAAAGCGTTTTTGCGTGCATGACACGCACTGTAAACCCCTTGGGTAGGATTAGGGGTGTGGAGTGCGTGCGTATTACATGCCATAAAGTGCACATTATTGAAATTACCATCGATTATTGAAAGCACTATTTATATCATGCACGCAAAAACTATTTTTGGCGTTAAATGGCACGAGAAATAAAATTCGTGCTACAGATGCGCACTTTCATGACATCGTGTCGGGCTGTAACGAGGAGCAGCGGGTCCGCAATGTTAGGATGAGCAAACCAACCTTTGATATGTTGTCAACGTTTGTCCACGTTCCTCTCCTACGACGACACCCTCCGGCCCTGCAGACGCGCGTCGCGTTTCTCTCGCCATTAAACCGCGGAGACGTAGATGCCTCAGAAAACCCGATCTGCGTGTTTACATTGCAGTCGCATTGACACAGATCTGATTTATATCTGATTTATTTCCACATATGAACAAGGCCTGAAACCGATCTCGAAATATCTGAATGCATGCGTTTTTTTCCTGTTTACACATCATAGAACACATCCGATCTGTGTCACATATGAGCAAAACACCAGAACTGGGTCACATTTCACTGAGTGTAAACGAGGCCCATGTGGAGTGAATGAGCTGTTCCTCTGGGTCCTAAAGCTAGTTCTTCACTGTGCATTACACTTGTAGACATTATAACATCATTTCGTGGTAAAGTTTTAGCATTTTTAGTTAGAATTGAGCATTTTTAGTGTTTTCTATGTGAACTGAAGCATTCATTCATTCCTAATGGGCTCAAATTGACCCGCGAGAGACGCATTTGTGACTTTTTTAAAATTTCAAACACAAAACTCCTGAAATCCTTTAAAAAAAAAAAGTTGTGTGTATCCGTGGTGAAAGTGCGACTAAAGTCCTCGAGTCCTGCACCCCTGCGATGAACACAGTGTTTCGGGCCACAGTGACCCGAGGGAAGCATGCGAGTCCAGAACCGTGAATATTCTTCATCTCTTTTTGCAGGGAGTTATTTTGCCAGGGATGCGAAGTACTCGCACAGCTACACCAAAGACTCGGGCGCGCGCTCGATGTTTGTGTGTCGGGTCCTGGTCGGCGACTACACCAAAGGAGACGCGGAGTATCTGCGGCCCCCGTCTAAAGATGGAGGAGACACCGTGTTCTACGACAGCTGTGTGAACGACGTCTCGGACCCGTCCATCTTCGTCGTGTTTGAGAAGCACCAGATCTACCCCGAGTATCTGCTGGAGTACAGAGACGCGAGTGTGTGTAAGCCTGTGATCACGAGGCCCGCGGTGGCGATGCGGACACACACTCCTTCATACAGCGGCAGACCCACTCCGTCATACGCTGCTTCTTCCTCAGCCGCCTCCTCCTCCTCCTCACGTGTTTCTTCCCCCTCTTCCTCATATGTTTATCCCTCTTCCTCCTCTTCCTCTTCCTCATATGTTTATCCCTCTTCCTCCTCTTCCTCTTCCTCATATGTTTATCCCTCTTCCTCCTCCTCCTCTTCCTCTTCCTCATATGTTTATCCCTCTTCCTCCTCTTCCTCTTCCTCCTCAAATAAGCCTCACGTACAAACTTCAGCTTCAGCGTCTCCAAAGCCTCCAAAGTCCGACTGCATCATCTGCTGATCCTCCATGCGATCCCTCCTGAGGCTTTAGAGGAAGCCGCTAAAAAGTTAATGCTGATAATCAAGTTATAAATGTTACACATTAATTGAAAATGGCAGAAGAAGAGATGTTCCGGGGCCGGATTCACGAAAAGCTTCTTCATTCTTAAGGTGAATATTGAGAAGCTCGTACGAATGTTCCTAAGTACAACTCTTGAAAAATACACAAAAAAAAACTGGGAATATAAAATATTCTTATCTTTTTTATAAATTTAGAGAGTAAGAAGGATTTTATACTTCATAAGAATGTTTTGTCCGGCCCCTGGTGTCTTGTACTCTCAGGATAAAGTCGTGGCAAGTTTGATTCCACACTTATTGTCCATTTATATAAAACGAATGAATTTGCAATTTCATGTGCACTTTTTAAAATATGAATTCATTAAACTCTGTGCCCTCTAGTGGTGTGAAGTACAATTACATAAATCCAAAAACGCCTCCTACATTATTGTGACAAGCGAATTATTGGGGAATTATTGGGGAAAATTAAAATGCTGTGGTTCTGTTTACCGGTTCCTGATTGGATGTTGAGATGTGGGCGTGGCTCTGCAGGGGGCGGGGTTTAAGAACACTAAATGATTGGAGAATCTCACCTTGAAGAGTGAAGACAGTTAAATATTTCATTATCAAAAAAAAACATACATTGAAAAAGTATTCACTATTAGATCTATAACATGCATTTATAAAACAAATAGGGTGAATTTTCATGTCATGCTGTTATGAATGGAAATGTATCATTTGTCTTGATTTTACTTGGATCTTTGTAATAATCTCAATATTTGAGATAATTGTCACAAAGCTTTCCAGTACACAACTTTACAGTGTGTTTTTTTCTTTCTTAATATTGCATATATTATGAAAATAATATTATATATTGCCCATTGGAGCAGATTTCCACAGGAACTGAATATTACGCAACAGGACTCGGGACAGGCTTCTTTTAGTAACTGACCTTGTAAGAAATGTAATAACTTCTCCAATGCTGTGACTGCAGTAACGAGAGCAATAACCGAGCTCACCCAGCAGCGTCTGCACAAACACAAGTTAGATGTGCATTGTGCACCTTTTTTTTAATGACTTAACAAGTTTGCGTAAACCATCTAAATATCAGGAACTAATATTTTTATGAGATAAAAAGAACTATGGTTCAGTGGTGTATAAAGACCTTACATAATGAACCGTTGTTTTAATTAGCATTTCTGTCTACACACACCGCGGGTCTCCTTACATCAACGTTTCTACGGTGGCCCTGAACGGACAAACGCGTTTCGTCACTATATTGTTCAGCGAACAAAGTACTGCAGCGAATAAAGTACTGCGAATAAAGTACTGACACAATGATGAACAAGTAACAATAAAATTCGTTTTACTGAATAATAAAGTAAACATAATTTCTTAATTTATCTTTGTAAATAAACAAGCTACTCTCTGCTGTCTCAGACGACGACGTCACTTCCTGTCGGCCACCGTAACTTCTGTTGGGTGCAGTTCACAACCTCACCACTAAATGCCGCTAAACTCACACACTGCACCTTTAAGAGCATTCCTACATACGGGCTCTTGAGTCTCTGCTCGTGAGTTTCGTTTCCTCAGAGAGAGGATTTAACCCATCAGGTGCTGATCTGGAGTCAGTGTTCAGAGAGAAGCTGACCGTATATAAACTCATTCATCATGGCAGAGGACACGATCCTGCAGGTTCTGTGCGGGAATCACGGAGCGATGGATTACGAGCGACTCCTGGACATTTCATTCGGGCTGACCGAGATATCACCTCAGAATTCCCTGGATAAAATCCTGCGGGAAAGCGGCGCCTTCACAGTTATACACCGCGACGAAAATAAAGAGGTTTTCGCACAAGCTAACGTCAAGCTGTGTCGAAGGAGAGCGTGTGCCGAGCTGTTCTGTGGAGACCTCCATATGTGCAAATATGAGCTGATGACGGGGCGCTGCAACAGGTGTGTGGACACCGGCTACACGGGGGAAGTTGTCACAGCACTTAAATATGTAATTTATTGGATAACAAACATATGATGAAGAAAGAAAGACGCACAAACACATTTTATAATCAGAATATCTGACAGATAGACGGTGTGTTGCTAATCCACTAAAACATCAGCGAAACACCATCTCATTCAAACTCTTCATACATTCCGTCGAGACAAAAGATATAAACACGTGATCTGATGAATATGGAAGCCCATTTTTTTCCACATAAGAAAAAAAATCATCAGAAGTATGACCTAACAAGTAAAAAATTATGACATACTAAGTCATATGATATAATTGTGAGATACAAAGTTGAAACTGCGATAAAAACTTGAAATTATGACACACTAAGTTATAATTATGAAATAAAAAGTTGAATTTGCGATAAAAACGTGAAATTATGACATAAGTCATAATTATGAGATAAAAAGTTGAAACTGTGATAACTTGAAATTGTGACATTCCTTTTTTGTAATCTGACAATTATAATTTAGAATGTCACATACTAAATTATAATTATCAGATTACAAAATAGGAATTATGGAAAACAAATTCATAATTATGAAATTAAGGTTATGCTTACACGACATCAATGTTTAAAAAAATGTTTTTTCTTCTTTTGTGGTGGAAGTAAGCTTCCACATTTTATGTCATAATTATGATTTACCAAAGTATAATTTTTCCTATCAGATTACTTATGATGTAACAAGTAAAGTAACGCAATACAAGTAACGTGCATTGTGTAATGTTTTTCTTTTTTGTGGTGGAAATGAGCTTCCACAGATGAAGGCCGTTCTGAGAATACTTTTAAGTGTGTGTGTGTGTGTGTGTGTGTGTGTGTGTTTCTAAGGCATGGCTGCAGTTTTGGACACCAGCAGCTGCGATCCGAGCACAACATGAGGATCCTGAGAGCGCATCACATGAGCCGTCTGAGCCGAGAGCATCTGCGTGTGCTATTACTGCAGTCTGACAGCGGGCTTCTGCCGCCCGTGAGTCGCCAGTCACATGTTCAGTTATTCAGAGCCACAGTGTTGTGCTGGGCGGCTAGTGCTGGGCGGCTAGAGGGGCTAGTGCTGGGCGGCTAGAGGGGCTAGTGCTGGGCGGCTAGAGGGGCTAGTGCTGGGCGGCTAGAGGGGCTAGTGCTGGGCGGCTAGAGGGGCGAGTGCTGGGCGGCGAGAGGGGCTAGTGCTGGGCGGCGAGTGCTGGGCGGCTAGAGGGGCTAGTGCTGGGCGGCGAGTGCTGGGCGGCTAGTGGGGCTAGTGCTGGGCGGCGAGTGCTGGGCGGCTAGAGGGGCTAGTGCTGGGCGGCTAGTGGGGCTAGTGCTGGGCGGCTGGAGGGGCTAGTGCTGGGCGGCTGGAGGGGCTAGTGCTGGGCGGCTGGAGGGGCTAGTGCTGGGCGGCGAGTGCTGGGCGGCGAGTGCTGGGCGGCGAGTGCTGGGCGGCTAGTGGGGCTAGTGCTGGGCGGCTGGAGGGGCTAGTGCTGGGCGGCGAGTGCTGGGCGGCTAGAGGGGCTAGTGCTGGGCGGCTAGTGCTGGGCGGCGAGTGCTGGGCGGCTAGAGGGGCTAGTGCTGGGCGGCTAGAGGGGCTAGTGCTGGGCGGCGAGTGCTGGGCGGCGAGTGCTGGGCGGCGAGTGCTGGGCGGCGAGAGGGGCTAGTGCTGGGCGGCGAGTGCTGGGCGGCTAGAGGGGCTAGTGCTGGGCGGCTAGAGGGGCTAGTGCTGGGCGGCGAGTGCTGGGCGGCTAGAGGGGCTAGTGCTGGGCGGCTGGAGGGGCTAGTGCTGGGCGGCTGGAGGGGCTAGTGCTGGGCGGCGAGTGCTGGGCGGCTATAGGGGCTTGTGTTGGGCGGCTAGTGCTGGGCGGCGAGTGCTGGGCGGCGAGTGCTGGGCGGCTAGAGGGGCTAGTGCTGGGCGGCTAGTGGGGCTAGTGCTGGGCGGCTGGAGGGGCTAGTGCTGGGCGGCTGGAGGGGCTAGTGCTGGGCGGCTGGAGGGGCTAGTGCTGGGCGGCTGGAGGGGCTAGTGCTGGGCGGCTGGAGGGGCTAGTGCTGGGCGGCGAGTGCTGGGCGGCTAGTGGGGCTAGTGCTGGGCGGCTAGTGCTGGGCGGCTAGTGGGGCTAGTGCTGGGCGGCTAGAGGGGCTAGTGCTGGGCGGCGAGTGCTGGGCGGCTAGAGGGGCTAGTGCTGGGCGGCTAGAGGGGCTAGTGCTGGGCGGCTGGAGGGGCTAGTGCTGGGCGGCTGGAGGGGCTAGTGCTGGGTGGCTGGAGGGGCTAGTGCTGGGAGGTGAGTGCTGGGCGGCTAGTGCTGGGCGGCGAGTGCTGGGTGGCTAGAGGGGCTAGTGCTGGGAGGTGAGTGCTGGGCGGCGAGTGCTGGGCGGCTAGAGGGGCTAGTGCTGGGAGGTGAGTGCTGGGCGGCGAGTGCTGGGCGGCTAGAGGGGCTAGTGCTGGGAGGTGAGTGCTGGGCGGCGAGTGCTGGGCGGCTAGAGGGGCTAGTGCTGGGCGGCTAGAGGGGCTAGTGCTGGGCGGCGAGTGCTGGGCGGCTAGAGGGGCTAGTGCTGGGCGGCGAGTGCTGGGCGGCTAGAGGGGCTAGTGCTGGGCGGCGAGTGCTGGGCGGCTAGAGGGGCTAGTGCTGGGCGGCTGGAGGGGCTAGTGCTGGGCGGCGAGTGCTGGGCGGCTAGAGGGGCTAGTGCTGGGCGGCTAGTGCTGGGCGGCGAGTGCTGGGCGGCTAGAGGGGCTAGTGCTGGGCGGCTAGAGGGGCTAGTGCTGGGCGGCGAGTGCTGGGCGGCGAGTGCTGGGCGGCGAGTGCTGGGCGGCGAGAGGGGCTAGTGCTGGGCGGCGAGTGCTGGGCGGCTAGAGGGGCTAGTGCTGGGCGGCTAGAGGGGCTAGTGCTGGGCGGCGAGTGCTGGGCGGCTAGAGGGGCTAGTGCTGGGCGGCTGGAGGGGCTAGTGCTGGGCGGCTGGAGGGGCTAGTGCTGGGCGGCGAGTGCTGGGCGGCTATAGGGGCTTGTGTTGGGCGGCTAGTGCTGGGCGGCGAGTGCTGGGCGGCGAGTGCTGGGCGGCTAGAGGGGCTAGTGCTGGGCGGCTAGTGGGGCTAGTGCTGGGCGGCTGGAGGGGCTAGTGCTGGGCGGCTGGAGGGGCTAGTGCTGGGCGGCTGGAGGGGCTAGTGCTGGGCGGCTGGAGGGGCTAGTGCTGGGCGGCTGGAGGGGCTAGTGCTGGGCGGCGAGTGCTGGGCGGCTAGTGGGGCTAGTGCTGGGCGGCTAGTGCTGGGCGGCTAGTGGGGCTAGTGCTGGGCGGCTAGAGGGGCTAGTGCTGGGCGGCGAGTGCTGGGCGGCTAGAGGGGCTAGTGCTGGGCGGCTAGAGGGGCTAGTGCTGGGCGGCTGGAGGGGCTAGTGCTGGGCGGCTGGAGGGGCTAGTGCTGGGTGGCTGGAGGGGCTAGTGCTGGGAGGTGAGTGCTGGGCGGCTAGTGCTGGGCGGCGAGTGCTGGGTGGCTAGAGGGGCTAGTGCTGGGAGGTGAGTGCTGGGCGGCGAGTGCTGGGCGGCTAGAGGGGCTAGTGCTGGGAGGTGAGTGCTGGGCGGCGAGTGCTGGGCGGCTAGAGGGGCTAGTGCTGGGAGGTGAGTGCTGGGCGGCGAGTGCTGGGCGGCTAGAGGGGCTAGTGCTGGGCGGCTAGAGGGGCTAGTGCTGGGCGGCGAGTGCTGGGCGGCTAGAGGGGCTAGTGCTGGGCGGCGAGTGCTGGGCGGCTAGAGGGGCTAGTGCTGGGCGGCTAGAGGGGCTAGTGCTGGGCGGCGAGTGCTGGGCGGCTAGAGGGGCTAGTGCTGGGCGGCGAGTGCTGGGCGGCTAGTGGGGCTAGTGCTGGGCGGCTAGTGGGGCTAGTGCTGGGCGGCTAGAGGGGCTAGTGCTGGGCGGCTAGTGCTGAGCAAAAAAATAGATATTTCGATTTAATCGTTTTTTAAAATGTGGTCGATTCAACATTGATTCTACGGTTTCCACGGTAACGGCTGAACACAAAGCGGTTTCCACGGTAACGGCTGAACACAAACCAGCACAGCGCCCATAAACGCTACTTTGTCAGGAAAGATTAAGAAATATTAAATGAAAAAAAAACATCGAAACTTTTCTAAAGACCGTCAGTTCACTTCAGATACATTCATATAAAAACACCCGCGCCGCGTTTTGCCTTTGAAACGTGCAGTGCTCATGTTTGTTCAACAATGTCAATGCCTTTTGTAAAATCTATTTGTGGCGGTATCAGTGTTGATATTGTGAACCAATGTATGGGAAACACTGTAATATAATTCGACAGCTAATAATTATAGTTTAACCTCTCCGTCTTCACCGTAACGCTCAGTAACACACACATCTGAGCCTCACCAGTGACAGACCCTCTCAGACAGTCGCGTCGCGTTCCCAGCGCTGTTAAAGAGACATGAATTCATATCATAACAAAAATGAACACTGGTACTCCGTATGAACTGGTTTACCGCCCAGCAGCATCACAGCGTGCTCATGTGTTTCTGTCTTTATTCGTCTTTCAAATGTAGGGAAGTTAAAGTAAAAAGTTTCCAGAAAAAAATAATACTCAAGTAAAGTACAGATACTCAAAAAGTGTACTTAAAGGTGCTGTATGTAACTTTTTCACTCCACTAAAGCATAAAAATACCATAATATGTTTGCAGATATTTAGGAAACATGCTAAGTTCACATCCTCCTTCCTCTGAAAAACACTTCTAGTTATTTTACTTTGATTTTTGATTGAGTCTCCAGGCTGGAATGTTTGTTTTTGTTTTGTTCTGTGAAACTGCAGGTAGACAATTTTCATTGTCCATTGCGCTCGTTCGTGTTGCGTGTGCTTAAACTGGCGACCCGTGTGTGTGTGAGCGTCGAGTCCGCAGAGGCGGGGGCGGGAGAAACGACGATCTCCGATATTTTGAATTGGACTGCAGTACCTCTCTCCACCACTAGTTGTCAATCTTACAGACTGCACCTTTAAGTACAGCACGCGAGTAAACTGCCTTTGTTACTGTCGCATGTTCAGGTGATTCCTTCAGTCGCGCTCACGTGTCTGTCTTCATCTCAGGTGTGTGTGATGTTCAACCGAGGGCCTGACGGGATCTGTCCCGACGGAGAGAAGTGCGCTCGACTGCACGTGTGTGAGGACTTCATCCGAGGGCGCTGCGGCCGCACGGACTGCAGCCGGACCCATGACTTCCACGAGGCTGGTGTGAGACGAGTGCTGTTCTCCAGAGGAGTGTCTCATCAGCTGATGGACGAGCTTCCCTTCGTCTACCGCAACATCCTGGCTCTGAAGACTCGAGAGGAACGCGGGAACACGCAGAGCGTTGGAATGCGCAGAACCGAGCCGGAGACTAACACCGGTGTGTGTGTGTGTGTGAGAGAGAGACTAACACAGGTGTGCTGGGTGGGGGGGGGTGTTGTGTGTGTGTGTGTGTGTGACTGTGTGTGTGTGTGTGAGACCAACACAGGTGTGTGTGTGTGTGTGTGAGACTAACACAGGTGTGCTGGGGGGGGGGGGGGGGGGAGTGTTGTGTGTGTGTGAGACTAACACAGGTGTGTGTTAATATTAATCTTGCACACACAAAAATACATTATATTACACTTAATTTTAGCATTTACTGTCCCTTTCGAATGCCATGGGCAAAGCATGCTGGGAAATAGACATCCCAGCCCAGTTTCAGTTAAACTTAAGTTTGTCTAAATTGAAAGATATATTTTCATAAAACTCAAAACAATGAACCCGTTCAGTTTACTTAAAATATATCAGTTCTGTGAACTTCAAAGAAAAAGAAAGTGCTAAATGCTCATAAAAGTTAATTTGACTTAACTAATTAGTTTAATTTAAGTTTGTCCTACTCAAACCGATTAATTACAGTGTTCAGGTTTACAGTGTGGTTTATTAGTAAAGCAACGGGAATATTTGCCTCATGTTCTGATTTGATCTCACCTGCAGAGACTGAGATCTGCCTGTCCTTTCTTGTCAGAGGCTTCTGCGGAGACGGTACGTGTGTGTGTGATAATGTCTCGGGTGGTTGCTAGGGTGTTGTGATGTGGTTGCTAGGGTGTTTCTGTGTGGCAGCTAGACAATAGTGTCATTATTCAACTCAATTCAGTTTTGCGTTGATTCAGTTTAGTTCAATAGAGTGTAAATTTTGCAAAATTAATTAATTATAAAACGAAGATTTAGATCAATTCAGTTCAAATGTTCTCACCCGATAGTGCTTTGAAATCGATTATATTATGGAATATTATTGTCTTTTTTGGTGACGATGATCGAATGACTGAATATATTATAAAGCTACTCACCAAATTCATAACCGAAACACTTGATGAACTGCATTCACCTTGTACCGCACCAGCTGTTTTTTTAAATTCCAGTCATATTTTAACACCACATTGTTCATAACAAATACATTTATACACGCATGCAAGAAGTCACAGTGTGAACAGAAATAAGGCGCTTTGTGCATCTTTTATTGTTGGGTTGTTATTGAATCATGTGTTAGTAGAGATTCAGATATCAGCGTTTCTGTCTGCAGATCAATGCAGCAAAACACACTTTAAAATGCCCTATAAGTGGGAGGTGAAGGTGGGCCGAACATGGCACAACTTACCCCACAGTCAACAGATTGAGATTGATTACTGTGACCCGTCCAACATACACAGGTGTGTATGCGTGATAGTTCAGAAAATCATGTCGCTCCTTTCGTTCACCTTCGAAACACTTGTATATAACTTGTATAATACATATTTTGAATGCAACCTCCATGTCTATGGAAAAACTGAATGAATAATGTGTGTTATTCTTTCTGCTCCTGGACAGTTCTGGAAACGAGCCCATTTGTTTTGAGGAAATGACTCTGGGTCTCGACGAGGTCCGGCGTCTCTCTACGAAATCCTCTGCGCTGCTTCCCGACGCCATGCTCCTCACCACCTCCTGGACCTGGTACTGGAAAGACGAGTACAATCGCTGGATCCAGTACGCATCAATAGTATGTTTGATCAACTGCATTCATCTACTTAAGATTACTTATAATGTGACAAGTAAAGTAACGCATTACAAGTAACGTGCATTACGTAATCAGATTACTTCTGGGATGTAACGAGTAACGCATTACAAGTAACATGCATTACGTAATCAGATTACTTCTGTGATGTAACGAGTAACGCATTACAAGTAACGTGCATTACGTAATCAGATTACTTCTGGGATGTAACGAGTAACGCATTACAAGTAACGAGCATTACGTAATCAGATTACTTTGATGTAACGAGTAACGCATTACAAGTAACGTGCATTACATAATCAGATTACTTCTGTGATGTAACGAGTAACACATTACAAGTAACATGCATTACGTAATCAGATTACTTCTGTAATGTAACGAGTAACATTACAAGTAACGAGCATTACGTAATCAGATTACTTCTGTGATGTAACGAGTAACATTACAAGTAACGAGCATTACGTAATCAGATTACTTCTGTGATGTAACGAGTAACATTACAAGTAACGAGCATTACGTAATCAGATTACTTCTGTGATGTAACGAGTAAAGTAACGCATTACAAGTAACGAGCATTACGTAATCAGATTACTTCTGTGATGTAACGAGTAAAGTACATTTATAAAGTAATGCAAGTTACTTTTCAGTTTAAATAATTTGCTTAATACAGTAATGATTTTTGCTCAGTAAAGAAACACCTGCAAGGTTTGGAAGAGCGTGTAATGTATGTTACCAATATTGTAACATAATAGTTTTAAAAGCAAGTTAGCAACCTACCCGATCATTTCTGCTGATAAACATGTTTCTTTTTCTCAGGCAGAGATGCACCGACTGTCTTCAGTCAGCAGTGACAAGCTGGAGCAGAAATATCAGAAGTATTTACAGCAGAATCAGGAGGATTCTGGGATCAAGTTCACAGCGGGAAACCGTTTCTATGAGCTCAGCTTCACAGGTTTGTTGTTATAAGCCAGTGTCCTGTGCGGGTGTCAGCTGTATTATCATTTGAACGGTAACACTTTACAATAAGGTTCATTAGTTAACATTAGTTAATGTATTTACTAACATGAACTAACCATGAGCAATACATTTCTTACAGTATTTAGTAATCTTTGTTAATGTTAGGTAATATAAATACAGCTGTTGGTCATGTTAGTTCACAGTGCATTAACTAATGTTAACAAAAACAACCTTTGTTTTTAATTATGTATTAGTAAAGGTCGAAATTAATATTAACTAAGATTAATGAATGCTGAAGTATTAACTAATGAACCTTATTGTAAAGTGTTACCATTTGAACATTACTGATAATCTTGTTCACAGACATGAGACAACGAAATGAAGCTAGCGGCACCGAGAGACCCGTCCGGCGACGGCCCGTGTTTGTTTCATCCGCTGACGTCCAGAAGGCTAAAGCGAGGTGACGGCGCCCACGCGAGTCCTGAGCGTCGATGCTACGCTTCTGACTGTTGCCTTGTGTTATTCTGTGTGATCTCTGTTTTCCAGAGGTTGCGGTGCCAGCAAGACTCAATTTTCTAAAGGTGTTCCTGGATTTTGGGACCATACTGCAATTCCTAGATATGGATTTCAGGTTCATTTTTTGTCAAGTCACAGTCATTTATACAGCGCTTTTACCAATATAGAGTTTCACGGCAGCTTTACAGTGATAACAGGAGATTACAGTAACAGAGATTATTAGGCTTTACAGCAGATCTAGAATAAAGTTATTGTCCAGATAAAGTTAGTTGTGATTGATTCACTTTTGTTGCAGAGATCATTAGTTATTAACTTGGCGGCGCTAACACGACACCGCTCTACTGAAGACAGAAACTTTTAATGTGTTCTAGGCCGTTCATACACACACAGCAGTGTTTGTGCTCGAGAACGCAAACTGTGAAATATGATCCAAAGTGCACGTTTTTGTGATGATCTTAGTCGTTTCATCATCATCGCTGCTCTCTAGTAAAACAGATCTCGTGTTTATTTGCAGAGAGTCCGTCTCCCGTCGTCTCACAGAGATTACGTGAGAGTCCAGGAGCGCTTCAATGACGCTCTGAGAGGTTTTACCATCCGACAGGTCGAGCG
Organism: Meda fulgida; assembly: GCA_030578275.1. Classification (NCBI taxonomy): domain Eukaryota; kingdom Metazoa; phylum Chordata; class Actinopteri; order Cypriniformes; family Leuciscidae; genus Meda; species Meda fulgida. The sequence continues at coordinate 445,918 of CM060619.1, forward strand.
TGTGCAAAACAGGGAACTCTGGGAAAACTTCATGACGTGGGTATTAGAATAAAGATTTGTACCAGATAATCAATTCTTCTCAACAGGCCTGAACTAAGTTTTATTTGCATAAAAACACTTTTTCTGCAGGAAAAAAGAACAAATGAAAAATGCAAACAAACATGAGAGATATCGTGAGCGGCTTTTATTCCACGGCACCAGATCCTCTCTTGTCGATGGTGTGTGTCACAGAAACTGTGACTTTCAGGAGGTTGATGAAGCAGCTTATGGAAAGGGTATGTTTTAACACAAGTAGAACCCAGCGAACTAAAATATGTTCTAAGATCGTTTTGCTAACATATGAGAACAGTATTTCTGAATGTTCCCGGAACGTCCAGTTTTTTTTCTTCTGTGATGTAGCCAGTAAAGTAACGCATTACAAGTAACGTGCATTACGTAATCAGATTACTTCTGTGATGTAACGAGTAAAGTAACGCAGTACAAGTAACGAGCATTTCGTAATTAGATTACTTCTGTGATGTAACGAGTAAAGTAACGCATTACAAGTAACGTGCATTACGTAATCAGATTACTTCTGTGATGTAACGAGTAAAGTAACGCATTACAAGTAACAAGCATTATGTAATCAGATTACTTCTGTGATGTAACAAGTAGCGCATTACAAGTAACGTGCATTACGTAATCAGATTACTTCTGTGATGTAACGAGTAAAGTAACGCAGTACAAGTAACGAGCATTTCGTAATTAGATTACTTCTGTGATGTAACGAGTAAAGTAACGCATTACAAGTAACGTGCATTACGTAATCAGATTACTTCTGTGATGTAACGAGTAAAGTAACGCATTACAAGTAACAAGCATTATGTAATCAGATTACTTCTGTGATGTAACAAGTAGCGCATTACAAGTAACGTGCATTACGTAATCAGATTACTTCTGTGATGTAACAAGTAACGCATTACAAGTAACGAGCATTACGTAATCAGATTACTTCTGTGATGTAACAAGTAACGCATTACAAGTAACGTGCATTACGTAATCAGATTACTTCTGTGATGTAACCAGGAAAGTAACGCATTGCAAGTAACGTGCATTACGTAATCAGATTACTTCTGTGATGTAACGAGTAACGCATTACAAGTAACGAGCATTACGTAATCAGATTACTTCTGTGATGTAACCAGGAAAGTAACGCATTACAAGTAACGTGCATTACGTAATCAGATTACTTCTGTGATGTAACGAGTAACGCATTACAAGTAACGAGCATTATGTAATCAGATTACTTCTGTGATGTAACGAGTAACACATTACAAGTAACGTGCATTATGTAATCAGATTACTTCTGTGATGTAACCAGGAAAGTAACGCATTAAAAGTAACGAGCATTACGTAATCAGATTACTTCTGTGATGTAACGAGTAACGCATTACAAGTAACGTGCATTATGTAATCAGATTACTTCTGTGATGTAACGAGTAAAGTAACGCATTACAAGTAACGTGCATTATGTAATCAGATTACTTCTGTGATGTAACGAGTAACACATTACAAGTAACGTGCATTATGTAATCAGATTACTTCTGTGATGTAACCAGGAAAGTAACGCATTAAAAGTAACGAGCATTACGTAATCAGATTACTTCTGTGATGTAACGAGTAACGCATTACAAGTAACGTGCATTATGTAATCAGATTACTTCTGTGATGTAACGAGTAAAATAACGCATTACAAGTAACGAGCATTTCGTAATCAGATTACTTCTGTGATGTAATGAGTAAAGTAACGCATTACAAGTAGCGTGCATTACGTAATCAGATTACTTCTGTGATGTGACGAGTAAAGTAACGCATTACAAGTAACGAGCATTACGTAATCAGATTACTTCTGTGATGTAACCAGGAAAGTAACGCATTACAAGTAACGTGCATTACGTAATCAGATTACTTCTGTGATGTAACGAGTAACGCATTACAAGTAACGAGCATTATGTAATCAGATTACTTCTGTGATGTAACGAGTAACACATTACAAGTAACGTGCATTATGTAATCAGATTACTTCTGTGATGTAACCAGGAAAGTAACGCATTACAAGTAACGAGCATTACGTAATCAGATTACTTCTGTGATGTAACGAGTAACGCATTACAAGTAACGTGCATTATGTAATCAGATTACTTCTGTGATGTAACGAGTAAAGTAACGCATTACAAGTAACGTGCATCACGTAATCAGATTACTTCTGTGATGTAACAAGTAACGCATTACAAGTAACGTGCATTACGTAATCAGATTACTTCTGTGATGTAACCAGGAAAGTAACGCATTGCAAGTAACGTGCATTACGTAATCAGATTACTTCTGTGATGTAACGAGTAACGCATTACAAATAACGAGCATTATGTAATCAGATTACTTCTGTGATGTAACCAGGAAAGTAACACATTACAAGTAACGAGCATTACGTAATCAGATTACTTCTGTGATGTAACGAGTAACGCATTACAAGTAACGTGCATTATGTAATCAGATTACTTCTGTGATGTAACGAGTAAAGTAACGCATTACAAGTAACGTGCATTATGTAATCAGATTACTACTGTGATGTAACGAGTAAAGTAACGCATTACAAGTAACGTGCATCACGTAATCAGATTACTTCTGTGATGTAACGAGTAAAGTAACGCATTACAAGTAACGAGCATTTCGTAATCAGATTACTTCTGTGATGTAACGAGTAAAGTAACGCATTACAAGTAGCGTGCATTACGTAATCAGATTACTTCTGTGATGTGACGAGTAAAGTAACGCATTACAAGTAACGAGCATTACGTAATCAGATTACTTCTGTGATGTAACGAGTAACGCATTACAAGTAACGAGCATTACGTAATCAGATTACTTCTGTGATGTAACGAGTAACGGATTACAAGTAACGAGCATTACGTAATCAGATTACTTCTCTGATGTAACGAGTAACGCATTACAACTAACGTGCATTACGTGATCAGATTGACGAGTAAAGTAACGAGTAACCCATTACAAATTGAAATGTTTTAAAAAGCAAATTTGCTTGTAATTTCTAATTTCCCCCCTTATTTGTCAGGGATCTATTTCTCAAAGGACGCCAGGTACTGGGCCGCGCGGGCTGACGGGTTGGCAGTGAGGCGTGTGTTCATGTGCAGGGTGTTGGTCGGGTACTACACCCGAGGAGCGGCTCGTTTCCGTCAGCCTCCGGCCAAACGCGGGGAAGGAAGTCTGTACGACAGCTGTGTCGATGACCCACGTGACCCCTCTATCTTTGTGGTGTTCGACAGGTCTCAGATCTACCCAGAGTTTCTTGTTACATACGAGGAGGAGAATAGCATGTTTGAGGGGGTTCGGTCGGGTTCTGGCGCGTGTGACATCTCTCTGGCAGCGGGGAACGCTCAGGAAAACACAAAAGAAACAAGGCAAACCTCTGAAGCCACAGAACCAGGGCAAACCTTAGACCTCATCGACTCCAGCTCACTCAAGGGTCCAAACTCTGACCCAGAACACACTGCATTCTCCGGAGGAACAGACTCTCTCATTACGGTCTCCAGCTCAACGTTAGACGCAACTGTGGGTGTCACCACTGCACTTCCTGTCTCAGCTGCACTTCCTGTCTCAGCTGAACGTGCCTCCACTGCACTTCCTGTCTCAGCTGCATTTCCTGTCTCAGCTGCACTTCCTGTCTCAGCTGAACATGCCCCCACTGCACTTCCTGTCTCAGCTGCACTTCCTGTCTCCACTGCACTTCCTGTCTCAGCTGAATGTGCCTCCACTGCACTTCCTGTCTCAGCTGAATGTGCCTCCACTGCACTTCCTGTCTCAGCTGAACATGCCGCCACTGCACTTCCTGTGTTAGCTGAACGTTCCTCAAATGCACTTCCTGTTTTAGCTGAACGTGCCTCCATTGCACTTCCTGTCTCAGGTGAACATGCCTCTACTGCACTTCCTGTCTCAGCTGAACGTGCCTCCACTGCACTTCCTGTCTCAGCTGAACATGCCGCCACTGCACTTCCTGTGTTAGCTGAACGTTCCTCAAATGCACTTCCT
>CM060619.1:460000-462500 GCA_030578275.1 Meda fulgida
GAGTGAAACATGAGCCGAATGAGTGAATCATGAGCCGAATGAGTGAAACATGAGCCGAATGAGTGAAACATGAGCCGAATGAGTGAAACATGAGCCGAATGAGTGAAACATGAGCCGAATGAGTGAACCATGAGCTGAATGAGTGAACCATGAGCCGAATGAGTGAACTATGAGCCGAATGAGTGAATCATGAGCCGAATGAGTGAATCATGAGCCGAATGAGTGAACCATGAGTGAACCATGAGCCGAATGAGTGAACCATGAGCCGAATGAGTGAATCATGAGCCGAATGAGTGAATCATGAGCCGAATGAGTGAATCATGAGCCGAATGAGTGAAACATGAACCGAATGAGTGAAACATGAACCGAATGAGTGAAACATGAACCGAATGAGTGAACCATGAGCCGAATGAGTGAACCATGAGCCGAATGAGTGAACCATGAGCCGAATGAGTGAACCATGAGCCGAATGAGTGAACCATGAGCCGAATGAGTGAACCATGAGCCGAATGAGTGAACCATGAGCCGAATGAGTGAACCATGAGCCCAATGAGTGAACCATGAGCCCAATGAGTGAAACCATGAGCCGAATGAGTGAACCATGAGCCGAATGAGTGAACCATGAGCCGAATGAGTGAACCATGAGCCGAATGAGTGAACCATGAGCCGAATGAGTGAACCATGAGCCGAATGAGTGAACCATGAGCCCAATGAGTGAAACCATGAGCCGAATGAGTGAACCATGAGCCGAATGAGTGAACCATGAGCCGAATGAGTGAACCATGAGCCGAATGAGTGAACCATGAGCCGAATGAGTGAATCATGAGCCGAATGAGTGAATCATGAGCCGAATGAGTGAAACATGAGCCGAATGAGTGAAACATGAGCCGAATGAGTGAACCATGAGCCGAATGAGTGAATCATGAGCCGAATGAGTGAATCATGAGCCGAATGAGTGAAACCATGAGCCGAATGAGTGAAACCATGAGCCGAATGAGTGAAACCATGAGCCGAATGAGTGAAACCATGAGCCGAATGAGTGAACCATGAGCCGAATGAGTGAAACCATGAGCCGAATGAGTGAACCATGAGCCGAATGAGGGAACCATGAGCCGAATGAGGGAACCATGAGCCGAATGAGGGAACCATGAGCCGAATGAGGGAACCATGAGCCGAATGAGTGAACCATGAGCCGAATGAGTGAACCATGAGCCCAATGAGTGAAACATGAGCCGAATGAGGGAAACATGAGCCGAATGAGGGAACCATGAGCCGAATGAGTGAACCATGAGCCGAATGAGGGAACCATGAGCCGAATGAGGGAACCATGAGCCGAATGAGGGAACCATGAGCCGAATGAGGGAACCATGAGCCGAATGAGTGAACCATGAGCCGAATGAGGGAACCATGAGCCGAATGAGTGAACCATGAGCCGAATGAGTGAATCATGAGCCGAATGAGTGAAACCATGAGCCGAATGAGTGAAACATGAGCCGAATGAGTGAAACATGAGCCGAATGAGGGAACCATGAGCCGAATGAGGGAACCATGAGCCGAGTGAGTGAACCATGAGCCGAATGAGGGAACCATGAGCCGAATGAGTGAACCATGAGCCGAATGAGTGAACCATGAGCCGAATGAGTGAAACCATGAGCCGAATGAGTGAAACATGAGCCGAATGAGTGAACCATGAGCCGAATGAGGGAACCAGGAGCCGAATGAGGGAACCATGAGCCGAATGAGGGAACCATGAGCCGAATGAGTGAAACATGAGCCGAATGAGTGAAACCATGAGCCGAATGAGTGAACCATGAGCCGAATGAGTGAACCATGAGCCGAATGAGTGAACCATGAGCCGAATGAGTGAACCATGAGCCGAATGAGTGAACCATGAGCCGAATGAGTGAACCATGAGCCGAATGAGTGAACCATGAGCCGAATGAGTGAACCATGAGCCGAATGAGTGAACCATGAGCCGAATGAGTTAACCATGAGCCGAATGAGTGAACCATGAGCCCAATGAGTGAACCATGAGCCCAATGAGTGAACCATGAGCCCAATGAGTGAACCATGAGCCCAATGAGTGAACCATGAGCCGAATGAGGGAACCATGAGCCGAATGAGTGAACCATGAGCCGAATGAGTGAACCATGAGCCGAATGAGTGAAACCATGAGCCGAATGAGTGAAACATGAGCCGAATGAGTGAACCATGAGCCGAATGAGTGAACCATGAGCCGAATGAGTGAAACCATGAGCCGAATGAGTGAAACATGAGCCGAATGAGTGAAACCATGAGCCGAATGAGTGAAACATGAGCTGAATGAGTGAACTATGAGCCGAATGAGTGAAACATGAGCCGAATGAGTGAAACATGAGCCGAATGAGTGAACCATGAGCCGAATGAGTGAACCATGAGCCGAATGAGGGAACCATGAGCCGAATGAGTGAACCATGAGCCGAATGAGTGAACCATGAGCCGAATGAGTGAAACATGAGCC
>CM060619.1:467500-490000 GCA_030578275.1 Meda fulgida
TAAAGTTAATGTGTGACGCTGGTTTACTGCATCAAAATATTTGATTTTGTGTTTATAGGCTGTAGAAATCTGTGATTCTGTGTCTTTAAAAAGCTGATTTATAGTTGTGATTAAAGCGCTGGAACAGCCGACCAATAGCGTGAGTGTGGGGGCGGGGCAATCTGTTTGACTGACCAATGGAAACCTGTTTGAAAACACTCATTATTTTCCGTTTTTTTTCTCCGTTTCTTCGGCTCAGTGTGATTCTGTGCCTCGCTGACCAGCGTTTCTCCAGTTTAACGAGGGCTGATGGGTAACGCGCGTCACGTGACCGACTCAGAACAGGTGTACGCTTCGTCATATTTGATCCGTTTAACTGATAAGCCTGTGGTGTGTTTCAGGCCGAGTTTTCTGAGCTCAATCTGGCGTCGTACGTGAACTCGGGCTGTACAGTGGACATGCAGGTCAATCGAGGAGGGACCAAAGTCGTCAGGTATGAAGTTTCCTCATATATATATCTATACACTACCAGTCAAAAGTTTTGGATCGGTAAGATTTTTAATGTTTTAAAAAGAAACCTCTTCTGCTCACCAAGGCTGCATTTACTTGATTAAAAATACAACAACTAAAAACAGTAATATTGTTTAATATTCTTTACATTTTCTATTTTAATATATTTTAAAATGTAATTTATTCCTGTGATCAAATCTGAATTTTCAGCATCATTAATCAATATCAATATGATTCAGCGTCATATTCTAATATGAGGATCTGATGCTCAAGACACATTTATGATTATTATCAGTGTTGAACACAGTTATTCACATTTATATTTCAGGATTAATGATGAACAGAAAGTTTAAAAGAACAGCATTTATCTGAAATAGAAGCTTTTGTAACATTATAAATGTCTTTACTGTCACTTTTGATTAATTTAATTCATCCTTGATGAATAAAAGTATTGATTTATTTTACCCAAAAAATAAAACTAGAACTTTCTATTCATCATTAATCCTGAAATATAAATGTGAATAACTGTTTTCAACACTGATAATAATCATAAATGTTTCTTGATCATCAGATCCTCATATTCTCCTGATTTCTGAAGGATCATGTGACACTGAAGACTGGAGTAATGATGCTGAAACTCAGCTTTGATCACAGGAATAAATTACACTTTACTAGATATTCACATAGAGAACAGATGATTTACATTATTATGATATTTAACAATATTACTGTTTTTGTGGTGTTTCTAATCAAATAAACACAGCCTTGGTGAGCAGAAGAGACTTTTTTTGAAAACATTAAAAATCTCACCGATCTAAAACTTTTAACTGGTGTGTGTGACTGCTGTAATATCAGTTGTATGTGATTAAAGTCTCACGCAGCACCTGGTTCTCTGAAGAACAATAAACCACCCGGTGTGATTTAACACGTTGTATTAATAAACCTCATCTTAATGAAAACACATACTACAGTCTGTAGTTCCTCTCACACACACACACACACACACACAGATGTCCATCATCTGACAAACACATGGAGTCAGTGTGATTATTTATACCTGCCTCACTTAACCAGACATCTTACACTAGTTTAATAAAAGCCACTATTAATAGTTGTGCTGTAATTCAGTCTCTCAGTCAAAAGTCTGTGGTCAGCTGCAGTTATCTGATCAAAAATACAGTAAAAACAGTGAAATATTATTATAATGTAAATCAGCTGTTTTCTATGTGAATATCTAGTAAAGTGTAATTTATTCCTGTGATCAAAGCTGAGTTTCAGCATCATTACTCCAGTCTTCAGTGTCACATGATCCTTCAGAAATCAGGATAATATGATGATCTGATGCTCAAGAAACATTTATGATTATTATCAGTGTTAAACAGTTATTCACATTTATATTTCAGGATTAATGATGAATAGAAAGTTCAAAAGAACAGCATTTATCTGAAAAATTTTATTTTTGTAACATAAATGTCTTTACTGTCACTTTGGATCAATTGAACGCGTCCTTGATGAATTAAAGTATTAATTTCTGAAGGATAGTGAACAAACCCAAACTATTTTACACAATGAAAGCGGCTCATTTTCTGCTCACATTTCTGAGATGCCGCCATGGGTTAACAATTCCTGTTCGTATTTTTTGTCTCGTTTTCAAGGTAAAGTATCCTTGGAATAAGGACGATACGATATCAAAACTTGTTTTCATAGATTGTGTGTTTAATATCTGTGTGTTTTGTCTGTCTGCACTGGCAGATTATTCACTTGTTTTAACTTGTTTGTATTAAAACATGAAAAATCAGTACAGCAAAACAAAATACACACGTATCAATGAGACAATCTTTGCCAATCTGAGTATGATAAGCAAATGTATCGTTTAAAAAAAAATTTCCTGTCTGTTTTTGCCGAACTATTTCAATGGCTGGAGAAAATGTGTCCAGGTCCTGGATGATGAAAAACACATTCGTCAGACTGAATGAACATGTTTGGATTCTGAGCCTCTGACGTGGATCTCCATAATGGTGTTTTTGTGCGTTTATCTGTGTGTTTCTCAGCACATGTTCGCGCAGTGACAGATATGATGGTGCAGCTGCTGCGGTCCGTCTCAATCGGATCATTTGCTGCACAATCTTCTGCGTTCCTCGAACACACAGTCGCTTTTAAGAGCTTCAGTTCAGTCTGTAATCATCATCTGCTCTTTCTATTTCTAGATACTTTCAGAAAGATTGAATCCAATATTTTGTGATAGTATTGCATAATGAGAGATTTATAAGCAATTTAAAAAGCGCGTCACTTTTGACCCGGAACGCCAAATTAGATAACAGTAATAATGACGGCGCTGTTAAACCAGCAGTTAACTAGCGTTCAGATGCTTAAACCAGCAGTTAACTAGCGTTCAGACGCTTAAAACAGCAGTTAACTAGCGTTCAGGCGCTTAAACCAGCAGTTAACTAGCGTTCAGACGCTTAAACCAGCAGTTAACTAGCGTTCAGACGCTTAAACCAGCAGTTAACTAGCGTTCAGACGTTTTAAACAGCAGTTAACTAGCGTTCAGACGCTTAAACCAGCAGTTAACTAGCGTTCAGACGCTAAAAACAGCAGTTAACTAGCGTTCAGACGCTTAAACCAGCAGTTAACTAGCGTTCAGACGCTTAAAACAGCAGTTAACTAGCGTTCAGACGCTTAAACCAGCAGTTAACTAGCGTTCAGACGCTTAAAACAGCAGTTAACTAGCGTTCAGACGCTTAAACCAGCAGTTTACTAGCGTTCAGACGTTTTAAACAGCAGTTAACTAGCGTTCAGACGCTTAAACCAGCAGTTAACTAGCGTTCAGACGCTTAAAACAGCAGTTAACTAGCGTTCAGACGCTTTAAAAAGCAGTTAACTAGCGTTCAGACGCTTAAAACAGTAGTTAACTAGCGTTCAGACGCTTAAAACAGCAGTTAACTAGCGTTCAGACGCTTAAAACAGCAGTTAACTAGCGTTTAGACGCTTAAAACAGCAGTTAACTAGCGTTCAGACGCTTAAACCACCAGTTAACTAGCGTTCAGACGCTTACCAGTTAACTAGCGTTCAGACGCTTAAACCACCAGTTAACTAGCGTTCAGACGCTTAAAACAGCAGTTAACTAGCGTTCAGGCGCTTAAACCAGCAGTTAACTAGCGTTCAGACGTTTTATACAGCAGTTAACTAGCGTTCAGACGTTTTAAACAGCAGTTAACTAGCGTTCAGACGCTTAAACCAGCAGTTAACTAGCGTTCAGACGCTAAAAACAGCAGTTAACTAGCGTTCAGACGCTTAAAAAAGCAGTTAACTAGCGTTCAGACGCTTAAAACAGTAGTTAACTAGCGTTCAGACGCTTAAAACAGCAGTTAACTAGCGTTCAGACGCTTAAACCAGAAGTTAACTAGTGTTCAGGCGCTTAAACCAGCAGTTAACTAGCGTTCAGACGTTTTAAACAGCAGTTAACTAGCGTTCGGACGCTTAAACCAGCAGTTAACTAGCGTTCAGACGCTAAAAACAGCAGTTAACTAGCGTTCAGACGCTTAAAAAAGCAGTTAACTAGCGTTCAGACGCTTAAAACAGTAGTTAACTAGCGTTCAGACGCTTAAAACAGCAGTTAACTAGCGTTCAGACGCTTAAAACAGCAGTTAACTAGCGTTCAGACGCTTAAAACAGCCATTTACTAGCGTTCAGACGCTTAAACCAGCAGTTAACTAGCGTTCAGACGCTTAAACCAGCAGTTAACTAGCGTTCAGACGCTTAAAACAGCAGTTTACTAGCGTTCAGACGCTTAAAACAGCCATTTACTAGCGTTCAGACGCTTAAACCAGCAGTTTACTAGCGTTCAGACGCTTAAACCAGCAGTTAACTAGCGTTCAGACGCTTAAAACAGCAGTTTACTAGCGTTCAGACGCTTAAAACAGCAGTTAACTAGCGTTCAGGCGCTTAAACCAGCAGTTAACTAGCGTTCAGACGCTTAAACCAGCAGTTAACTAGAGTTCAGACGCTTAAACCAGCAGTTAACTAGTGTTCAGACGCTTAAACCAGCAGTTAACTAGCATTCAGACGCTTAAACCAGCAGTTAACTAGCATTCAGACAACGGTTAACTAGTTTAGTAGACGTGCTCCTGTGATCCTCATTCATACTCGTGAATGAAATGCTTTTACATGATTCTGTGCGTCCCTGATTTATTTTTTCTCTCTCCAGATCGTTCAAGCCAGATTTTGTGCTGGTCCGCCAGCACGCCTACAGCATGACCCCGGGCGAGGACTACAGGAGCCTCGTGATCGGCCTGCACTACGGGGCCGTTCCCAGCGTTAACTCGCTCTTCTCCATCTATAACTTCTGCAGCAAACCCTGGGTGGTGCGTTTATTATCCGTTAATACCCAGAGAAACGTCACACAGTCAGAGTGTGTTAGTGGACAGGAACAGGGTTTATGAGCACATGGCAGACACACACAAATGGACCATTTAAAAAATAATCATACTGGTAACACTTTACAATAAATTTTGTTAGTTAATATGAACTAATAATGAACTGCACTTATACAGCATTTAATCTTTGTTCATGTTCATTTCAACATTTACTAATGCTTTATTAAAATCTTGTAAACAATAATTAATGCACTGTGAACTAACATGAACAGCTGTATTTTATTAACAAAGATGAACAAATACAGTAACAAATGGATTGCTCATGGCTAGTTCATGTTAGTTAATACATTAACTAATGAACATTATTGTAAAGTGTGTTACACAGCAAAAGTTCTCAATTTAGATTTATATTAAATATCATTCAAACATATTTTTTCCCCAAAAACAAAAATTATTTATTATAAAGACCATACATTATCAATATATTTTCTTTAGACATAAGCCAAAATGTTACACTGCAAAACATGATTTTCTTCCTCAGTATTTTTGACTTGTTTTCTAGTACAAATGTTTTAAATCAAGATGCATTTACTAGAGAAGCAAAATGACTAGATATACAGTGCATTTCAATTAATGCATGAAAAACAAGGTTGCATTTGTTAATAACTACATTAACTAAGATTAATAAATGGTTCATGTTAACTAATGTTAATTTTACTAATACATATTTAAATCAAAAGTTGTATGTTAATATTATTTAAAAGCTAAAATGGCCTAAGAATGAACAGTTGTATTTTTATTTACTAACATAAACAAAGAATGATGAATATTGTATTACATTTATTGTTAGTGCATCAATTGTTAACTAATGGGAACTTATTGTAAAATCTTACTAAAATACTTTATAGGCTTCAAGTAAAGTGTTCCCAAAGTCGTTTTAGAGGTGGAGTGAGTTTTGATGGAAGATGAAGACAGACTTTGTGTTCTTTATAATAATGAATCACTCAGGAGGTGTTGATGTGTTTTTGTGTCTTCATTCTGTAGTTCTCTCACATGATCAAGCTCTATCAGAATCTGGGTCCAGAGAAGTTCCCGCTCAATGAGCAAACCTTCTTCCCCAACCACACACAGATGGTAAGTCACTGCTTTAACTACTTTAACTAGTCCTCCGAGAGTAATAATGACGAGATGGAGCGACAGAGCCATTTTCACAATCTTTATTATAAAAATATAAAACAGAAATTAAAAATCGAAACATTCTTCGAAAAGCTGCTAATTGAAAAATGGTAATCTCTCTCTCTCGCTCTCACACACACACACACACTTTACACAAGCTTTCAGATTCTTCAATGAGAGTAAAACAGGTCTGATCTGAGCAGAAAGTTTGTGTTACGTAGACAAAATATTGTTATAAAAACTTGAGTTGGAGGCTGAGACCGAACCCTCTTATTCTAGTTAACTACTGTTCTAGACGCATATTATAGACGCTTAAACCAGCAGTTAACTAGAGTTCAGACGCTTAAACCAGCAGTTAACTAGTGTTCAGACGCTTAAACCAACCGTTAACTAGCGTTCAGATGCTTAAACCAGCAGTTAACTAGCGTTCAGATGCTTAAACCAGCAGTTAACTAGCGTTCAGACGCTTAAACCAGCAGTTAACTAGCGTTCAGACGCTTAAACCATCAGTTAACTAGAGTTCAGACGCTTAAACCAGCAGTTAACTAGTGTTCAGACGCTTAAACCAACCGTTAACTAGCGTTCAGACGCTTAAACCAGCAGTTAACTAGCGTTCAGACGCTTAAACCAGCAGTTAACTAGTGTTCAGACGCTTAAACCAACCGTTAACTAGCGTTCAGATGCTTAAACCAGCAGTTAACTAGCGTTCAGATGCTTAAACCAGCAGTTAACTAGCGTTCAGACGCTTAAAGCAGCAGTTAACTAGCGTTCAGACGCTTAAACCATCAGTTAACTAGAGTTCAGACGCTTAAACCAACCGTTAACTAGCGTTCAGATGCTTAAACCAGCAGTTAACTAGCGTTCAGACGCTTAAACCAGCAGTTAACTAGTGTTCAGACGCTTAAACCAACCGTTAACTAGCGTTCAGACGCTTAAACCAGCAGTTAACTAGCGTTCAGACGCTTAAACCAGCAGTTAACTAGCGTTCAGACGCTTAAACCAGCAGTTAACTAGCGTTCAGACGCTTAAACCAGCAGTTAACTAGCGTTCAGACGTTTTAAACAGCAGTTAACTAGTGTTCAAACGCTTAAACCAGCAGTTAACTAGCGTTCAGACGCTTAAACCAGCAGTTAACTAGCGTTCAGGCGCTTAAACCAGCAGTTAACTAGTGTTCAGACGCTTAAACCAGCAGTTAACAAGCATTCAGACGCTTAAACAAGCAGTTAACTAGCATTCAGACGTTTTAAACAGCAGTTAACTAGTGTTCAAACGCTTAAACCAGCAGTTAACTAACGTTCAGACGTTTTAAACAGCAGTTAACTAGTGTTCAAACGCTTAAACCAGCAGTTAACTAGCGTTCAGACGCTTAAACCAGCAGTTAACTAGCGTTCAGGCGCTTAAACAAGCAGTTAACTAGCGTTCAGACGTTTTTCCGTCTGATCTCAGCCTCCAACTGAGGAATGGAGCAAAAATTCTGATGAAATTAACATGAGTTTAGTGGTAAAAAATGATTATTCTAGCGGTTCTGAACTGATTTACTTCAATATCGATGCATGATTATTGTGTTTGATTCATATTCGGTACCCTCAGAATCAGGATGAATGTTTACTTTTCCATTTAGAAAATGGATTGATGAAGCATTAGATTTCTCTCATCAGCGCGGACTAGATGTAGAAAAGACTTTGATATGAAGATGATTTATCTACGGATTATAATCTTTGTTTTAAAATAATAAAAAAATACTAGTCACAATTTCATAGCTTATATCATATACAGCAAGAAGGAAAGAGTCAAACGCACGGCTCGCTCTTCGTTTGTGCTGGAACGAGCTGCGTTTATGCATCCAATCTAAATAACCGAAACCCAACGTTTCAGCACAATCCAGAGTGAGCGTCATAAATATATACTGAACAGTATAAATCTGGCACATGACATTTATCTGCGTACATATACAATTTATATCATTTAAATCATGTTTAAAAGCAAAACAGCACTATAAAAGAGCGGTATTATTGCGTTCATAAATTACTTCATATCTCAGTGGGTCGTGTTAATGAAGATCAGCTCGTTTCGTGTGGGGTTACCCAGCTAACAGGAACGCTCTCAACGTTAATAGATCGTTCATTCAGAGTTATCTGCTCTTAATAATGATCTCAAAACTTAATCACAAAAACGTTCTTTATACAGTCAAACCAACATGTATTCAGACTCCTTCAACATTTCTCACATCATCAGTTTATTCGCTATAGTTCAGAAAATGGTGATAAATATGAGCAGAACTCAGTTGATATTTCACTGGTTTTGTCCGTTCTTCTGTTAGACTCACACATGAATTATGATGAATATCTGTCAGCTGGTAAATTTAACTACACAATTAGAGAATACCAGTTTAGCTCCACCAGTGACCAAGCAATGCTTCATGTTGTTCAGTGTGTGTAAAAAGAGCATTAGCAGTTTCAGAAAAACACTGAAGAAAACATGATCAGCTCAAAGTATCGGATCATTTTAGGTCCCAAATTTGTATAATGTCACTGGTAGTCGCTGTATGAACTGTATTTGGGTATAATATGTCACAGTTTACTTTATTGAACTTACATAATGAACTATAGTGTCCTGCACACACTAGTGAAAACATATCAAAAATGATATCTGGTGTCTGAATAATTTTTGGTTCAACTGTACATCGATCATGGAGTATTTTTTTAAATGAAACATTTCAGTTTGACGTTTAGTTTTAAATGTAATGTTTTTTTAAATGTTGCTCTGTTTCCGAACATTCATGTTTGAAGAATGCTACAATGTTAATGTTCCCTTTTACGTTTAAAAAAACTGGACGTTTATGGAACATTACCGCTAGCGAAGCGTTCTTCGAACATGTTTTAGTTAGCTGGGTAATCGCGCCAGGCCTCACGTTTCATCTAATTGACGTGACCCGTTGCTGAACACGCGTGATCTGATGTGGGGCAGTTAGTTATCGGGCGTCAGGACGGGGTCAGGGGTCAGGGTTCAGGGGTCGGTGGTGTTGATGGTCACTTTGTCGCGTGTGGTCATCCCTCGGTACCAGCTGCAGTAACCCTCTTTCTGCTGAATACAGGCGTAGTGTCGGGACTGATACCCGGGGTACCCGAAGTGGGACAGCATGTCGGTCCACAGGCACTCGTGTTTCGAGGTCACGAAACAGGGCAGAAAGTGGCACGGCTTAATCTGCAAACAGAGGAAAGTGTGTGTCAAGTCTCCTTTATTTATACAGCGAGGGTTTCAAAGCAGAGACAACATGAAAATAATGCAACAGTTTGTTTCTAGAAGAAAATAGCATCACAGTCCAGCTTAAGTAAGGGTCATTTTTGTTGTACACGAAATTAACGAAATTCGTCTAGTGACGCTGCCAAGATGGCGACGGCCGGCTCCGCCCACTTTGGGCTTCAAAAACGCTCTTCAGAAACACTACGGGTGACGTCACGCACTACACACATATTATATACAGTCTATGGTTGACACTGATTATGTAAGGGGCGGGGCATTTTCCAGACACGCTCGAATCGCTCGACCAATCACAACACACTGCTCCAGCCGACCAATCAGAGCACAGTGTGCTTTTCAAGAGGAGGGGCTTCATAGAGACAGGAAGTGAACAGAGCGTTACTGACAGACTGGGAAGAGAGGAGCCGCAACAATGGAGAATATGAGGAAATAATCAACATTCAAGAAGATAAAACGTTTAGTTTTTTGTAAACCTATATTATTTGAACTGTAAAGTTATTCAGTTATTTTATGGATCAGCATGTTAGACTTTGCTCTACCCACCCATGCGTTATTGACTTTATTTGCCTTCATCTCAGTGCTCGTGTTTGCTCATGAAATGCGTATGAGTGAAACTAGACGGATTGAAAGGCATCTTAGAGCTGGTAAAGGACAGTTTCCAGGTGTTTTATCAATGCAGGTCATTCAGAAGCGAATCCTCTTTAACCCCCGAGAGCGTCTGCCGTCATAAAGTCTTTATGGAGACACGCGTTATTTGTGACCAAATATGCAATATAAGCGTTTGGTTTTCGATGTTCCCCAAATTCTGTTTTAGTTTGTCTGGATTTCGGTTTAATAGTTAAATCAAATTGAGTAATCAGAAAGCATGTCTAATTATTTGAAATCATGAAAAAAATGTAACAAAAAATCACATTTTTAGGGCCATTTAATTTTCCTAAATTCTGCGTTGTCCGTTTTCATGCCATTTCTGTGAGTTCTAGTTAAATTGTAATAATCAAAAAGCGTTTTTTAGGAATTCTGAGTTCGTTATCGTGATAATCCCACATGGTTGTGCTTTAACTCGTGCCGTCACACGTGTGATCTGTGGTTCTGTGTCTCAGATCTGAGTCCAACCCGGCTTGAGTCTGGCTTCTGAACCAGCGGTGTAATCCTGGTGCCAAACATCTGGATCCTGTGTGGATCATGTGATGGATGACATTACCCAGCATGCAATCGCCGTCATCTCACCGTCGAGGTTAACTATAGACGCAATATGGATATAGTAACACACTTCTAGCCAAAATAACCTTGAATTTGGTTACGTCTCATTTTTGCCTAAACATCTTGCAAGATGTTTGATATTCCATCATGTAAGAAAAGTAAACGGTGATTACAAACGGTTTGGTTTAATTTCTTCACATATGATGACTCGTCTATTTTTGGGCGATGGTTATAGACGTCTATTAAATTTTTAATGCCATTTCAGCATCTAAGGCTGTTTTCATGGCAACAAATTTAATTACAAAAATACAAATATCATATAAACACAATAAAACAAAACAAAGTCATATTATATGCTTTTCTTTTCAGGCATAATCTTACTAAATAAGTCTTCATAACTTCATAAAAGAGCATTCTACTTGTATAAAACCCAGGACAGTCCAATAAAGTGTTTAACAGAGAGGGGATCTTACAAGACATGCATAAAGAGTCAAACTTGTAAATACATACACGACATCTGGTGAATAGCACTGGATCAGCTCTAGTTTTAAGAGTGATTAAAAGTCTGTTTGAAACTGATGGCTATTAGACGTCTTTGCCCACTAGGAAGCGTGTGTTTGTGTAACTCACCCTGCAGTTGCAGCCCAGCTGATACCGGTGGTTAATGCCCTTCTTCTGCGCCAGAGACAAGCGCTCCCATCGCTCGTTGAAGTTACACAGGCCGGTGTAAACCTTCCCATCGTGAACACGGCCTGCACACACACACCAGAGGTCGATCTCAGACAGACACGCTTTAGCTCCATTTTATTAATACAGCCGCTACACTGCACAGTCTTGTTTCCAGTCCAAATATCCAAACATTCTTAAAGCAAGAAGCATTTACTAGATCAGTGAAATGACATAAGAAATCTTGTTTTTAAAAAATGTGTCGTTAAAACAAAACAAAAAATTGAGTTTTTGCGTAAAGCAAGCAAAATTATTATGAAAAAATAAATCCTAATTCAAAAGGAAAACAAGATTTTTTTCTTGTTGGCAGATCATTTTGCTTGTTTTAAGCAAAAACTCACTTGATTTGATCTTTTTTTAGCAGGAAACATTTCTAATGGAATTTTGCTTATCTAGTAAATGCTTCTTGATTTAACAATGTTTAGATTGGACTGGAAACAGGACACAAATACCAAGTAAGAAAAGCATTTTTTGCAGTGTATAGGCTGACCAAAGTGCTTTACAGAACAAGATTAAAATAAGATATAGCATGCATAACAACAAATAAGAGCAACATAGCTAAGAGTAACCATAAAACAGTATCAGACTCAAATATAAATGAGCAGAACCAACCGGAGAAAAGAATCACTATATTTAAGAAGGGGCCGATTACACATTAGTGTTCCTTCAGAAATATCCTCTCTCTCGGGTTCGATTAAGTTAGCCGGTTATATTTGACTGTTTGTGTCTTATTCTCAGAACAGCTGCGCGTCACATGATGGTCCGCTCTTTAGATGATCTCAAGAGCCTCGGCTGATCATAGACACACGCGTCTGATTCAGGATCCGCAAGCGTGTTGCCATTGACTGATACATATAAAAGCAATTCAAAAGATACATTTAACCCTTGTGCATCAATTAAAAAAAGTCCCACAAATGTCCATGTCATAAACATTTGAAGCACAAACGTTGGGACGAAGTTTGGTCTCATTTTAAAGAAGACCCATGGCAGATTATTGTTGAAGTAAAAAAATAATTACATGTAATAATTACAATAATTCACTCTCAAATATTACATGCACACACACAATTTTTTTATTACACAGATACAAACCACACTCTGACATCCATACCAACACACACACACTTATCGCTGCATAATTTATCCATTTGTCTCTATAATATACAGAAGCAGAAAACAGGAATAAAGCGAGTATTTGCTTTATAGGCCAAACCTGAGAAAATGGCACATCTGGTAAAAAAAAAAAAAAAAAAAAGAGTAAACATTTAAATTCTGAAGCCTTGCCACCAAAGATTGCATCATTTTATAATTAAATGGCCATGGATTAAAAATTGCATTTTTAATGGGTTTCAATTGGGACATTTTAAAAACTATTTTGTGTTTCTAGTGCAAAATAGATTTTTTAAAGGAAATGGGGGTGAAATAGTCAAATTCTAATATAAATACACACCTGTGCCAAAACGTATGGAGTTGGCATTCACACAGGCAACATGATCAAGAAAACAAAACTGAAATGGACAAAAAAAGTCGCACACGGCTTAAAGAATAACCTAAAGTGGTGATGATGGCGGCGTCTCACCTGTGATCAGGTACTGGTATTTGTTGATGTCAAACTTGACCCCGCACATGCTCTCGGAGTTGTGTGTGTAGATGTACTGCACATGCTGGATCTTGTCGAAGCCCTTGTACATCTACAACAGATGAACACAATCCACAAAACACACACATCAGGAGCCGGTTTAAGTGATACAAATGTAAGATATTCTCTCATTTACAGTGAATATCTGAGGAAAAAACCTGCTGTCATATATATATATCTGTGTGTGTGTGTGTGATTTAGAATAAAAAAGCATAAACTATTTTAAAAGAGCTTAGATGAGTAATAAAAGCTTTACCTAGTCTAAAAAAAGCTTAAACTATTCTTTAAAGTGATTAAACTAGTCCAAAAAGAATATAAACGAGCCTAAAAGAGCATAAATTAGTCTAAAAATGTAAACTAGTCAGTGTTTAAACTAGACTTAAAAACCAGTTTAAAAGAGCTTTCACTAAGTGAAACATTAGACAAGTGTAATGTAAGAATATTTAAGTGTGTAGTAATATCTGTGCTGGCTAGTTCAAGTCCAAGTTCATTTATTTGTCATATTTACAAATAGCAAAGACAATTTGTACATTGAAATGCATTCAGGTATTCAACAGTAGTGCAATATATACAATTCTATACAATTTAGAGAGATAGATAGATAGATATTTACAATAAAAGATATAATATGAAGTAGTAAATTGCAAAATTTTGCATATAGTGTGTGGAGGGTTTTTTAAAGTGCAAAAGCTCTTTGTAAAGGGAAAGAGTTCGTGTGCAGAAACCTGTAGACCGTAGAAGAGTTTCTGTCATGATGTATAAGACGGAGTTAAATCTGCTTCACAGTGTGTTAAAGGTTACGAGTTACTGCATAACCAAGCGCTTGCTTTGATTCGGTCCCGTGTGACACAGGAACAGGGAGTCTGAGAATAAACACATCTGGGGTGTTTTGTCTTCGGCCGGTGTGTAGTCTAGACTCGAGAGTGTAGTATTCGCAGATCATGTGATTTATCAGCTTGTCGTCTGGAGTTAAAGTGATAGTTCACCCAAAAATGAAAATCCTGTCTTTAAAGGGATACTTCACCTCTGGAAAGATGAATGTGTATTTAAAATGGGTCATTTATGTAGAAGAAATGTGAAATTATTTTTGAATTTGGAGCTTTCTAGACTGAGAGAAGCCAGAAAATGTATTTTTGGCTTATGTGGATGAAAGACAACAACTCCCAGAATGCACCTGCTTCGCTGCCCTAAGAGGCCACGCCTACCGGTAACAAGCGCAGTAGTTGTCTAAGCTGCTAGTGATGAGTCTGCCCGGGATTTCGAGATCGCCCAAAATGTCCGGGATTCGGCTTTTGCGTTCTACAGTCGCCATTCATCATGTTTACTGTGGCGAGCGGGACGAGTGAGCGCCGCGGGAGAACGGGCGAGGCCGGTGGCGGGATCACTGATACCCGACACCTGTGAGACGCACCGGTCTCGTGTCTCTCACGGAGGAGCGCAAATTTTCCGCATGTAAACGGCGCCACTGAGGGCTCATGGGAAGGTTCCGCATGTAAACGCCGCCACTGAGGCTCATGGGAAGGTTCTGCATGTAAACGCCACCACTGAGGCTCATGGGAAGGTTCTGCATGTAAACGCCGCCACTGAGGCTCATGGGAAGGTTCTGCATGTAAACGCCGCCACTGAGGCTCATGGGAAGGTTCTGCATGTAAACGCCGCCACTGAGGCTCATGGGAAGGTTCCGCATGTAAACGCCGCCACTGAGGGCTCATGGGAAGGTTCCGCATGTAAACGCCGCCACTGAGGCTCATGGGAAGGTTCTGCATGTAAACGCCGCCACTGAGGGCTCATGGGAAGGTTCTGCATGTAAACGCCGCCACTGAGGGCTCATGGGAAGGTTCTGCATGTAAACGCCGCCACTGAGGCTCATGGGAAGGTTCCGCATGTAAACGCCGCCACTGAGGGCTCATGGGAAGGTTCCGCATGTAAACGCCGCCACTGAGGCTCATGGGAAGGTTCTGCATGTAAACGCCGCCACTGAGGGCTCATGGGAAGGTTCTGCATGTAAACGCCGCCACTGAGGGCTCATGGGAAGGTTCTGCATGTAAACGCCGCCACTGAGGCTCATGGGAAGGTTCTGCATGTAAACGCCGCCACTGAGGGCTCATGGGAAGGTTCTGCATGTAAACGCCGCCACTGAGGGCTCATGGGAAGGTTCTGCATGTAAACGCCGCCACTGAGGGCTCATGGGAAGGTTCTGCATGTAAACGCCGCCACTGAGGCTCATGGGAAGGTTCTGCATGTAAACGCCGCCACTGAGGCTCATGGGAAGGTTCTGCATGTAAACGCCGCCACTGAGGCTCATGGGAAGGTTCTGCATGTAAACGCCGCCACTGAGGCTCATGGGAAGGTTCTGCATGTAAACGCCGCCACTGAGGCTCATGGGAAGGTTCTGCATGTAAACGCCGCCACTGAGGCTCATGGGAAGGTTCCGCATGTAAACGCCGCCACTGAGGGCTCATGGGAAGGTTCTGCATGTAAACGCCGCCACTGAGGCTCATGGGAAGGTTCTGCATGTAAACGCCGCCACTGAGGCTCATGGGAAGGTTCTGCATGTAAACGCCGCCACTGAGGCTCATGGGAAGGTTCTGCATGTAAACGCCGCCACTGAGGCTCATGGGAAGGTTCTGCATGTAAACGCCGCCACTGAGGCTCATGGGAAGGTTCTGCATGTAAACGCCGCCACTGTTCCCGTCCTGAGCCGTCGGATTTCATCAAACATGTCTTCATTAGTGCTGTGACGAGCGCAGGTCTTACGGAGTTTTAACCCTTTAAAGCATGAGTTGCACATCAGCTCACCTTCATCTGTTTGACGGTGTAGCGCAGGGTCCCGAACGGACGGTCGGTCAAGAGTTTCTTGGCCACCACTTTAGCCCTGATCACTGCAAAACACACACACACACACACACACACACACGGGGACAGAAATGCATGAGAAATGTGCTTTTTATGGCTTAAAAACAACTCAAATCAAATTATGAATGCAATCTTTTAGCCAGAGTGTATGTGTGTTTGTGATGAGGAAGACGAGCGACGACAAAAGAAATTCATTATAATATAATATAAATTCATATAAAATAAACACGTAAAGTCTAGTTTATGCTTTTTTTAGACTAAAAGCTTTTGTTAGTCATTTAAACTCTTTCAAACTAGTTTTAAACAAGACTGCTTTTTTAGACTAATATATGCTCTTTTTAAGACTAGTTAAAGCTTTTATTACTCATTTAAGCTCTTTTAAAATCATTTATGCTTTTTTAGTCTATATCCCACACACACACAAACAAACACACACACACACACACATATATATGACAGGAGTTTTTTTCCTCAGATATTCCCACAGTAAATGTGTGTGTCACAGAAAGTTTGTGAAGTATGTGTGTGTGTGAGAGAGTGTAAGTGTGTGTGTGTGTGTGTGTGGAACTAGACTGCTTCCCCAGAGACCGCAGAACGAGGCCATGTCAATACAAGCGTCCTCTTCCCATAATCCCTTGCAAACACACTCGAGTCTCCCCGTCTGTAACCTGACACGTGTGTGTGTGTCCCGTCGCCCATCACGCATGACACACTCGCATGACGCCTCATTTACAGCGGTCAATGTGCGGGTCTGACAGAGACTGACGCTGGAATGCTTGTTATCTTCCACTGCTGGAATTTCCTTCCCAGAATTCTTTGAGGCTCACATTCCTCAAACCAGTGAAAGAAAACCAGAGGAAAAGTCCATTCCTCCCGTCATCACCAGCGAACAGGGAACGTTCTGGGAAAGTTAAAGTTCAAAAACTTTGGAACGGTTCACCGATTCATATTAGAACTGCACCAACATTGCATATTTTTTCATTAAAATTAAAAACGTATCTCTTTTCTGTAGCCTATAACTTGTCTGTGGTTGTTTTGTTTTATTTTTATTCATTGTTTTTTTGGTTTTAGAACATCGTAAGCACATTGGTCCACTGCAGTAGTTTTTTTAATTGTGCTTTATAAATAAATTGAGATTGAACGTTCTGGCAAAAGTTATGAACAACGTTCGATCGACGTTTTCTGTTTTTTTACATTTCAATAGAAAGCATTAAGTTGAATCTACAGATATTATTGAACTTTTTTTATTGCCTAATGTTAAATGACCGAAACGTTACGTCACCTTGGTCCCCATTGGCTTTTGTCTTGCTTAAATTTAATATTCAACAATATAATTGATCTCCTGCATTGACAGCATCATATGAGAACGGAACTGAGCTGGATGATGACATCACTGTTTACTCAAGAGCGGCTATATATATATATATATATAAATGAACTTAATTAATAACTTTTTTACAGCAAAAATGAGCCATCACTGACCGTACTCAAGCTGGACTGAGACGCTATTTTCCTCTAGACAAACTGTTGCGTTATTTTCCTGTTATCTCTGTAAAGCTGCTTTGAAACTCTGTGTTGTAAAAAGCGCTGTATAAATACAGGAGACTTGACTTGAAAAGGTTTGACCTCGTCAGAGTTCAGAGGTCACGCCGCTGAACTCCAGTGTGAGGTTTAGAGCCGCGCTCTGATTGGCTGTGAGCTGCTGTGCCGGTTTTCTGGAACTCCCTCGTGACTTGAATGTTTATGTAACCCAATTCCTGTGAAGTCCACCTGTCCACCCCTCGGTCTGGCCCTCGGCTCGATCCTCACGGCTATATTTAAGAGCGCCTCCATAAGCCTCTGAATCATACATGAAAGCCCAGAGCCGGCGCCCGCTGTGAGTTATGCATATTCATGAGCCGCACACAAATCTGACTTACATTTGGGAAAGTAGGTGGCCGTTCGCTCAGAGAGGTAAATGGGTTAACGTGCAGAAATAAATTCTGCGCAGGGAAACTCTTTATTTGTAGGACAAAACTAGTGATCCGTATCATATTTAGTCAACCAATCCTGTTTTTATTTGACTAGAAGACTAAATTTTACTCAATAAACACTATTTTAGTAGAGATGCTTGTTATATCGGCCACTATATCGGTATCGGCCGATATAAGTTCATTTTTAATGTTATCGTTGTCGGCCTGATAAAAAAAAACGTGGCCGATATATTAAAGCCGATAAATAATGGATTATTTCTAGGGATGCACCGATATGAAAATTGTGGTCGATACAGATAATTTTTTATATTTGAAAGCCGATTACCGATATATTGGGCGATAAATATAAACCCAAATTTTTATATAATTTTTGAGAGCCAGATTACAAAAACAAGTCTCACCATTAAAATCAATGTCCCAAACACACAATTATGATGTTCTCGTTATAGTTTTAAGTAGCCGATATGACTGCGCATGTTGCACTGAAACGTATTTTCCTTTTTTAAGTGATTCCAATCACATTTCCAGCAATTGGTAAATAATTTTAATGGTGAGACTTTTGTTTTTGTAATCAGGCTCTCAAAAATGTTATACAAATGTGGAATTAGATTAATCGGCCAATATATCGGTTATCGGCTTTCAAATCGCAAGAATTATCGGTTATCGGTATCGGCCAAAATGTTCATATCAGTGCATCCCTATATTTAGTCATGCAGCATAAAGGTTAAAATTTTTGCTCAAAATTGTTATCTTGTTTAACTTTTTGCACTTTAAGCACTAATCAAGAAAACATATGCTTTATTTTACTCATCTAGTTTCCTCATTTGTAATTTTATCATTAACATTGTGAAAACTGGTTAAACTCTCAAAAGCTAAAACAGTGAAATTCCTAATTGTAATTAAAATTCCAAACTATGTTAATGTTTTTCTATTAAAACAATAGAAAAAAAGACTTTGTATTGTCACACAGAGGTTGCGCAAGTACATTTATTCAGCAACCACAATCGCAAACAATAAGTCGAGATCATGTTTGGATTTATTACAGTTCATAACTGAAGGTTTATTCGCAGATTTATGCACAGATGTAGTCGTGAAGGAAATTCACGATATCTCAAACTGTGGTGTTTTCAGATCACCAGTGCTTTATTCTCCGTGTAGAGAGTGAATGGTTGCCAGAATGAGAAGATTAAGTAAAATACCAAGCAGAAAATGTGACCTTTTCAGAGAAAAGCTCTGATTGGGGGATTTAAGCTCTTGGCATCTGGCAACCGCACTCATAAAGTTCATAGCGGCTTGTTAAAAACTTGTTTTAATTAAATATTAGTCTTGTCTTTTTTCAATATTGAGATAGTAGCTATGTTTGCATTCAAAGTTTCAGAAACACAACCAACATTTGAGATGCTGTAATGCCATTGGTCTGCTGGTTACTCCAGTTATCCAATCACAGGCTGCGCTGAGGTTTTTATTGTGCATCGAGTGATTTATTCCTTAAATCTGTTTCTATTGTAGTTTATGCACAAAAAAATGCAGTTGAGTGCATTCATTTGAGTGTTTTTACACAATATCCCAAGAACATTTTCCATGTAGTTTTTGTTAACAAAATCACTAACAGGTGAAACTCGCAAAAGTTATTATTGTGATGATTATGGCTTACAGCTTACGAAAACCCCAAATTCAAAATCTCAGAGAATTAGAATATTACATGATATCAATAAAAAAAAGGATTTTAAATACAGAAATGTCGGCCCTCTGAAAAGTATAATCATGCATATGTATATAGTTATATACACTAACTATATTAGTTTCACCTTTTAATTTGAATGACTGAAACACAAACTTTTGCATGATATTCTAATGTTTCGAGTTCACCTGTACATCACACGGTAGATCTTGCCACTCAGTTAGGGCTGCACAATTAATCGAATTTGTAATCGCGATTACAATTATACATGCCACAATTATGTAATCGTTCAAAGGCACAATTACAAAAAGTCCACTTACATTATTCTGTTTGCTGAAGATGATGTGTTTTTTCTTTCTACAGCTTATTTTAGGGTTTTTTTCCCCCCATTGTTTTAATTTTAGTTAGTGTAACATTATAATATTATATTTTTACTTTGCTTTTCTATAACATTAAGCCTCAAATGTCAAATTATTTAAAGAAAAGGAGGAGTTTACAGCTGGTTTATTTTGATATAGCCTAACTATATGGCATAAATCTGTCCAAAAATCATTCAATGTAAATTGTGATAATCATAATTAATAATCGCAATTACATTTTCAAGGCAATAATCAACCATTATGATTTTTGTCATAATCGTGCAGCCCTACACTCGGTCACGCGCTCGATTAACAGGGAAACTGGTAAAGTGCCAACGCGCATCGGATGGTTTTCCATCCATGTATGAGTTTGTGTGATGTTGAACCAGAGCCTCTCACCCCATCGCCACGTCAGATGGGAACCAGACCTCCGTTGGCGGGGTATTAAACTCCAGGGGCCAAAGTGTAGGGCAAAACACTAATCTGGAGCTTGAAAGGCCTTCAGAGTGAATAGAGCGTTTCAATTGGCTTCAAAAGCCCTGCCAGGCGAGGCTACATGCGAGATCGGCCCTGCTCAACTCCTTCTGCTGGCAGAGGAGCGCTATAGTGGCCCGAGAGGCCTGTTTAATGTGTCGATGGTTTGAGCATGTGCGGTTTCTCTGATGATTTAAGGAGCACATTTGCACATTTGTGATTCATCTCCCGTGAGTTGATTACAGAGCGCGAGCTACTTAACCACGCGAGTCATAGATCACCCATCCGCCCGGCGCTTTGAGGAGCGGGACTGATCACGTCGAGCAGCACAGACAGCAATAGCTGAGCGATGCAACGAATACGCGCAACCCAGATGCTCTTTTTGTTAGTTAGAAAAAAACAACTGCATTCTGATAAATATATACACTATATTGCATATTAATTATATTTTTACTGATTAACAAATTTGGTGTAGAAAATGTTTCACTCAGAAATTGCTAGTAAATTTCACAATTACAGATCAAACATGGAATTTTGTTTTTGCGTGTAAAACACACTCCTGTAATTAAATTTAGTTTTATTTACAGCTTTGAAAAACATGTTTTTACATTGTACATTTCAATCAATCTCAATCTATTTTTATTATTGCCACTGTTTTCCTGTTCATATTATATATTCCGCTTTTGGTTTTCCAAACGATAATATAATTAAAAACGTCATTATGTGCAGTTTACATTTTACAGATTATTACCGAAATGTTATTTTTGGTTTCGATTTTCGAAACATAATTATATCTTTTTAAAGTTTAAAAACGTCCCAATGTGCAATTTTAAATGTTTGGATACAACTCAGTTTGTGGATTATTAAAAACATTATTTGATTGATTATTGCAGAAATGTTATTTTGCGAAATTTTTATTTCGGTTTCATTCACTGATTTCGGTGCATTATTAATTGTGCGGGTTCTCGCCTCATATAGATTTAAAGCGCATGTTCCATTCTCTGCAGCTCTGTGTTACCCAGAAGCCATTGCTCCATCTGATGCCTCTGGAAATATGTTACATGGCAGCGGAAAGCGAAGCCTCCTGCATTCTGTAGTTCTGGAGGAAATCTGTGCGCCTGGCGTGCCGCCACCGATTCAGACACGCTCACAATAGCCACAGTCTTTGCCTTTCATACAGCATGAATACCAGCACAAAGCCAAAGTCACATTTTATGGGACATCTCAATATCTAGTTTATCCACAAACACATCATCAGTATGCAAGTCATACGTGGCCTCTTAACCAGACAGTCCGGCTCCCATTTCATCCGAGCGGGACCTTGAAACCCGTTAAACGTAGCAGGACACGCTAAAGTCAACATGAAACGCTGTTAAAATAAGCCGATTATATTCTGAAAGGTGATTGGTAACTGAAGAGGGATTGATTATGCATTTAAGGACGATGATGAGGAAGTTTTTACATTTTGACCAGAAAGTGCATTAAGTCCATTATAATGTGTTCAGGACCCCAAATCAGAGCAAATCACCAATATTTCTAAACAATTACTTAGTTTTT
This sequence comes from Meda fulgida, assembly GCA_030578275.1. Taxonomy (NCBI): domain Eukaryota; kingdom Metazoa; phylum Chordata; class Actinopteri; order Cypriniformes; family Leuciscidae; genus Meda; species Meda fulgida. The sequence goes on from CM060619.1 coordinate 489,268, forward strand.
AATTGTGTAAAATGTACCCTTTTTACCGTGTATCTTGAAATAGATTAATTTTCATTGTTATAAGATTATTAAAGGCCCATTCACACCAATGAACGTTAACTATACAAGTTTTATTTTTATTTTTTTAAACAAAATGTACTTTTTTTTTGGCTGATGAACGCTAAAAACACTGACAACCAATCAGAATGAACGCTAAAAACACTGAAAACCAATCAGAATGAACGCTAAAAACACTGAAAACCAATCAGAATGAACGCCAAAACTCTGACAGCCAATCAGAATCCATCCTGCTTTAAAGAGCGCAAGCATTTAAAGTGACAGATGACACAACTGCAGCGCTTATAATACCTGTAAACCGAACTATATCGTCCGCTGTTGTGAGGCTAATATAATAATTATCGTAATAGTTTTTATAGTTTCCGTTATTGGTGTGAACGAGCCTTAACTCTTAGAGAACACCACAACTATAACGATAACATCACAGATAAACGATATCGCTGGAATCACTTTCAGATCGATTTTTTCCAAGTGACGAACGATAACACTGACAGCCAATCAGAATCCATCCTGCTATAGAGCACGAGCATTTAACCCTCAAACCATGTTGGGGACAAATGAGAGACAGATGACACAACTGAAGTGCTTATAATAAACAGAACGATAACGTCACCCTGATATGGTTATTATAGTTTTCGTTAATTTGTATGATGTAAATTACTTTATTCATTAAAGT
>CM060619.1:495000-497500 GCA_030578275.1 Meda fulgida
ATAGTGTTTTGAGATTTTCAGGGGCAGGAACTGTAATCAAATGTAAAATAGCACTGCAGTTTATAAATAACATATACATTAGAAATATAGTTACAGAAGTTATTGAGTGAAGAACGAGTGAGTGTTCTCGGTCTTCTGTTGTGTGATTAGCGTTATTGTAGAGCGGGAATATTAGCGTTATTGTAGAGCAGGAATATTAGCGTTATTGTAGAGCAGGAATATTAGCGTTTTATAGAGCAGGAATATTAGCGTTATTGTAGAGCGGGAATATTAGCGTTATTGTAGAGCAGGAATATTAGCGTTATTATAGAGCGGGAATATTAGCGTTATTAAAGAGCGGGAATATTAGCGTTATTGTAGAGCGGGAATATTAGCGTTATTGTAGAGCAGGAATATTAGCGTTATTGTAGAGCGGGAATATTAGCGTTATTGTACAGCAGGAATATTAGCGTTATTATAGAGCAGGAATATTAGCGTTATTGTAGAGCGGGAATATTAGCGTTATTGTAGAGCAGGAATATTAGGCTGATGTCACTTTAAGTCTTGGGATCGGGTTGGGATCAGGTCTGTGTGTTGGGATCGGGTTGGGATTGGTCCGTGTGTTGGGATCGGGTCCGTGTGTTGGGATCGGGTCCGTGTGTTGGGATCGGGTTGGGATCAGGTCCGTGTGTTGAGATCGGGTTGGGATTGGGTCTGTGTGTTGGGATCAGGCTGGGATTGGGTCCGTGTGTTGGGATCGGGTCCGTGTGTTGGGATCGGGTTGGGATCAGGTCCGTGTGTCGGGATCGGGTTGGGATTGGGTCCATGTGTTGGGATCAGGTCCGTGTGTTGGGATCGGGTTGGGATCAGGTCCGTGTGTTGGGATCAGGTCCGTGTGTTGGGATCGGGTTGGGATTGGGTCCGTGTGTTGGGATCGGGTCAGTTTGTTGGGATCGGCTTGGGATTGGGTCCGTGTGTTGGGATCAGGTCCGTGTGTTGGGATCGGGTTGGGATTGGGTCCGTGTGTTGGGATCGGGTCCGTGTGTTGGGATCGGGTCTGTGTGTTGGGATCGGGTTGGGATCAGGTCTGTATGTTGGGATCGGGTTGGGATCGGGTCCGTGTGTTGGGATCAGGTCCGTGTGTTGGGATCGGGTTGGGATTGGGTCCGTGTGTTGGGATCGGGTCCGTGTGTTGGGATCGGGTTGGGATCGGGATCGGGTTGGGATTGGGTCCGTGTGTTGGGATCGGGTCCGTGTGTTGGGATCGGGTTGGGATCGGGATCGGGTTGGGATTGGGTCCGTGTGTTGGGATCGGGTCCGTGTGTTGGGATCGGATCGGGATTGGGTTGGGATTGGGTCCGTGTGTTGGGATCGGGTTGGGATCAGGAGCAGGTGGTAATGGGCTCCAGACGTGTGTCTGAGTTTGTTCTCCGCGTTCACGTGTGAAGCGTCAGGATTGGTCAGGAATGTCACACCGGAGCGTTTGGGAATTGAGTGATTCAGTTCTGCCCCCCCCCCCCCTCTCTCTCTCTCTCACTTTTACTCAGTGTTCCGGTGTCTCTCTCTCGTCTACCTGCAGTAAACGCTTACAGTAAGTGTGGGAGTGTGTTGAGAAAACTGCTAATTGTCCGGCCTGGAAAAAAAAAGCGAACGGGGGAAATCTGTTTGCATTTAACACTCATGTTTTGGCTTTTGTCGTGTTGGTGTTCTTGAGTGTGTGTGTGTGTGTGTGTGTGTGTGTGTGTGTGTGTGTGTGTGTGTGTGTGTGTGTGTGTGTGTGTGTGTGTGTGTGTGTGTGTGTGTGTGTGTGTGTGTGTGTGTGTGTGTGTGTGTGTGTGTGTGTGTGTGTGAGAGTGAGCTTCTTCCGGAAAGATAGTCTGGGAATGTGGAGGGATGTGGTGATGCCCTTCAGACATACGGAGACGGATTATTGGCTGATGGTGTGTGTGTGTGTGTGTGGGTGTGTGTGTGTGTGAGACACATGGAGACGGATAATTGGCTGCTCGTCTCCCGTAGAGGAAACGCTGCTGTGTTCAGACAAACCTGCCCTCATATGGGCACTATAACAGACGTGTGTGAGTGTGTGTGTGTGTGATGGTTAGATTTAGTGTAGGGGAACAGAATATACAGTTTGTACAGTATAAAAACCATTACGCCTATGGAATGTCCTTAGTATGGAAGTATAGCAAAACAAACCTCTGTGTGTGTGTGTGTGTGTGTGTGTGTGTGTGTGTGTGTGTGTGTGTGCGTGCGTGTGTGCGTGCATTGCGTGTGTGTGTGTGTGAGGGGAATTCCTCTGAGCTGATGCACAATTTTTTTTTTCAAACGATTTCACTCCTGTCAGGAAACGCTCACTAATAACGTCTTTTATCTGCGTTATGAAACCGCTGCATCACTCTCGTCTGTTTTAAAAGAGAAGTAAGTTTATCTTTCAGCTTCAGCTCTTTCCACTGACCTCAGATCATAAAGCATAAATAAACGACTCTTGAACCGATTCTTCAGGTGATTCAGACTGACCTCA
>CM060619.1:502500-505000 GCA_030578275.1 Meda fulgida
GACTCCCAATGTAAGATATTTAGAGCTGAATTAAAAGGGCTATGCATGAAATTGTGCATTATTTTGAATTTAAGTTGAAAGAATGTGAGGAATGTGGTTAAATTGCTATTAATTTATTATTTATTGATCAAATCTAAATAAAATAAAAAAATCTACAAAAGAACTGCATAAAAAATAGAAACAATATTATCAAAATTAAATAGAATTTACTTTATGGACAAAACAAAAAATGTGAATATAATTTTCTGGCTTTTTTAGGGTCATTTTGACCCGTGAGGGAAAGATTTTTTTTAAACGTGAGGGAAGGAGGAGGGTTAAATCAAGATACATTTACTGGAGAAGCAAAATGACTGAAGATATTAAGTCTTGTTTACTGAAAAAATTATGGTTTGTTTCAGGAGGACGTCCATCTCTGGAAACTGGAAGGCCAACACAGGTTCAGCCATGCTGGAGCAGATCGCCATGACAGACAGGTGTCACTCAAACACATCACACTGACCCCAGCAGGTGTGTGACGCTCAGATCATGATGTTCTGTGTGTGTGTGTGTGTGTGTGTGTGTGTGTGTGTGTGTGTGTGTGTGTGTGTGTGTGTAGGTATCGTGTGTGGGTGGACTCATGCTCGGAGATGTTCGGTGGTCTGGACATCTGCGCTGTCAAAGCCGTCCACGGCAAAGATGGAAAGGACTATATCATAGAGGTTTGCTCTTCCCATGATTCTCATTACATCTGTGTGGAGATCTGTCACTGTTCAGGCCTCAGGTTGCTGGTTGACAGCTGAGATGACAACGTTTTAATTTACAGAAACTAGGAGTGTCTGAATAATAAATATTTTAAAATTATATATATATATTAATTTATATAATTCAAATAATTACATTTTAATTGTCTGAACGCTAGTTAACTACTGGTTTAAGCGTCTGAACGCTAGTTAACTGCTGGTTTAAGCGTCTGAACTCTAGTTAACTGCTGGTTTAAGCATCCGAACGCTAGTTAACTGCTGGTTTAAGCGTCTGAACGCTAGTTAACTGCTAGTTTAAGCGTCTGAACGCTAGTTAACTGAACTGCTGGTTTAAGCGTCTGAACGCTAGCTAACTGAACTGCTGGTTTAAGCGTCTGAACGCTAGTAAACTGCTGGTTTAACCAGCAGCTGTCAACCATCAACCAGCAGTTTACTAGCGTTCAGACGCTTAAACTAGCAGTTTACTAGCGTTCGGACGCTTAAACCAGCAGTTCAGTGAACTAGCGTTCAGACGCTTAAACCAGCAGTTCAGTTAACTAGCGTTCAGACGCTTAAACCAGCAGTTAACTAGCGTTCAGGTTTAAGCGTCTGAACGCTAGTAAACTGCTGGTTTAACCAGCAGCTGTCAACCATCAACCAGCAGTTTACTAGCGTTCAGACGCTTAAACTAGCAGTTTACTAGCGTTCGGACGCTTAAACCAGCAGTTCAGTGAACTAGCGTTCAGACGCTTAAACCAGCAGTTCAGTTAACTAGCGTTCAGACGCTTAAACCAGCAGTTAACTAGCGTTCAGACGCTTAAACCAGCAGTTAACTAGCGTTCAGACGCTTAAACCAGCAGTTAACTAGCGTTCTGACGCTTAAACCAGCAGTTTACTAGCGTTCAGACGCTTAAACCAGCAGTTTACTAGCGTTCAGACGCTTAAACCAGCAGTTCAGTTAACTAGCGTTCAGACGCTTAAACCAGCAGTTAACTAGCGTTCAGACGCTTAAACCAGCAGTTAACTAGCGTTCTGACGCTTAAACCAGCAGTTTACTAGCGTTCAGACGCTTAAACCAGCAGTGAACTAGCGCTCTGACGCTTAAACCAGCAGTTTACTAGCGTTCAGACGCTTAAACTAGCAGTTTACTAGCGTTCAGACGCTTAAACCAGCAGTTCAGTTAACTAGCGTTCAGACGCTTAAACCAGCAGTTCAGTTAACTAGCGTTCAGACGCTTAAACCAGCAGTTAACTAGCGTTCAGACGCTTAAACCAGCAGTTAACTAGCGTTCAGACGCTTAAACCAGCAGTTAACTAGCGTTCTGACGCTTAAACCAGCAGTTTACTAGCGTTCAGACGCTTAAACCAGCAGTTTACTAGCGTTCAGACGCTTAAACCAGCAGTTCAGTTAACTAGCGTTCAGACGCTTAAACCAGCAGTTAACTAGCGTTCAGACGCTTAAACCAGCAGTTAACTAGCGTTCTGACGCTTAAACCAGCAGTTTACTAGCGTTCAGACGCTTAAACCAGCAGTTTACTAGCGTTCAGACGCTTAAACCAGCAGTTCAGTTAACTAGCGTTCAGACGCTTAAACCAGCAGTTAACTAGCGTTCGGACGCTTAAACCAGCAGTTAACTAGAGTTCAGACGCTTAAACCAGCAGTTAACTAGCGTTCTGACGCTTAAACCAGCAGTTTACTAGCGTTCAGACGCTTAAACCAGCAGTTTACTAGCGTTCAGACGCTTAAACCAGCAGTTCAGTTAACTAGCGTTCAGACGCTTAA
>CM060619.1:515000-520000 GCA_030578275.1 Meda fulgida
TGTGTGTGTGTGTGTGTGTGTGTGTGTGTGCGCGCGCGTGTGAGTTTGAGTGTGTGTGAGTGAGTTTGAGTGTGTGTGTGTTTTGGGCGTCAACTGAGAGTGTCTGCTTGCAAACGATGACGTTGAGTTTGTGGTCTTTCTATTCTCAGACAGACGATTGTGTAATTATCCTCCATATGAACACGCCCGACAACACACTCTCACTCTCTCACACACACACACACACGCACACACAGCGTTTGATGATCACGAGTGCTGATACTGCTTTATCTGACGGCTCAGAATATCTCAGTAAAGTCCACGATCTGAGACGCGGAGATCTGTGTTTGTGCTTCACACACTCCTTCAGTTCAGCCGTACGAGCGTGGAACACACACGAGAACACACACACTCAAGAACACACACACTAGAGAACACAGACGAGAACACAGACGAGAACACACACTCGAGAACACACACACACGAGAACACACACTCGAGAACACACACTCGAGAACACACACTCGAGAACACACACACGAGAACACACACTCGAGAACACACACACGAGAACACACACGAGAACACACTCGAGAACACACACACGAGAACACACACTCGAGAACACACACTCGAGAACACACACTCGAGAACACACACACGAGAACACACACTCGAGAACACACACTCGAGAACACACACACGATAACACACACTCGAGAACACACACTCGAGAACACACACAAATCCTTCTTGATATAATAATTTTAGATATTTGGACTGGAAACAAGAAAAGCATTTTTTGCAGTGCACAAAAAAAAAGTTTAATCTCATACTTAAGATTTATTGTCATCATTTCTATGAACATTTTTCCATCATGTTAGATCGCAGTGGCTCGTCCAGTGTGTGTGTGTGTGTGTGTGGAGGTGTGTGTGTGGAGATGTGTATGTGTGTGTGTGTGTGTGGAGGTGTGTGTATGTGTGTGTGGAGGTGTGTGTGTTTGTTCATCTGCTGATCTTGGTGAGCAAGATATCTTGTTGATGGCCTGTTTGACGTGTGTTGTGGAGGTGTGTGTGTATGTTGTAGAGAGGTGTGTGTGTTGTAGAGATGTGTGTGTGTGTGTGTGGAGATTTGTGTGTGTGTTCAGCTGCTGATCTTGGTGAGCATCTTGTTGATGGCCTGTTTGACGTGTGTTGTGGAGATGTGTGTGTGTGTGTGTTGTGGAGATGTGTGTGTGTGTGTGTGTGTGGAGATGTGTGTGTCTGTGTGTGTGTGTGGAGATTTGTGTGTTCAGCTGCTGATCTTGGTGAGCATCTTGTTGATGGCCTGTTTGACGTGTGTTGTGGAGATGTGTGTGTGTGTGTTGTGGAGATGTGTGTGTGTGTGGAGATGTGTGTGTCTGTGTGTGTGTGTGGAGATTTGTGTGTGTGTTCAGCTGCTGATCTTGGTGAGCATCTTGTTGATGGCCTGTTTGACGTGTGTTGTGGAGCTGCGTCTGCGGGTCTTGCCCTGAACGGCCCGGCGCCGCCGGATCTCTCGCAGGAGCTCGTGAAACGCCTCGGCCACGCCTCCACCCGACCCGACCTGGTCCGCACACGCAGAACACTCGTAGAACGCGCACGCCATGTCGGCCGCCAGCCGCTCGCCCTCCTCCGTGGCCACCTGACGCCCCCGATCCAGATCCGCCTTGTTCCCCAGCAGAACCAGAGGCACGTGTTTGGGCCGCTTCACCTCGTCCAGCAGCCCTATAAAGGGGACACAGCACGAACATATCACTTTCCCGTCTTTAAAGGTGCGGTGTGTGATTTTAGCTCCATCTAGTGGTGAGTTTGCGAACTGCACCCAACAGAAGTTACGGTGGCCGACAGGAAGTGATGTCGTCGTCTGAGACAGCAGAGAGTAGCCAATTTAACAATGAGGTTGTGAGACCAAAACAAAAACCGACTGACAACACGGAACGAGTAAAATAATAAATAAAACTAGAATGTACATTTCCTGAAGAAATGTGAGTGGTGCTTGCAGTGGCAAAACTCGGCACTCGGTTGCTAGGGTGTGGTTACACAGTTACCATGGTAATATTTAAAGACCCATTATTCTTCCCTTATTTTCCCAAATAAAACAAACAAGCCCACCTCGATGTCTATACGATTTTCTGGTGCTGAGATATAGCTTATGTGTTTGTACGGTTGCTAGGGTACTCTTTTGGTTACTAGGGTTTGCTTATACAGTTTATGGGTTGATATTTAAAGACTTTTTGCCAGTCTGAGTCGAAAAAGGCCAACTCTGTGTTTCTACAATGTTCCGGTGCAGAGATTTTGCTTGTTAATGTTGTTTAATGGTTGCTAGGGTCCTGTAACTGGTTGCTAGGGCGTGGCTATGAAGTTGTTATGTTACTACTTATTAGCTGCTTGATAGGCCGAGTCAAAAGAGCCCAACCAAAGTCTCTCTGACCCTCTGATCCAAAGATATGATCTTACAAATTTTGTGCCAATGTTAAGTCTATGGAACTGTTTTCGGCCAATTTATCGCGACCGCCGGACAAACATCGTACATCCGATCGCTTAAAAAAGTCCTGGCACACCTCTCCTCAATAAACCGGTCGATTTGACACCTCATTCATGGGTCTACGACAAACGGTGCGGGAGGAGTAGCGTGCCGAAGTTTAAGTATGAGCAATAACAATAGCGATGCCTTGCCTTTGGCAACCACCACTAATAACTGGCAGTAGAAGTGTTCTTCAGAGGAACGAGGATGTGAATTTAACATGTTTCCTCAATATATGCAAACATATTATGGTGCAAACATATTATGGTGCAAACATATTATGGTGCTTTAGTGGAGTAAAAAAAGGCACCTTTAAAGACACACACAAAACAGAGTGTTTTTGCTCACACCCAAAAAGGGGCAAATTTGACAAGCTGTAATAAATGATCTGGGGATTTTGAGCTGAGATTTCACACACACATTCTAGATATAATTCTATAATAGATCTTGAGTAAAGTAATAAGTAAAATAATGTGTCACCTTTAAGAGGAGCCACGTCCTCAAAGCTCCCGCGGTCCGTGATGTCATAGACTAGGATGAACCCATCGCCCCATCGCATGTGCGCCTCCTTCTGCAGGACGTCCTCCTGAGACACACACACACACACACACACACACACACACACACACAAATTACTTAAAAATTACCCGAAGCCCTAAAATTGTACTTTTTTTGTGCTTATTTTATTTCATTTTGATAATATTGTCTATTTTTTTAAATCAATATTTTTGGAGATTTTTTATTTTATTTACCTTTTCATGACTAGATTTGATCAATAAATAATAAAGTGTGCATTCAGATACACATGTAGATATTATCAAATAAATTTTTGGTCAAGTTTTAGCATTTCTTGGTAAATCATAATTATGAAATGAAGAGTGAAAGTGCACCTGTCCGGCTGTGTCCAGAATCTCCATGCTGACCGTCTCGTCGTCAATAACGGCCTGGTGGCGATAGGTGGACTCTGTCACACAGACACACACACACACACACACACACACACACTGTGTTAGTGGAATTGACCTTTAAATGACACAGTAACTTTAATGGACATTTGTTCATATTTTTTGTAAATGAGATGAATAAGAATTTAAATATTATTTCAGAAGCGATTTTCAGAATCAACAGAGTTGAATTCGAGTCGGAGTCGATTCCAAAATCTTTTGAATTTCTGGAACGGGAGCATGTTGTGCTTTGGCCCAGGTGCATTGTGGGACATAAATTGGCTCTGTGTATTTGACTGTACATCACTTCCATTTCTGGCTAATGCAAGAGCTGGCAGAACAAAACCAAAACAATCAATTCACACAATCTGTGTGTGAGTGTGTGTGAGAGAGAGAGTGTGTCTTGTAAGTGTGTGTGTGTGTGTGTGTGAGAGAGAATGTGTGTGAGAGAGAGTGTGCGTGAGTTTGTGTGAGAGAGAGAGTGTGTGTGAGTGTAAGTGTGTGTGTGTGTGTGTGAGTTTAAATGTGTGTGTGAATGTGTGTGAGTGTGTTTGAGTGTGTGTGTGTGAGTGAGTGTGTGTGTGAGTTTGTGTGTGTGAGTGTGTTTGAGTGTGTGTTTGAGTGAGTGTGAGTGTGTGTGTGTGTGAGAGAGAGAGAGAGTGTGTCTGTAAGTGTGTGTGTGTGTGTGTGTGTGAGAGAGAGAGAGTTTGAGAGAGTGTGTGTTTGAGTGAGTGTGTGTGAGTGTGTTTGAGTGAGTGTGAGAGTGTGTGTGTGTGTGTGTGTGTTTGAGTGAGTGTGAGAGTGTGTGTGTGTGTGTGTGTGTCTGGATTGACGTCCTGGACAGAAACTCAGGACTGAATGAAAGTGTTTATGAATGTTTCTCAGCACATCGAGTCCAAGCGCCTGCTGGCTCTCAGGCCGTGTTTAACTCACTCACGAATGCTTGAATGTCATTTGGCTCTCATCATGTGAACACAAAGAAGTCAAACCGTCAAACTTTTAAAGTGGACTATTATACTGTTAATACTGTTTTACACTTTATTTTCTAATAATATCTATTTCAGCATCAGCTCTTTTCTCTCAGTGTCTGAAACGCTTCGTTCGGAGATTCAGTCTCTCTAAGCCCCGCCTCTCTGAGAGCTGCTCTGCTGTGATTGGTCAGAAAGCAAACGCTCATTATCATATCTGAATCTCAGCTCTTGATCACAGTGATACGAACAGTGACGATGGCGTGGGTTTTACCGTATCAATCTCAGAAAACACGAACTCTCCAGTCTCAGATACACTAGTGTTTGAGGGCGGGGCTAAGAGACGCTGCTCAGCCAATCAGGATCCTTTATCCCCCGAAGACCGCTTGATTTCCACTAAACTGCTCCACCGCAGCTCTGCATCTGGACTGGTTTAATCCGAGGATAGTAAATGAATCTTCTTTATCCATCAGGCGTCTCTGGCGCTGAACTCAATTATGTTTAATGGGTAAGAATGTGCAGAACGCTCTGATGAATGGAGAGTGTGTTTATAAAACAGACCTAT
>CM060619.1:527500-535000 GCA_030578275.1 Meda fulgida
TAGTGTGTTCTCTCGGCTGCTGTAAACATGTCGTCTCCCAGCACTAATTCACTGCCGCTCAGACGATCAATTTCCTGAGCGGATCTCAGACGCGGACGAGAATAACGGCAGATAATAGATTCACTTCCAAACGCCTTTCTCTGCGTGACGTTCATGAACAGATCAAAGTGAGTGTGTGAGAGAGTGTGTGAGTGTGTGAGAGAGTGTGTAATTGTGTTTGTGTATGTGTGTGATTGTGTTTGTGTATTTGTGAGAGAGTGTGTGAGAGAGTGTGTGAGTGTGTGAGAGAGTGTGTAAGATGTGTAAGTGTGTGTGAGTGTGTGAGAGAGTGTGTGTGTGAGAGAGTGTGAGTGAGTGTGTAAGATGTGTAAGTGTTTGTGAGTGTGAAGCTCTGTGTGTGTGAGTCTATGTGAGTGTCTCTCTCTGTGTGTGTGTGTGTGTGTGTGTGTGTGTGTGTGTGTGTGAGTGTGTGTGACAGAGAGTGTGTAATTGTGTTTGTGTATGTGTGTGAGTGTGTTTGTGTATGTATGTGTGTGAGTGTGTTTGTGTATGTGTGTGAGTGTGTTTGTGTATGTGTGTGAGTGTGATTGTGTATGTGTGTGATTGTGTATGTGTATGTGTGTTAGTGTGTTTGTGTATGTGAGTGTGTATGTGTGTGAGTGTGTTTGTGTATGTGTGTAAGTGTGTTTGTGTATGTGTGAGTGTGTTTGTGTATGTATGTGTGTGAGTGTGTTTGTGTATGTGTGTGAGTGTGATTGTGTATGTGTGTGATTGTGTATGTGTATGTGTGTTAGTGTGTTTGTGTATGTGAGTGTGTATGTGTGTGAGTGTGTTTGTGTATGTGTATGTGTGTTAGTGTGTTTGTGTATGTGAGTGTGTATGTGTGTGAGTGTGTTTGTGTATGTGTATGTGTGTTAGTGTGTTTGTGTATGTGAGTGTGTATGTGTGTGAGTGTGTTTGTGTATGTGAGTGTGTATGTGTGTTAGTGTGTTTGTGTATGTGTTAGTGTGTTTGTGTATGTGAGTGTGTTTGTGTATGTGAGTGTGTTTGTGTATGTGTGTGAGTGTGTTTGTGTATGTGTGATTGTGTATGATTGTGTTTGTGTATGATTGTGTTTGTGAAGGGCGATGATATCTTCTCTTAACTTATTGGACCATTATTTTGACTCAGCCATATTTCTAACATGCAGTGAAGCGTGCCACTCAACAAGCGTCTCCAGTTCAGATATTGATGTGTTCCAGCTCACGCACACCTGCTGCAGCTCATGAAGCCCTTGATGACGGACACAGCTCTGATCTGCAGATTTCTGCTGCTCTGAGGGATTCTCCTCAGGGTTTGAGACTGCAGAAGACATTACACGCTGCATTTCAGTTCCATTTGGGGAAAACACTTGAAACATTTGTTGTGTTGAGCTATTTCAATTACTTTAGTTTGAGTTGTTCATTGCAAACAGCAGAACGCCTGTAAACGCTGCCAGTGGCGGGTGAATAACTTGGATCAGAGCTGTAACTCTAGCCTGTGTGTGTGTGTGTGTGTGTGTGTGCGTGTGTGTGTGTGTGTGTGTGTGTGTGTGTCTGATGATGATGTTACGAGTCGCTCCTCAGGATCTTCATCACATCTTCAGGACAGATTAACCAGCGTAACACAAACAAACACATTTTTCCGTCGTCTTCCGCCCAGAAAGACTCTCAGACTCGCAGTAAATGCCAAAGAACCGCTTCCCTCCGTTCTGTTATTGCAGCGACTCATTTCAGATAAAACTGCCCTAAAATGGTGCTTAAAATAACACTTTATATGTCAGTAAGACCAAAAACAGCTAATAATAATGCGGTCCAGACTCTCATTCCAACACACTCACAGTTCTCCCTCAGCGCCTCGTTCTCCAGCACAAACATGGCCACGCCCTCCAATCCACAGTTCTGCAGAAGAACAACGACTGAAGCTCGTGATTGGCTAACGAACTGGATACGGTTGCCATGGCACCTGCCAAACCATTCATACTGTACAGGTGTGAGTGTGAGCCGATCACTAGACACACAACTCACACACTCACACACACGCACGCACGCTTACACACACACATACACACTCACTCACGCACGTAGACACGCACTCCAACACACACACACACACACACACACACACACTCACGCATGCACTCACGCACGTAGACACGCACTCCAACACACACACACACACACACACACACACACACACACACCCTTACACACACACACACACTCACACACACACACACACACACTCATTCACTCACACACACGCACGCACGCTTAAACACACTCACACACATACACACACACTCACGCACACACACACACACACTAACACACACACACCCTTACACACACACGTACACACACACTCACACACACGCACGCACGCTTAAACACACTCACACACACATACACACACACTCACGCACACACACACACACTCACACACACACTAACACACACACACACCCTTACACACACACGTACACACACACACACACACCCTTACACACACTCACGCACACACACACTCACACACACACACACTAACACACACACACACCCTTACACACACACACACTCACACACACACTCACACTCTGCACGCACACACACACACTCACGCACGCACACACGCACACACACACTCACACGCACACACACACACACTCACACACACACTCACACTCTGCACGCACACACACACACTCACGCACGCACACTCACACACACACAATAACACACACACACACACCCTTACACACACACGTACACACACACGTACACACACACACACACCCTTACACACACACACACACACACTCACACACACACTCACACTCTGCACGCACACACACACACTCACGCACGCACACACTCACACACACACAATAACACACACACACGCCCTTACACTCACACGCACTCACACACACTCACACACACACACACTAACACACACACTAATCCTCATTTATGACCCGTGATTCTCTAGTTTTATGTCAAACTCCTGCAAATAACTGATGTTCTAACTTGCTATACCTGTGTGTTGTTTCAGGAATATCAGGATATATATTTCCTTCATAAGTGTCAGACTCTCACCTGACTTTCCCACTCCGGCTCTCCCGAACACAGCCAGCTTCACCTCGGCACTCTTCGCCATGACAACCAGCGGAACCAGCCAATCACAGCGCTGATGGAGTCACCGTGGCGACGCCTTCATCTCCACCTGACACACCAGCAGATCTTCATTTTAAACCGTTTAATCCAGGTTCATTAACCAGAACTCTCTCTCTCTCTCACACACACACACACACACACACGTTATCAGTTATGAAATATCATCTGTGTGTGTTTGAGGGAAGCCAGCGTGACACATGATGATGCTCCTCCTCAGTATCTTCATATCTTCAGCTCTGGATCTCGATTTAAATGAAGATCACGGGTTTGATATCAAACACAGCGTCACATGACTTCTGAAGCACGATGGTCTGACACAAAAGTTATGAAGTTCTCTCAGCGCTATGATCAAACGTTCTTCCAGTAACATTAATATAACGTTCATTCAGAGTTATCTGGTCATTATTTATACATTATTCATGGCATGTTTCAGTTGGATGTTTGTTTTTAAATGTAACGGTTTTTAAATGTAACGGTTTTTAAATGTTTCTAAATGTTTTAGAACGTTCAGATTCAAAAGTAACGTTCCATAATGTGTGAAGAATGATACAATGTTACTGTTCCCGTAACGCTCACAGAACCGAGAAGAAACGCTTTAAAACATTTATAAAACTGGACGTTCACCTTTTTCATAACTTAATGGGAACGTTCATAGAATATATTTGACTTCGCTGATGTTCTGCACAGAGTTATTATCATTAACTAAAATATATATATATATAATTTATATAAATCTGAAATAAAATATAAATATTACAAAAACTAAAACTTATGCCAGTTAGTTTTCAAAGCTGAAAAAAGTAAACCAAACTAAAAATAAAATAAACAGTAATATTTTCAAAAATACAATTAGAATTTTTTTTTTACTTAACAAACGCACTTTACTTACTCTGACGCACGCGCGCCCACGCACACACACAAACATAAAAATTAATAAATACTATAATATTTGTTTTATATATATATATATATATATATATATATTGTTTTATATAACTAACAAAAGCACATATGAAAACATAATTTAAAATATTTTTCAAAACTATAATAGTATGTGAATAATACCTGAATAACACTGGCTGTGCGTCTCTTTTTAACAGCATCATAAGTTCTAGATTGAGCTCAGACTCTTCTGACAGATTAAAACACACACTTCTAATGTGATCAAGATCGATGGAGACACGATCAGAACTGACACAATCATCAAACCTCATCAGATCGAGTCGTCATCAGCAGATATAATCACTCCGCGTCAGAATATTGCTCATGATGATGATGATATGATTGTTTTAATAATAATATATGCTGTTATTGTCTTCAGGCTGCTGGTTCTTATGCGTTGTTTTTAAACTTGCCGTAATGTGAGAAGAGAAAGTGTGAACTCACCGTGAGAAACACCGAGTCCGATCCGATCAGATGATGTGGAGAAAGAGAGAGTGTGTGTGTGTGTGTGTGTGTGTGTGTGTGAGAGAGAGAGTGAGTGAGTGACTGATGGATCCGCCCACAGACTCGCATCAGCGCAGATCAGCAGCGACTCAATGGCGACACCTGCTGGACCACACACACACACACACACACACACACACACACACACACACACACACACACACACACAGACTCTCTCTCTCTCTGACAAACACACACACACACACACACACACACACACACACACACACACACACACACACACACATACTCTCTCTCTCTCTGACAAACACACACACACACACACACACACACACACACACACACACACACACACACACACACACATACTCTCTCTCTCTCTGACAAACACACACACACTCTCTCTCTCACACACTCTGACAAACAAACACACACACACACACACACACATACTCTCTCTCTCTCTGACAAACACACACACACACACACTCTCTCTCTCTCACACACACACACACACTCTCACTCACACACACACATATAATGTTGAAAACCCATTTATACAATACAAATATTTGTTAGACATGTGTTTTTCATATCTTTTTCTACGTGCCATAAGTTTCCTGATGAATAAACCTGGAGAGAGAAAATATATATATAACAAAGTAACAATAATTCATGATTCCAGACCGATCTTCAGAAAACAGAATAAAACAGGACAGACAAATTCTCTCATACTAATTACATCTATCATATTATGTATCAATAATAATTTATTTGCATATTTACACATTTTATATATTTTATAATATATTTTATAATATTTTGAACTTTTCCACTGCCCTCCTTGAGGCCCCTGACCCCTGTCTGAAGACCCCTGCGAACAGTCATGAACCTTCAAAGGTGTTTTTGAGTGTGTGTGAGTGTGTGTGAGTGTGTGTGAGTGTATGAACTATGACATGATCATATGGAGTTGTTGTTTACATTAGACCACAAGAGGGCGACACGCGTCTGAGAGACAGATAGCAGATCTCCTGCAGCTGATCATTCACACACACACACGCACACACACACACACACACACACACACACACGGTTAGTATATGGTATTAATAGTGTATCTAGTTTCCATTGGTTTATTCCTCCATTCGATCAGCAGCTCTTGATTTCAGAGCCTCAGATCACGTGATCCGTGTTTAATGTGGGAAACCCTTTGTCCACATTCCATCACCGTGGTGAAGCTCATCAGCCAATCACAGAGCAGCAAAAAAGAGGAAAAGCGGGAGCTCGATGGTGATTGGCCAGCGCGTCTGTTGCTGTTCAGAGGAAGCAGTGAGTATCTCTCTGTGCTGATCCTCATGAGTTTATGACATTGGCAATCCATAGAACCGTTTGAGGGAAATTGATGAAATTTGGCACACAGATAGAAGACAGCCTCAACAATAACCACAGCAAATTTGGATTCTCTAACTCAATCCCTCTAGCGCCACCAACTGTCCGAAGTTGCTCTACTTTTTATGCTAATAACTTTTGAACCATAAGAGCTAGAAACAAAAGTCTGTTTCCCTCATTGGCTCAAGACTATGATGCCATTTTGAATATTTTCCCACCATTTTGAATTTTTCGAAAAAACTTTTTCTAATTTCTCCTATTCAGTCGCTCTGATTTTCATGAAAATCGAATCGGTTCACCATGCCGACAAAAAGTTTTGGAATTCAAGTTGATTCATCAAACCGTTCGCAAAAAATAACATGCAACGAATTTGACGAAGACCACGCCAAAGTGGACGTGAGGCGATAACTCTGCAACGTTTTAGTGTATTTAGACCAAACTTGGTGTGTGTTATGACAACCTTGACCTGAGGACACCTGCACAGTTTCAGCACAGCGCCACCTAGTGGTCAGGAGAAATAAAAAAGGCTATTTTTGCTTATAACTTATGAACAGTATGACCAAAAGTCTTTAGATTTGGACAATATTTAATTTTCCCATGTCGGATAGATAGATGGATGGATGGATGGATAGATAGATCAATTAAAGGGGAATCTGCAGACAAAATGTACAATAAAATTTTTTAGTATAGCCTTATTGTCATTATATACGTATAAATAGTGCAATATTTAATGCACAACACACAACAGACCACAATCTATGATATTGAATGTGATAATTCAGTAAATGTTATTAATATATAAATATATGAGGGTGAAGTAAAGCAGGTTGGTTCATGTGATGAGGTTCAGTGTTCTTGTGTTCAGAGATTCAGGGCGGGGCGACAGACGCTCGCGTCTCAAACCTCGCTTCACTGCCTGGAACAGTGAACAGTGCGCGCGTCACCGGCGAGCAGAACCGAAGCCTAGATAGTGAGCAGTGGAGGATTAGAGACGCGACCCGAGAGACACAGACCAGAGCATCAGAGGCTCCTCGCGTCTCCATCATTCCTCCGTCCCGCAGAACCGAACACACACACACCGATACCGGGAACACCGAGCCGAACACACACACACCGATACCGGGAACACCGAGCCGAACACACACGCCGATCCCGAGCACACCGAGCCGAACACACACACCGATCCCGGGCACCCCGAGCCGAGCACACACACGCCGAACCGCGCACCCGATCCCGGCAGATGGACGGAACTCACGCGCTCTGACGGAGATCTTCACTCGTGGATGTTCGGCTCGGTTCGGAGGTTCGATCGCGCGCTATTGTTCGGATGTGCGACGTTGAGAATCAAAGAGTCCGATTGATTCCCGAGCGAACATGAATTATTCTGCTCTCCGATGGGGTTTATCGCCGTGCTTCATCTTCATCTTCATCATCATTCAGGTGCGTGTTTTTTTCATCTATAGGTATAAATGAGCAGTAATATGGAGCTTTCATTACACGCGCGCGTCAA
>CM060619.1:540000-545000 GCA_030578275.1 Meda fulgida
ATTCCCGATAGCGCTAATATTCCCACTCTATGATAGCGCTAATATTCCCGCTCTACGATAACACTAATATTCCCGCTCTACGATAACGCTAATATTCCCGATAGCGCTAATATTCCCACTCTATGATAACACTAATATTCCTGCTCTACGATAACACTAATATTCCCGCTCTACGATAACACTAATATTCCCGCTCTACGATAACGCTAATATTCCCGATAGCGCTAATATTCCCGCTCTACGATAACGCTAATATTCCTGCTCTACGATAACACTAATATTCCTGCTCTACGATAACACTAATATTCCCGCTCTACGATAACACTAATATTCCCGCTCTACGATAACGCTAATATTCCCGATAGCGCTAATATTCCCACTCTATGATAACGCTAATATTCCTGCTCTATAATAACGCTAATATTCCTGCTCTATAATAACGCTAATATTCCTGCTCTACAATAACGCTAATATTCCTGCTCTATAATAACACTAATATTCCTGCTCTACAATAACGCTAATATTCCTGCTCTACAATAACGCTAATATTCCTGCTCTACAATAACGCTAATATTCCTGCTCTACAATAACGCTAATATTCCTGCTCTACAATAACGCTAATATTCCAGCTCTACAATAACGCTAATATTCCTGCTCTACAATAACGCTAATATTCCTGCTCTACAATAACGCTAATATTCCTGCTCTATAATAACGCTAATATTCCTGCTCTACAATAACGCTAATATTCCTGCTCTACAATAACGCTAATATTCCTGCTCTACAATAACGCTAATATTCCTGCTCTACAATAACGCTAATATTCCTGCTCTACAAGACTGAGAACAATCTTAAAACACTGTTTATTGTATACTTTGATGTGATTGCTTATTTTTAATGTGTTCTTTTTTTAAATAACTGAGTGTTAATTGTTTAATAATGCTTGAAGTGTTCATTAGTTGGGCTAGTTGTTCTTCTGTGGTGTTTTTAAACCGCAGGCTAACGCTCCTGTAAGAGTTCTGTAGCTGTTGATGTGTTCATGATGTTCAGCTGCAATGAAATGTTTTGCTATAAGACTAAATGTGAATGATATCTAAGTTTTTTTTTTTTTTGCATTATTGGAATCGAAATTAGGAATCAATAGGCAGAATCGAAATAGGAATCGGAATCGTTCAAATTAAAACGCTACCGAACCCTAATCATCACATAAATGTGTGTTATGATTTCCAATCGTTGCCTGATATTGTGAAGCAGTGAAAGACGTTTGAAAAGCCCTTCAGCCGCTGAATGTGTGTGTCACTGATGCTCTTTGTCATCATTCATGAACACACAGGCGGCCTTTTAGCAGTCGTGACGCTCAGTGTGTGTAGATGCACACTGACACACACACACACACACACTCCAGCTCACACTGAGGAGCCGATGGGATTCGCTGATGCTGAAACCTCTGCCTTCGTGAAGACACACGTTCAGCTGCTGTTTCACTCAGATCGCGTTAAACTCCAGAGAGAAAGAGAAAATAGACGTTCCCTGATAAAGTCACTGTATTGTATGGATTTATCTCGTTTCCGTCACAGAATAAAACATAAAAAAGATAATTGTGGCACTATATCTTGCTATTCGGACTTTATAACTCATAATTTCGAGTTTTTATATATTCTATAACTCGTGATTGTGAGTTTATATACTCTGTAACTCTTAATTGTGAGTTTATATATTCTATATACTCTATGACTCGTAATTTTGTTTATATACTCTATAACTTGTATTTTTGAGTTTATATACTCTATAACTCGTAATTGTGTGTTTATATTCTCTTTAACTCATAATTTTGAGTTTAGATACTCTATAACTCGTAATTGTGTTTAAATACTCTAACTCATATGTTTGAGTTTATATATTCTATAACTCGTAATTGTGAGTTTATATACTCTATAACTCGTATTTTTGAGTTTATATATTCTATAACTCGTATTTGTGAGTTTATATACTCTATAACTCGTAATTGTGAGTTTATATACTCTATAACTCGTAATTGTGAGTTTATATACTCTATAACTCGTAATTGTGAGTTTATATACTCTATAACTTGTATTTTTGAGTTTATATACTCTATAACTTGTATTTTTGAGTTTATATACTCTATAACTCTGAATTGTGTGTTTATATTCTCTTTAACTCATAATTTTGAGTTTAGATACTCTATAACTCGTAATTGTGTTTAAATACTCTAACTCATATGTTTGAGTTTACTCTATAACTCATATGTTTGAGTTTATATATTCTATAATTCGTAATTGTGAGTTTATATACTCTATAACTCATATGTTTGAGTTTATATATTCTATAACTCGTAATTGTGAGTTTATATACTCTATAACTCATATGTTTGAGTTTATATATTCTATAACTCGTAATTGTGAGTTTATATACTCTCTAACTCATATGTTTGAGTTTATATACTCTATAACTCATATGTTTGAGTTTATATACTCTATAACTCGTAATTGTGAGTTTATATACTCTATAACTCGTATTTTTGAGTTTATATACTCTATAACTCGTAATTGTGAGTTTATATACCCTATAACTCATATGTTTGAGTTTATATATTCTATAACTCGTAATTGTGAGTTTATATACTCTATAACTCATATGTTTGAGTTTATATATTCTATAACTCGTAATTGTGAGTTTATATACTCTATAACTCGTATTTTTGAGTTTATATATTCTATAACTCGTATTTGTGAGTTTATATACTCTATAACTCGTAATTGTGAGTTTATATACTCTATAACTCGTAATTGTGAGTTTATATACTCTATAACTTGTATTTTTGAGTTTATATACTCTATAACTTGTATTTTTGAGTTTATATACTCTATAACTCTGAATTGTGTGTTTATATTCTCTTTAACTCATAATTTTGAGTTTAGATACTCTATAACTCGTAATTGTGTTTAAATACTCTAACTCATATGTTTGAGTTTACTCTATAACTCATATGTTTGAGTTTATATATTCTATAACTCGTAATTGTGAGTTTATATACTCTATAACTCATATGTTTGAGTTTATATATTCTATAACTCGTAATTGTGAGTTTATATACTCTATAACTCATATGTTTGAGTTTATATACTCTATAACTCATATGTTTGAGTTTATATATTCTATAACTCGTAATTGTGAGTTTATATACTCTATAACTCATATGTTTGAGTTTATATATTCTATAACTCGTAATTGTGAGTTTATATACTCTATAACTCATATGTTTGAGTTTATATACTCTATAACTCATATGTTTGAGTTTATATATTCTATAACTCGTAATTGTGAGTTTATATACTCTATAACTCATATGTTTGAGTTTATATATTCTATAACTCGTAATTGTGAGTTTATATACTCTATAACTCATATGTTTGAGTTTATATACTCTATAACTCATATGTTTGAGTTTATATACTCTATAACTCGTAATTGTGAGTTTATATACTCTATAACTCGTATTTTTGAGTTTATATACTCTATAACTCGTAATTGTGAGTTTATATACTCTATTACTCGTAATTGTGAGTTTATATACTCTATAACTTGTATTTTTGAGTTTATATACTCTATAACTCGTAATTGTGAGTTTATATACTCTATTACTCGTAATTGTGAGTTTATATACTCTATAACTTGTATTTTTGAGTTTATATACTCTATAACTCATATGTTTGAGTTTATATATTCTATAACTCGTAATTGTGAGTTTATATACTCTATAACTCATATGTTTGAGTTTATATACTCTATAACTCGTAATTGTGAGTTTATATACTCTATAACTCGTAATTGTGAGTTTATATACTCTATAACTCGTAATTGTGAGTTTATATACTCTATAACTCGTAATTGTGAGTTTATATACTCTATAACTCGTAATTGTGAGTTTATATACTCTATAACTCGTAATTGTGAATCGATTTGCGAATTTTGATGGATATACATGTAAGATTATAAGTTATAGGCTAAAGTCTGAATTGCGGGATTTAAACTAAACTCCGACTGTTAAATGTTGTTTATTGCGTGGTGTAAACAATCTTTACAGTGATGTTTGTGTCTGTACAGTATGTATGAGATGACAGCACATGATGAAGTGATATGGACTGGTGTGTGTGTGTGTGTGTGTGTGTGTGTGTGTGTGTGTAGTGTTTGTTGTGTGTGTCGTGCTGGTCACATGACCCTCCTCCAGCACAAAGACTCTTGTATCTCGACTCGAGACGCTTGAAATCGATTCCCCGGAGCTGATACTCGGTTTTTACAGTTTCCCATGAGTCTCTGCGCGCACATGTTTCTCACAGACACGTCTGATGTTCCTGAACACAGGAGAACTTGTGAAGCCTGCAACTCAAATCAAAATAGAGAAAGAAGAAATGATTTTTGAGCTTCTTTTAGGATCGTTATGCTTTTTTCATGATGAATTCTCAACAAAAATATTATTTAAAAACATTTTAGTATTATTTATAAATACTATTTTATAAACTAAATATAATATACATTATTGTTGTTCAAATGTTGGGAGTCAATAAGATTTAAAAAATTAATACTTTTATTCATCAAGGATGAATTAAATTGATCAAAAGTGACAGTAAAGACATTTATAATGTTACAAAAGCTTCTATTTCAAATAAATGCTGTTCTTTTAAACTTTCTGTTCATCATTAATCCTGAAATATAAATGTGAATAACTGTTCAACACTGATAATAATCATAAATGTGTCTTGATCATCAGATCATCATATTCTCCTGATTTCTGAAGGATCATGTGACACTGAAGACTGGAGTAATGATGCTGAAACTCAGCTTTGATCACAGGAATAAATTACACTTTACTAGATATTCACATAGAGAACAGATGATTTACATTATAATAATATTTACCAATATTATTGATCTTAGTAATGAGATTTTAGAGAAAAATGTGTTTATTTTTTATGAAAATG
>CM060619.1:552500-557500 GCA_030578275.1 Meda fulgida
TCACATCAGTGTTACTGCGCAACCTTTAATGCCATTCACCATCGTTTTGAGGCTCTTTTTTTATAGTATAGGTTCAGGCACCGGTATCGGCACAGGGGGCGGAGCTACAAGAGCTTGTCATTTTACCTCACACACACACACACACGTGCACTGAACATTTAAAAAACTTTAGCCTTTTATGATCAAATAAAGATGGAGCGACTCTAGAAGTGCGACATGTAGAAGCAACAGGACATTTCTGAACGGTTAGTTGATGAATGTATGCAGCTGATGGAGTTCACTATCTTACAGTCATTGATTAGCATATTCTGTCATAATCTATAAATCGCGTTCCCGGGGGCGGGTTTATGTACATTTTAGGATCAGTGATGTCACCAAGCCGTGAAGAAGATCATTGTAGTTCCTACCAGCCATTTGTTGTAGTCCTTAAAAAGCGATTTCTGTAAAAGAAAATATCTGCCTTTGCTTTGAACTTTGAGCGTTGTAACTTTGCAGATGTAGTTTATGCTCAAACAGCAACATTACACACTAACTAAAGTTATAACTAAATAACTAAATCATAATCAACTACCCCTTTAAAAGGATTGATTTGGCACTGGTATCGAAAAAAACCCCAAACGATACCCAACCCTACTCTTCCTCACTCTCTCTCTGTATCTGCAGATTTCCACAAGGGGAGAACGGTGTTCAAGCACTGGCTGTCGGGTGTGTGTTACAGCAACATCTCCTTCCAGCTGATCTCTGAGGCCACGGTCAACAAGAGCTTGCTGATCAGCCGAAGCCCGGTCCTCCTCGAGCCCCGACAGCACCGTACCGGTACACCAACACCATCGCCATCACCAACATCACCATCACCACCATCACCAACAACACCAACACCATCACCAACACCATCACCAACACCATCACCAACACCATCACCAACACCATCACCACCACCAACACCACCACCAACACCATCACCAACACCATCACCAACACCATCACCAACACCATCATCACCATTACCAACAACATCACCAACACCATCACCAACACCATCATCACCATTACCAACACCATCACCAACACCATCATCACCATTACCAACACCATCGCCAACACCATCACCAACATCACCAACACCATCACCAACATCACCAACACCATCATCACCAACACCATCATCACCAACACCATCATCACCAACACCATCACAAACACCAACACCATCATCACCAACACCATCACCAACACCATCATCACCAATGCCAACACCATCATCACCAACACCATCACCAACATCACCAACACCATCACAAACACCAACACTATCATCACAAACACCAACACTATCATCACCAACACCAACACCATCACCAACATCATCACCAACATCATCACCAACACCATCATCACCATCACCAACGCCAACACCATCATCACCAACACACCATCACCAACACCATCATCACCATCACCAACACCACCATCACCAACACCACCATCACCAACACCACCAACACCACCATCACCAACGTCACCATCACCAACACCATAACCAACGCCAACACCATCATCACCAACACCATCATCACCAACAACACCATCATCACCAACAACACCATCATCACCAACATCACCATCACCATCACCAACACCATCACAAACACCATCACCAACACCATCATCACCAACACCAACACCATCATCACCAACACCATCACCATCACCAACATCATCACCAACACCACCATCACCAACACCATCACCAACGCCAACACCATCATCACCAACACACCATCACCAACACCACCATCACCAACACCACCATCACCAACACCACCAACACCACCATCACCAACACCACCATCACCAACATCATCATCACCAACACCATCATCACCAACACCATCATCACCAACACCATCATCACCAACACCATCATCACCAACACCACCATCACCAACACCATCACCAACACGAACACCAACAATATTCTATGTCATTCTACGTCATTACGCTATTCTACATCATTACGCTATTCTACATCAGTACGTTATACTACGTCATTACGCTATTTCTACGTCATTACACTATTCTACGTCATTACAATATTCTACGTTCTACGTCATTACGCTATTCTACGTCATTACGCTATTCTACGTCATTACGTTATTCTACGTCATTGCGCTATTCTACGTCATTACGCTATTCTACGTCATTACGTTATTCTACGTCATTACGCTATTCTACATCATTACGCTATTCCACGTCATTACGCTATTCTACATCATTACGCTATTCTACATCATTACGCTATTCTACCTCATTACGCTATTCTACGTCATTACACTATTCTACGTCATTACGCTGTTCTACATCATTACACTATTCTACGTCATTACACTATTCTACGTCATTACACTATTCTACGTCATTACGCTGTTCTACATCATTACACTATTCTACGTCATTACGCTGTTCTACATCATTACGCTATTCTACGTCATTACGCTATTCTACGTCATTACACTATTCTACGTCATTACGCTGTTCTACATCATTACACTATTCTACGTCATTACGCTGTTCTACATCATTACGCTATTCTACGTCATTACGCTATTCTACGTCATTACGTTATTCTACGTCATTGCGCTATTCTACGTCATTACACTATTCTACGTCATTACACTGTTCTACGTCATTACACTATTCTACGTCATTACGCTATTCTACGTCATTACGCTATTCTACATCATTACACTATTCTACATCATTACACATGTGCAGTCTTTCAGTGTCGGTCTTCAGTCTGATCAAGTGTTCTCATGTTCTCTGGATTGGATTAGGAAAGGAATAAACTGCTCTTTCAATCCGGTCGAGATTCCGCTGGGATCGAGCTCAATCAGAGCCATTAATGTGTTTCTGCATGAAGATCGAGCCGTCAGTCCCGTTACTAACGCATTATTTGGTTGCATGTAAACGTAGCCACTGTCAACGTGTGTTACTTATTATATTTACTCACTTTACTGGGAAGTTCGTGTTAGTCAATTCTGCACAGATTTAGCGCAAATAATCATGAGTCATCATGATATATTAAATACAGCGAATTGCACAGAATCTGCTCATATCTGGCTTTACTGTAACACACGCGTCACACACAACACGTAACAGCGCTTGTTCATGCGCACTGAAGCAACAGCGAAGATTAATGTTCATTGATCTGTCCACATAAAACATATTTTTGGTGACGAGGATGAAAGAGGAAGAGGAGATGCTGGATGACAGGATTTAGTTTGAATAAGACATTAATGTATGAAATCCAAATTTTATATATTATACACATTCATATGTATATATATATAAAAGGTGACTTCGTAAATCTGGATAATTTCTTCTTCTTCTTTTTTTTGGCTAGTAGAAGTTCTGAATGGCCGGTAGAAGTAGCTAAATTGGCCGGTGTGTGAAAAAGTTAGTTTCAAGCCCTCATCATCATCATCATCATCATCACATGACCTTTAATTAGCGCTGGAGTCACTGAACGAGGTCTTGAGCTGTTAATTATTGATGGAAACTCCGGATTCACAGCAAGATACTAATGGTCCAAACCCGTCGAGAGACTAGCGAGCCAGGAAAAATGTTTTGCTTCAAGAAAATCCTGTTTTTAGGATCATTATTTTAACTCATTATTAGCCACAAACTCATTACTGTAATTTGAAAGAAAAACTAGACTGAGAACTGTAATGATTTTATTTACAATAAAATAATTTAATTTGATAATTGTTTAATTTAATATTTTTTTTTGTTATTATTTTTTAGATTTTGTATTCTACATTTGGTTTAATCTGACAATATTAAAAACTAAAATTAAACATTGAATAAATAAATGTTGAAATCACCTTTGGAAAAAAAATGGGCTTAAAATATAATTAAAAAAAACTTCAATAATTAAAAATAATTAAACTTTATTATTTGTATTTATTTATTTATTTATTTAAATTAATGTTATATCCTATATACTACCATTAATCTGATTTTAATTAAAAAAATCAGTGTTTAAGAATACATTGAAAATATGTGTTTGAAATATAGTTTAACAGTTTTTCCTCAATAATTACACATAATTTAATTTGATGTTTTTTTTTGAGTGATCAATGATAAATGATGTTTTCTGTCTGCAGTCCCAAACCCTCCTCTCAACGTGTCCCTGAAGATCCTCCACCTCAGCGGATCTGACCCCCACGCGACCGTTCTGAAGGCGTCCCACAATGCATCATTCCTCCGCAGGACACGTGACATCCCTTCATCCGAAGAACAGAAAGAGGCGGATCCTGATGAGGTGGGCGTCACCCAAACGCCCCTGAACGACTCCGTAACCGACGGCGACAGCAGCACAACCGAATCCACACATGACAACAGCACTGAGCCTCTGTGGGCGGAGCCTATGGGAAGCCCCGCCCCCATGGAGGAGGAGGAGTTTGTCAACGCAGTGCTTCCAGAATATGAGGACTCTAACGAGCCGGGTTCAGCCATGGATGTGAACTTTGACCCCAGAGTGAGGCTAGATCTGACCTTTGACCCCAGAGTGAGGCCCAATCCGCTGTCGGTCCTGCTGGAGCTGC
The DNA here is from genome assembly GCA_030578275.1 of Meda fulgida. Classification (NCBI taxonomy): domain Eukaryota; kingdom Metazoa; phylum Chordata; class Actinopteri; order Cypriniformes; family Leuciscidae; genus Meda; species Meda fulgida. The sequence continues at coordinate 557,108 of CM060619.1, forward strand.
GCTGGTCTCCGCCGGCGACACACACCTCGTTCGACGGGTTTAACGTCTACATCTACCGCGACGGTGAGAATAATCTTTCCTGAATTCACAATTTAACAGCTTCACTTTTACACTGTTAATATATAAATATATATATCCTGAATCATTAATAGAAACACGTATGTTTGTTTCCAATGCCTTGTTCAGGAAACTGCACTGAAACGGCCACGGTTGATGAAAACACACACGAGTTCTTCAGCGAACTGTCGGAACCGGGAACGTATCGGGTTCTCGTCACAACACTCAGCTCGAGCGGAGACTGTGAGGCCCGAGAGAGTTCAGCCGACACCGGGGTCACCTTCTACCTCAGTACGAGCCCCGACACACACGCGTGCGCACACACACACACACACA
>CM060619.1:560000-610000 GCA_030578275.1 Meda fulgida
ACCTCTGTTCAGTCTGCTCATTTCTTTCCAGTATGCATGATTTACAGTGTGCTCATATTTACATAGTGTGTTCATTTTTTGCAGTATATAGTGTGCATGCTTTACAGTGTGCTCATATTTTCATAGTGTGCTCATTTTTTGCAGTATATAGTGTGCATGCTTTACTTTGTGCTCATATTTTCATAGTGTGTTCATTTTTTGCAGTATATAGTGTGCATGCTTTACAGTGTGCTCATATTTTCATAGTGTGCTCATTTTTTGCAGTATATAGTGTGCATGCTTTACAGTGTGCTCATATTTTCATAGTGTGTTCATTTTTTGCAGTATACAGTGTGCATGCTTCACAGTGTGCTCATATTTTTATAGTGTTCATTTTTGCAGTATATAGTGTGCATGCTTCACAGTGTGCTCATATTTTTATAGTGTTCATTTTTGCAGTATATAGTGTGCATGCTTCACAGTGTGCTCATATTTTTATAGTGTTCATTTTTTGCAGTATATAGTGTGCATGCTTTACAGTGTGCCCATATTTACATAGTGTGCTCATTTTTTGCAGTATATAGTATGCATGCAGTGCTCATTTTTCAGAAAAACATTGGAATAATAGTTTAACACAGATTGGCCCATCAGGTTGAGTTTCCCTCTCGTGTAAAATAAGGAAGCTCCGCCTCCTGTGACTCATCTGTGCTCTGATTGGTTGGTCCTCTGCCAGAGCCGACGGGTGTTCGTGATCTAGTGGTTTATCCTCTGAGTCCCAGCGCTGTGATCCTCAGCTGGCAGCGGCCGTATAATGTGGCCTTCCGGAAGTACGTACTTCAGACGTTCTTCTTCAACTCGGCCACGCAAACGTCCCAGTGGACGACCTACTACGAGATCGCCGCCACCGCCTCCGTCATCGCCTCTGTGGTAAACGCCGAAACACCACACCTTTCAAGGGAAATAGTCTGAAATACATGATTTATTTTGAGATTGTATGATTCTGCATGTACGCTAGAGCTGTCAAAATGTCAGAAAAGCTAAATTCTAATTTCTTTCCTAAAGGTGCATTTAATATTTAGGAGGATCTGTTAAAAGAAATGCAATATAATATACATAACTATGTGTTCAGTGGTGTATATAGAGCTTACATAATGAAATAAATCAATTTCATTTATATTAGAATTCTAAAGGCAATACTTAATGTTAGAGGAAAACTGTATTGTATTGTCTCCTGTCCACAAGCGAGCGCAATAAGCAAATATAAACCAAATCAAACATTGCATCTTTTATTGAAATTAAATGACATTCACTTTTTAAAGTGCATTAACTTTTGGAACAATGGTTCTTAAATAAAATATTTCCTTTATGTTCACGCGAGGAAAATTAGGCTACAATAGTGCATACAACTGTGTTTGCATACAACACTCTTCAACATCATTACAACAACATCACTGTCTTTCAGAAACATTCACTTCATCTACACATTGTTCATCACAAACACCAGACGCTCCTGATCTGATCACAAACGGCAGACGCTCCTGATCTGATCACAAACGGCAGACGCTCCTGATCTGATCACAAACGGCAGACGCTCCTGATCTGATCACAAACGCCAGACGCTCCTGATCTGAGCACAAACACCAGACGCTCCTGATCTGATCACAAACGGCAGACGCTCCTGATCTGATCACAAACGCCAGACGCTCCTGATCTGATCACAAATGCCAGACGCTCCTGGTCTGAGCTCAAACGCCAGACGCTCCTGGTCTGAGCTCAAACGCCAGACGCTCCTGGTCTGAGCACAAACGCCAGACGCTCCTGATCTGAGCACAAACGCCAGACGCTCCTGATCTGATCTGAGCACAAACGCCAGACGCTCCTGATCTGAGCACAAACGCCAGACGCTCCTGATCTGATCTGAGCACAAACGCCAGACGCTCCTGATCTGATCTGAGCACAAACGCCAGGCGCTCCTGATCTGATCACAAACACCAGACGCTCCTGATCTGATCTCAAACGCCAGACGCTCCTGATCTGATCACAAACGCCAGACGCTCCTGATCACAAAAGCCAGACGCTCCTGATCTCAAACGCCAGACGCTCCTGATATGATCTCAAACGCCAGACGCTCCTGATCTGAGCACAAACGCCAGACGCTCCTGATCTGATCTCAAACGCCAGACGCTCCTGATCTGAGCACAAACGCCAGACGCTCCTGATCTGAGCACAAACGCCAGACGCTCCTGATCTGAGCACAAACGCCAGACGCTCCTGATCTGAGCACAAACGCCAGACGCTCCTGATCTGAGCACAAACGCCAGACGCTCCTGATCTGAGCACAAACGCCAGACGCTCCTGATCTGAGCACAAACGCCAGACGCTCCTGATCTGAGCACAAACGCCAGACGCTCCTGATCTGAGCACAAACGCCAGACGCTCCTGATCTGAGCACAAACGCCAGACGCTCCTGATCTGAGCACAAACGCCAGACGCTCCTGATCACAAACGCCAGACGCTCCTGATCACAAACGCCAGACGCTCCTGAGCACAAACGCTCCTGATCTGAGCACAAACGCTCCTGATCTGAGCACAAACGCTCCTGATCTGAGCACAAACGCTCCTGATCTGAGCACAAACGCTCCTGATCTGAGCACAAACGCTCCTGATCTGAGCACAAACGCTCCTGATCTGAGCACAAACGCTCCTGATCTGAGCACAAACGCTCCTGATCTGAGCACAAACGCTCCTGATCTGAGCACAAACGCTCCTGATCTGAGCACAAACGCTCCTGATCTGAGCACAAACGCCAGACGCTCCTGATCTGAGCACAAACGCCAGACGCTCCTGATCTGATCTCAAACGCCAGACGCTCCTGATCTGATCTCAAACGCCAGACGCTCCTGATCTGATCTCAAACGCCAGACGCTCCTGATCTGATCACAAACGCCAGACGCTCCTGATCACAAACGCCAGACGCTCCTGATCACAAACGCCAGACGCTCCTGATCACAAACGCCAGACGCTCCTGATCTGAGCACAAACGCCAGACGCTCCTGATCACAAACGCCAGACGCTCCTGATCTGATCTCAAACGCCAGACGCTCCTGATCTGAGCACAAACGCCAGACGCTCCTGATCTGAGCACAAACGCCAGACGCTCCTGATATGAGCACAAACGGCAGACGCTCCTGATCTGAGCACAAACGCCAGACGCTCCTGATATGAGCACAAACGGCAGACGCTCCTGATATGAGCACAAACGGCAGACGCTCCTGATCTGAGCACAAACGCTCCTGATCTGAGCACAAACGCTCTTGATCTGAGCACAAACGCTCTTGATCTGAGCACAAACGCTCCTGATCTGAGCACAAACGCTCCTGATCTGAGCACAAACGCCAGACGCTCCTGATCTGAGCACAAACGCCAGACGCTCCTGATCTGAGCACAAACGCCAGACGCTCCTGATCTGAGCACAAGCGCTCCTGATCTGAGCACAAGCGCTCCTGATCTGAGCACAAGCGCTCCTGATCTGAGCACAAACGCTCCTGATCTGAGCACAAACGCTCCTGATCTGAGCACAAACGCCAGACGCTCCTGATCTGATCTGAGCCCAAACGCCAGACGCTCCTGATCTGATCTGAGCACAAACGCCAGACGCTCCTGATCTGATCTGAGCACAAACGCCAGACGCTCCTGATCTGATCTGAGCACAAACGCCAGACGCTCCTGATCTGATCTGAGCACAAACGCCAGACGCTCCTGATCTGATCTCAAACGCCAGGCGTTCCTGATCTGATCTCAAACGCCAGACGCTCCTGATCTGAGCACAAACGCCAGACGCTCCTGATCTGAGCACAAACGCCAGACGCTCCTGATCTGATCTCAAACGCCAGGCGCTCCTGATCTGAGCACAAACGCCAGACGCTCCTGATCTGATCAAAAACGCCAGACGCTCCTGATCTGATCTCAAACGCCAGACGCTCCTGATCTGAGCACAAAAGCCAGACGCTCCTGATCTGATCAAAAACGCCAGACGCTCCTGATCTGATCTCAAACGCCAGACGCTCCTGATCTGAGCACAAACTCCATACGCTCCTGATCTGAGCGAGTGCGGAGCGCTTTCCAGCTGGGAGAGAAAGCGCCGCTGCGTTCTGGTGGCTCCATTTAGACTGTTTATTTAGTATTTTATTTAGAGCTACTTTTTCCTTTTGTACATACAGGTCCTTCTCAAAAAAATTGCATATTGTGATAAAGTTCATTATTTTCCATAGTGCAATGATAAAAATTAAACTTTCATATGTTTTAGTTTCATTGCACACCAACTGAAATATTTCAGGTGTTTTATTGTTTTAATACTGATGATTTTGGCATACAGCTCATGAAAACCCAAAATTCCTGTCTCAAAAAATTAGCATATCATGAAAAGGTTCTCTAAACGAGCTATTAACCTAATCATCTGAATCAACTAATTAACTCTAAACACCTGGAAAAGATTCCTGAGGCTTTTAAAAACTCCCAGCCTGTTTCATTACTCAAAACCGCAATCAAGGGTAAGACTGCCGACCTGACTGCTGTCCAGAAGGCCATCATTGACACCCTCAAGCAAGAGGGTAAGACACAGAAAGACATTTCTGAACAAATAGGCTGTTCCCAGAGTGCTGGATCAAGGCACCTCAGTGGGAAGTCTGCGGGGAGGAAAAAGTGTGGCAAAAAACGCTGCACAACGAGAAGAGGTGACCGGACCCTGAGGAAGATTGTGGAGAAGGACCGATTCCAGACCTTGGGGGACCTGCGGAAGCAGTGGACTGAGTCTGGAGTAGAAACATCCAGAGCCACCGTGCACAGGCGTGTGCAGGAAATGGGCTACAGGTGCCGCATTCCCCAGGTCAAGCCACTTTTGAACCAGAAACAGCAGCAGAAGCGCCTGACCTGGGCTACAGAGAAGCAGCACTGGACTGTTGCTCAGTGGTTGCATGTCATTCGGAAATCAAGGTGCCAGAGTCTGGAGGAAGACTGGGGAGAAGGAAATGCCAAAATGCCTGAAGTCCAGTGTCAAGTACCCACAGTCAGTGATGGTCCGGGGTGCCATGTCAGCTGCTGGTGTTGGTCCACTGTGTTTTATCAAGGGCAGGGTCAATGCAGCTAGCTATCAGGAGATTTTGGAGCACTTCATGCTTCCATCTGCTGAAAAGCTTTATGGAGATGAAGATTTCATTTTTCAGCACGACCTGGCTCCTGCTCACAGTGCCAAAACCACTCGTAAATGGTTTACTGACCATGGTATTACTGTGCTCAATTGGCCTGCCAACTCTCCTGACCTGAACCCCATAGAGAATCTGTGGGATATTGTGAAGAGAAGGTTGAGAGACGCAAGACCCAACACTCTGGATGAGCTTAAGGCCGCTCTCGAAGCATCCTGGGCCTCCAGAACACCTCAGCAGTGCCACAGGCTGATCGCCTCCATGCCACGCCGCATTGAAGCAGTCATTTCTGCAAAAGGATTCCCGACCAAGTATTGAGTGCATAACTGAACATAATTATTTGAAGGTTGACTTTTTTTGTATTACAAACACTTCTTTTATTGGTCGGATGAAATATGCTCATTTTTTGAGACAGGAATTTTGGGTTTTCATGAGCTGTATGCCAAAATCATCAGTATTAAAACAATAAAAGACCTGAAATATTTCAGTTGGTGCGCAATGAATCTAAAATATATGAAAGCTTAATTTTTATCATTACATTATGGAAAATAATGAACTTTATCACAATATGCAAATTTTTTGAGAAGGACCTGTATAACATCTGCAGTGATTATGTATGATAGCAGAACACTTTTAACCATTAGAAATCACTTTAATTACCTATTTTTTATCCAGCGGGATATTATGGACTCATGCCACACTTTTACTCACACTCTCACACACTCAGCTCTGACCGATGTGCATGTTTGGTCAAGTGTGTCGTTGCACGATTTTTGCCTCCAACTGAGAGAGTTTTCGTCAGCAGGAAGAACCTTTTCCTGACCTTTTTCAAATGAACAGCGCTGTATACTGGATAAACTAACAGAAACACACGCGTCAGTGACGTCATCATCACACGCATCTTCACACACCAAAAATTAGAATGCACTGGGGGGGGTTTTATGCATATTTGAAATTCAAAATTTTATTTGACAGCCCTAATATACGCACAGTTTTAGTTTTATATGTGCAGGTCTTAAAATGGTCTTTAATTTAATTAAAAAAACCCTGCAGACATGATCGTTCTTCCTTTATTTAGGGTTTTAAGTCAATAATGACAGAAGTCTCGTTCCGGGAATCAGTCAATTAACCAGTAGAGATGGGTAATTAAGATGCATGCTGAGTCCCTGCTGAGATGTGAGAAATTATGGTAATCATTTTTAATGATTCGCCACAGCGTCTCGGGTTCATACCGAGACTGAGGATGAAAACACGGTTCCAACGAGGTCAGAGTCTAATTAAATCAGCATGAGATCCTGCAAAGGTCAGACACTGAGATATCAGACAGACTCCCGATTACTCCAGCAACAACACCAGACACGGACAAATCAACCACAGCCAATCAGAAGAGTGTGGGCGGAGTCTCTGCAAGCGCACTGCACTCGCAACATGAATCAGTCATTTTCATTTTAGTTAAAGTTTTTGTCATTTTGTTGTGTGTTTTTGTCTTTTGTTTTTCAGTATATCTATATAGTTTTTATTAAGTTTGAGTTAATTTAGTTATTTTAATACTTCAACTTAAAGCAATGAAAATAATAAATGTCCTTGGCACTAGCTGAAATAAATTAAGTTTACACACACACATATATATATATATAGATATATATTATACTGTATATGTTACAGCTAATGTTTATTTTATTTCTATTAATTGCATTTTTTATGGTTTTAGCTTCAGTTGTAGGTACCAATAACAACCCTGGTAATAGAATACACTTATTTCGTTCTTGTGCCCTTTCATTTAATTTCAGGATCTGAGGTGAATTGTCCATTGTCACCAATGGGTGGAGCTTTGAGGTCCAGCCCCGCCTCTATATGCATAGTGGGTGAAGCTTGGAGGTCCAGCCCCGCCTCTATGTGCATAGTGGGTGGGTCTTGGAGGTCCATCCCCGCCTCTATGGGGGATAGTGGGTGGGGCTTGTAGGTCCATCCCCGCCTCTATGTGCATAGTGGGTGGGGCTTGGAGGTCCAGCCCCGCCTCTAGGGGATAGTGGGTGGAGCTTGGAGGTCCATCCCGCCTCTATGGGGGACAGTGGGTGGGGCTTGGAGGTCCATCCCCACCTCTATGTGCATAGTGGGTGGAGCTCGGAGGTCCAGCCCCGCCTCTATGGGGGACAGTGGGTGGGGCTTGGAGGTCCATCCCCACCTCTATGTGCATAGTGGGTGGAGCTCGGAGGTCCAGCCCCGCCTCTATGGGGATAGTGGGTGGAGCTCGGAGGTCCATCCCGCCTCTATGGGGGACAGTGGGTGGGGCTTGGAGGTCCATCCCCACCTCTATGTGCATAGTGGGTGGAGCTCGGAGGTCCAGCCCCGCCTCTATGGGGATAGTGGGTGGGGCTTGATGTCTACGTCTAGCCACAACCTAACCTTACTAGGCCAAGCTCCGCCCATTATGTCCGTAGAGGAGGAGCTGGACGTCATTCGGCTCTGCAGTGAGCACCACTGGCTTTTATCAAGTGTCCTCATTTTCTCATGTCATGAATGGATTCTCTTGTATCCCACAGAGAGTGACGGATCTGCTGCCGGCCTGGTACTACAACTTCCGTGTGACGATGGTGACATGGGGCGATCCGCCTCTGAGCTGCTGCGACGGCTCCACCGTGAGCTTCGTTACAGGTGTGCGCTAATGTCTCCTTATGCCTGGTTCAGATTACACGATTGTCTGTTATGATAGTCACTGTGGCAGATTATGCGATTTTGACTCCTAAAATCTTGTTGTGTCGTGGTCAAGAAACATGTCAGACTACACGTTGCTTTCCGACCAGTCATCGTGTGCCATCTCACACACACACACACATTCACACACACACACACACACTTATTCACATTCACACACACACACACACACACACACACACACACACATTCACTCGCACACATATATTCACACACACGCACACACACACTCACTTACTCGTGCACACTCCTGAAACGCCTCCATTGTATCTTGAGTTTCTTCCGGGAACACGCCACAATATTCCTCATTATAATAATTCATACGCAGAATAAAGGGGTGGGGCCTGGTTGAGTTAGTTAGTAGTGTGTTAAACTGGTGGTTATGGTAAGGGGTGGGACATTTCCCAAACACACTCGAAGCGCTCGACTAATCACAACACACTGCTCCAGCCGACCAATCAGAGCACAGTGTGCTTTTTAGGAGGAGGGGCTTCATAGAGACAGGAAGTAAACAGAGTGTTACTGACAGACTGGAAGAGAGGAGCCGCAACAATGGAGAATATGAGGAAAATAACCAACATTCAAGCAGGAAAACCTGTTCTAGTAGAGCCTGAAACATCCAGACCCATAACAGGCCCTCTTTAAGAGCTGTTCTCTGAGCACAAATAGTTCTTGTGTGAATGATATGAGTGTCGATACTCCATTAATAACCTCTTGTGTGTGTCCTCCAGCTCCCGAAGCTCCTCACATCTCCTCGGTGGAATATTCTCACGGGACGCTGTACGTGCGCTGGAACTACGGCGATCTGTTCACAGATCTGTCACACTCACGCATGTTACACTGGCAGGTGAAGGCGGAGGGACGAAAGGGCTCCCGGAGACGCTACTCCATCGACGTGAGTCCTCATCGCATTAAAGCGGACATATCACGAAAATCTGACTTTTTCCGTGTTCAAGGCGAGACACGGCAGGCTAAAACAATGTGTTTTTTTAACTGGTCAATGTTGAGATTGTGGGCTATTTGTCTTCAATAACATGTCTTCTTTCAGACTTGTGGTGAAAAAAAGTCCAAAATACACATTTAGGTCTTTATTTTACTACACTTTGTAGATTTCTCCTGAATTCAACAAAAGTTGTCATTCTAATCACTGTCTGCACCGTGTCCTCACATATAGCTCTCTCTCCTGTACAGTGCTGTCGGATCCAAATATGGTCATTTCCTTTTTATCAGCAACCAATCGTGGAAGTACAATGGGGCATTTAAATCTAAAGTGAAATCTCATTGGCTGATGTCAATTTCTGAAAACGTGATTCTCAAAATGTTTTTTTCCTCATACTCTGAGCCAGAAATATCTCCACTTCTGCAGCACTTACATACACCAAACTTTCCAGTTGTCTAATCTATATTCTTAAGGTTTTTACAGAGGGGTTTGTTCATATATCATTCAGATTCTGATTTATAAAACATTTTATACCTAAAAATGGGGCAAAAAATTATTTTTTATGGCTGTTGACGGTGATAAAAAGAGATTTCCAAAATTCCCATCTGTAAAAACCTTTGACTCTAATATGTCAACAAAATGAATCAAGAATTTTGAATCTGGCTTTATCCAATGTTCAGATTTCTCTTCTGGAAAGATATGCAAATTAGTGCATATTTAATGAGATAATACCTAATTAGCATATTTCAACATAAATATTCTAAAAACTTGTAATACAAAAGATATTGTCTTAATGTCAGTAACCAACTGGGGAAGTTTCATGCCGATATCTATTAGTAATTTTTTTTTTCCTATTCACCTGTGGCGTCTCCCCTTAAGAGCTATAATCGGCCGCTTCTACCGACACAGAACAGTGAACAGTGAAACCCAGGAACTGTGTTCTGGCGAGGCTTTCTCTGAGGCCCTGTTTACACGAGAACGATTCCGGGTGAAAACCTAAAAATATTTTATCGGATGTGCCATGCGTTTACACGGCGACGGCGTTTTGGGGGCTTAAAAACGCAAAACAGTGAAACCAGAGTGTAAATCTTAAAAACGCTCCACCGTCGCGTTCCCGTCTAAAGGGTAAAAACGCAAATCTGCTCACGGTGGCTCTCGTCGCGTACGCGTTTACGTCACAGGCATGCGCCAGTACAGGAACACAACAACCAAAATGTCGGATTATTTCCATACGGCGGATCTTCAAGTTGCCCTCGCAGCTCTGATAAACATATAGAGTCTTTTCAGCAGCTGCACAGAATATTCTCAGTGCTCCACATCACCACCTAGCCGCCTGGAGTGCACACTACATCGAATTTCACACACTTTTGGGTCACCATATGCACGCGGATTTCCCCCCCCATAACGCTCGTCTAAACGCAGAATAAAAAGTGATAACGCAACGCCACTTTTGCGTTTTCTCTTCAGATCGTTTCCGTGTAAACATAGCCTGAGAGCATGTTATAAAATAAGCAGATCAGATTTCGCTCCCCTTCTGGTGTATGAAGAGGATCTTATTATAATATTAGCGGCCCTTAATCTGCTCGTTTATAATATTAGCGGCCCTTAATCTGCACGTTTATGATATTAGCGGCCCTTAACCTGCACGTTTATGATATTAGCGGCCCTTAATCTGCACGTTTATGATATTAGCGGCCCTTAATCTGCACGTTTATAATATTAGCGGCCCTTAATCTGCACGTTTATAATATTAGCGGCCCTTAATCTGCACGTTTATAATATTAGCGGCCCTTAATCTGCACGTTTATAATATTAGCGGCCCTTAATCTGCACGTTTATGATATTAGCGGCCCTTAATCTGCACGTTTATAATATTACAGGCTCTTAATCTGCACGTTTATAATATTACAGGCCCTTAATCTGCACGTTTATGATATTAGCGGCCCTTAATCTGCACGTTTATAATATTAGCGGCCCTTAATCTGCACGTTTATAATATTAGCGGCTCTTAATCTGCACGTTTATAATATTAGCGGCTCTTAATCTGCACGTTTATAATATTAGCGGCCCTTAATCTGCAACGTTTACACACACCAGCCGACATTTGGTTTCACAAGCGACAATCGCAATTAATCGTTACCAAGCACTACTAATAATATTATTATACTTCTCTGTAGAATTAGTACCTATTCTATGTTGTTTTATTTGCAGATTTGAGTTTATGACACTGTTTCTGGTCATTAAACGCTCATGATGATGCACTGTAGTCGTTTACCGCGGTCACATGAGGGTAAAACACTTCTCCCGGGTGTTTTACCAGCTCTGGCTCACAGCGTCGTCACTGTGTCGTTAGCCGGTAATGAATCCAATTACCAAACACACATATTTATCTAGCGCACAGCCAACATTTAATTAGCGATGTCTAAATGTTTCCACACTGAGATCTTCAGACGCCCACCAGAGACACTCAGAGAGAGAGAGAAGATTTGTTTGTGTTCGTTTACACGAGCCTTTCTATTGAATTGTGTTTTATTTAGTGCTGGGCAACGATTGCATAATATATGTGTGTGTACTGTGTATTATTATTTTGTGTATATATAAATACACACACATGCATGAATATATTTATAAAAATATTTATAATTAAATTATTTATAATTTATTTATTGTGTATATACTGTATATATATATTTATATCAAATTTATTATATATAAATATAAATATTTTATATACAAATTTCTTAAATATATACATGCATACCGTATGTGTATTTATATATACAAAATAATTATACACTGTACACACACACATGTATATTCTGTAAACACAAACTTTGTGATTAATCATGATTAATCGTTGCCTATTATATTTCATCTGATAATATGAAGGTAATGTTACGGCACAGGGAGGATCTGATTATTTCATGTGAGATTTTCTTCCTCATCTACTTCCTCATCTACTTCCTCATCTACTTCCTCATCTACTTCCTCATCTACTTCCTCATCTACTTCCTCATCTACTTCCTCATCTACTTAAAGTTTAAAGAGATTGAATCGGTCCGTTGAGCGTTTCAAACAAACCACGTTTGTTGTTGAACATTGAATCGGTTCTTCTGAATCCCACGCTCACTGAGTGACGAACCCTTGATCTGGCTGATTGTTGGTGTGTGTGATTGGTGTGTGTTTCAGGTGATTCGCAACATGATGAAGGCGTCTCTGACTCTTCCTCCCGGCGACATCTATAATCTGACGGTCACCGCCTGTACCGAGAGAAGCTGTAACACGTCTACGCCTCACATCATGAAGCTCGGTTAGTGACCCTGAAACAAACGAGCTTCTTCCTCAGGATTTCTGTCATGTTTTCCAGCACAAATATCTGTTATGCTAATGTTTGCTACAACTGGACAAATGTAAAAAAAACAATTCACTGCGGCATCAGCTCTTTTCTCTCAGAGCTCTATTTTAACGTCTGGCATTCTAAGCACAGGGTCTAAAGCGCCCGGCGCAAGTGCACTTAGTGTGTGTCCGAATCCACTTTTACTAGTTTAACGACGGGACAAGTGGTCGGCGCTCCCGGCGCTGGTCTAAAAGAGTCGTCTCTATTCTCTCCATGAGTAATGTGTGTGTGTGTGTGTGTGTCGTCTCTATTCTCTCCATGAGTAATGTGTGTGTGTGTGTGTGTGTCGTCTCTATTCTCTCCATGAGTAATGTGTGTGTGTGTGTGTGTGTGTGTGTGTGTGTGTGTGTGTGTGTGTGTGTGTGTGTGTGTGTGTGTGTGTGTCGTCTCTATTCTCTTCATGAGTAATGTGTGTGTGTGTGTGTGTGTCGTCTCTATTCTCTCCATGAGTAATGTGTGTGTGTGTGTGTGTGTGTGTGTGTGTGTGTGTATGTGTCGTCTCTATTCTCTTCATGAGTAATGTGTGTGTGTGTGTGTGTGTCGTCTCTATTCTCTTCATGAGTAATGTGTGTGTGTGTGTCGTCTCTATTCTCTTCATGAGTAATGTGTGTGTGTGTGTGGGTGTCGTCTCTATTCTCTTCATGAGTAATGTGTGTGTGTGTGTGTGTTTCGTCTCTATTCTCTCCATGAGTAATGTGTGTGTGTGTGTGTGTGTGTGTGTGTGTGTGTATGTGTCGTCTCTATTCTCTTCATGAGTAATGTGTGTGTGTGTGTGTGTGTGTCGTCTCTATTCTCTTCATGAGTAATGTGTGTGTGTGTGTCGTCTCTATTCTCTTCATGAGTAATGTGTGTGTGTGTGTGTGTGTCGTCTCTATTCTCTTCATGAGTAATGTGTGTGTGTGTGTGTGTGTGTCGTCTCTATTCTCTCCATGAGTAATGTGTGTGTGTGTGTGTGTGTGTGTGTATGTCTCGTCTCTATTCTCTTCATGAGTAATGTGTGTGTGTGTGTATGTGTCGTCTCTATTCTCTTCATGAGTAATGTGTGTGTGTGTGTCGTCTCTATTCTCTTCATGAGTAATGTGTGTGTGTGTGTGTGTGTGTGTGTGTGTGTATGTGTCGTCTCTATTCTCTCCATGAGTAATGTGTGTGTGTGTGTATGTGTCGTCTCTATTCTCTTCATGAGTAATGTGTGTGTGTGTGTCGTCTCTATTCTCTTCATGAGTAATGTGTGTGTGTGTGTGTATGTGTCGTCTCTATTCTCTTCATGAGTAATGTGTGTGTGTGTGTGTGTGTGTGTGTGTGTGTGTGTGTATGTGTCGTCTCTATTCTCTTCATGAGTAATGTGTGTGTGTGTGTGTATGTGTCGTCTCTATTCTCTTCATGAGTAATGTGTGTGTGTGTGTGTGTGTGTATGTGTCGTCTCTATTCTCTCCATGAGTAATGTGTGTGTGTATGTGTCGTCTCTATTCTCTTCATGAGTAATGTGTGTGTGTGTGTGTGTATGTGTCGTCTCTATTCTCTCCATGAGTAATGTGTGTGTGTGTGTGAGTGTGTATGTGTCGTCTCTATTCTCTTCATGAGTAATGTGTGTGTGTGTGTCGTCTCTATTCTCTTCATGAGTTATGTGTGTGTGTGTGTGTGTGTGTGTGTGTATGTGTCGTCTCTATTCTCTCCATGAGTAATGTGTGTGTGTGTGTGTATGTGTCGTCTCTATTCTCTTCATGAGTAATGTGTGTGTGTGTGTCGTCTCTATTCTCTTCATGAGTAATGTGTGTGTGTGTGTGTGTCATCTCTATTCTCTTCATGAGTAATGTTTGTGTGTGTGTGTGTGTCGTCTCTATTCTCTTCATGAGTAATGTGTGTGTGTGTGTGTCGTCTCTATTCTCTTCATGAGTAATGTGTGTGTGTGTGTGTGTGTGTCGTCTCTATTCTCTTCATGAGTAATGTATGTGTGTCAATAGTTTAAAAAAAAAAACCTACGCAGGATCAGCAGGAAGTGAGACTCGTTTCAGTTCAGAATCACTTCTTTCTTTTAGGAGACATTGACTATTTATTTCCACTTTGAAACTTTGCAGAGCTTTTATCTTCACAAACAGCTCAATTTCACTCTGCATGAAAGGGAATATCTGAAAAAAGCATAATAGGGCAGTTTAAGTTTATTTTTCTGACTCTATTAGCAGATATTTGGTCTTGTTTTAAACACAAACTCGCTTCATTTTGACGATTTTTCGCATCTTAATATCTTGTCATTTTGCGTCTCCAGTAAATGCATCTTGATTTAAGAACATTTAGATATTTGACCAAACATGCAAAGTGAAAACATCATTCGTTTGCACTTCTGCGAGTGTGTTTTCTGATTCTAATAATAACTTATTTGACTGTGACTTCCTGTGCAAAACAGGCCAGAATTGATGTTGCTGTTTGTTTCATCTTCCCTTTTTACCTCATTTTTTTAAACCGTGTCCTTAGAGGAACTTGTAAGTTAGACATTGGGCTCTTTTACGAACAGAACCGGCTCCTCCGAGGTCTCTGTACGCGGTGAACGCCAGCGACGCGACGGTCACGCTGATCTGGAGCGAGGAGGGCGTCGTGGACTTCTACCAGATCGCATGCAGACCGACGGGAAACGCCAGAGAACGCACAGTAAGATCTCACACTCATCAACACCTTCAACTATACAATACCATATTACTGCCATACTCAAGACATATGATACAAGGTTGACAAAAACGTCCTGTTGATTAAAATACTAAATTTGATCTTATATTGTGTGTGTAAATTAATATTCTTGGACTCAGTGCTGGAAACCCAATGCACAATAAAGACACAAATAATAATATTCATGATTCTGAGGCTGAAAATAGAATTATTTTAGACGAATGCTTGCACTCTTTCAAGTCTGTAAAAACATACCTCAGATTTCTTTTTCAAATCTATTTATACAGTCAATCTCAAAGCTATTTCCCGTTTTAGATGTGTTTTGTGTTTTTCACAGCTGAAAACAAATGCTGCCACTCAGTGTTTAAGTGTTTCTGCCACTCAGTGTTTTAGTGTATCTGCCACTCAGTGTTTTAGTGTTTCTGCCACTCAGTGTTTCAGTGTATCTGCCACTCAGTGTTTCAGTGTATCTGCCACTCAGTGTTTCAGTGTATCTGCCACTCAGTGTTTCAGTGTTTCTGCCACTCAGTGTTTCAGTGTTTCTGCCACTCAGTGTTTCAGTGTATCTGCCACTCAGTGTTTCAGTGTTTCTGCCACTCAGTGTTTCAGTGTTTCTGCCACTCAATGTTTCAGCATTTCAGTGTTTCTGCCACTCAGTGTTTCAGTGTATCTGCCACTCAGTGTTTCAGTGTATCTGCCACTCAGTGTTTCAGTGTTTCTGCCACTCAGTGTTTCAGTGTATCTGCCACTCAGTGTTTTAGTGTATCTGCCACTCAGTGTTTTAGTGTTTCTGCCACTCAGTGTTTCAGTGTATCTGCCACTCAGTGTTTCAGTGTATCTGCCACTCAGTGTTTCAGTGTATCTGCCACTCAGTGTTTCAGTGTTTCTGCCACTCAGTGTTTCAGTGTATCTGCCACTCAGTGTTTCAGTGTTTCTGCCACTCAGTGTTTCAGTGTTTCTGCCACTCAATGTTTCAGCATTTCAGTGTTTCTGCCACTCAGTGTTTCAGTGTATCTGCCACTCAGTGTTTCAGTGTATCTGCCACTCAGTGTTTCAGTGTTTCTGCCGCTCAGTGTTTCAGTGTTTCTGCCACTCAGTGTTTCAGTGTATCTGCCACTGTGTTTCAGTGTTTCTGCCACTCAGTGTTTCAGTGTTTCTGCCACTCAATGTTTCAGCATTTCAGTGTTTCTGCCACTCAGTGTTTCAGTGTTTCTGCCACTCAATGTTTCAGTGTTTCTGCCACTCAGTGTTTCAGTGTTTCTGCCACTCAGTGTTTAAGTGTTTCTGCCACTCAGTGTTTTAGTGTATATGCCACTCAGTGTTTTAGTGTTTCTGCCACTCAGTGTTTAAGTGTTTCTGCCACTCAGTGTTTTAGTGTATCTGCCACTCAGTGTTTTAGTGTTTCTGCCACTCAGTGTTTCAGTGTTTCTGCCACTCAGTGTTTCAGTGTTTCTGCCGCTCAGTGTTTCAGTGTTTCTGCCACTCAGTGTTTCAGTGTATCTGCCACTCAGTGTTTCAGTGTTTCTGCCACTCAGTGTTTCAGTGTTTCTGCCACTCAGTGTTTCAGTGTTTCTGCCACTCAGTGTTTCAGTGTTTCTGCCACTCAATGTTTCAGCATTTCAGTGTTTCTGCCACTCAGTGTTTCAGTGTTTCTGCCACTCAATGTTTCAGTGTTTCTGCCACTCAGTGTTTCAGTGTTTCTGCCACTCAGTGTTTCAGTGTATCTGCCGCTCAGTGTTTCAGTGTTTCTGCCACTCAGTGTTTCAGTGTTTCTGCCACTCAATGTTTCAGCATTTCAGTGTTTCTGCCACTCAATGTTTCAGTGTTCCTGCCACTCAGTGTTTCAGTGTATCTGCCACTCAGTGTTTCAGTGTATCTGCCACTCAGTGTTTCAGTGTATCTGCCACTCAGTGTTTCAGTGTATCTGCCACTCATTGTTTCAGTGTATCTGCCACTCAGTGTTTCAGTGTTTCTGCCACTCAGTGTTTCAGTGTTTCTGCCACTCAGTGTTTCAGTGTTTCTGCCACTCAGTGTTTCAGTGTTTCTGCCACTCAGTGTTTCAGTGTTTCTGCCACTCAGTTTTTCAGTGTTTCTGCCACTCAGTGTATCTGCCACTCAGTGTTTCAGTGTTTCTGCCACTCAGTGTTTCAGTGTTTCTGCCACTCAGTGTTTCAGTGTTACTGCCACTCAGTGTTTCAGTGTTTCTGCCACTCAGTGTTTCAGTGTATCTGCCACTCAGTGTTTCAGTGTTTCTGCCACTCAGTGTTTCAGTGTATCTGCCACTCAGTGTTTCAGTGTTTCTGCCACTCAGTGTTTCAGTGTATCTGCCGCTCAGTGTTTCAGTGTATCTGCCACTCAGTGTTTCAGTGTTTCTGCCACTCAGTGTTTCAGTGTTTCTGCCACTCAGTGTTTCAGTGTTTCTGCCACTCAGTGTTTCAGTGTTTCTGCCACTCAGTGTTTAAGTGTTTCTGCCACTCAGTGTTTTAGTGTTTCTGCCACTCAGTGTTTCAGTGTTTCTGCCACTCAGTGTTTCAGTGTTTCTGCCACTCAATGTTTCAGTGTTTCTGCCACTCAGTGTTTCAGTGTTACTGCCACTCAGTGTTTCAGTGTTTCTGTGTTTCTGCCACTCAGTGTTTCAGTGTTTCTGCCACTCAGTGTTTCAGTGTTTCTGCCACTCAGTGTTTCAGTGTTTCTGCCACTCAGTGTTTCAGTGTTACTGCCACTCAGTGTTTCAGTGTTTCTGCCGCTCAGTGTTTCAGTGTATCTGCCGCTCAGTGTTTCAGTGTATCTGCCGCTCAGTGTTTCAGTGTTTCTGCCACTCAGTGTTTCAGTGTTTCTGCCACTCAGTGTTTCAGTGTTTCTGCCACTCAGTGGGTTTAACCTCAGTCGCTCCGGTTGACGGTGACATCACACGTATAACATCTATTCTCATGTATTTTCAAAAGCTGCTGGTTTATTGCCATGACAGAGATGCACTCCCACTCTCACGTGTGTGTGTGTGTGTGTGTGTGTGATGCAGAAGGTCCGTGAGCCGCTGGTCACCGGCGCTCATGTCGTGACGGTCTCAGGTCTTCAACCGTCCACCGTGTACAACTGTACTGTGATCAGCATCAGCTTCAGCAGCGCCAGTGAACCGGCACACATCACCGTCAGCACGTCAGGTGAAGAAGAGTTCTCCATCATCATCCTCACTGCACCCTTACAGAAACAAAAATATCTGGGAATATACTGCAAAATATGCGATATATTACATACATAATACATTTCCATACATGTGACCCTGGACCACAACACCAGTTACATGTCACACGGGGATATCTGTGGCAATAGCCAACTATACACTGTATGGGTCAAAATGATAGATTTTTCTTTTATGCCAAGAATCATTAGGATATTGATAAAGATCATGTTCCATGAAGATTTTTTGTAAATTTCCTACCGTAAATATATAAAAATGTATTTTGTGAGCGGATGCAGCAAAATTGTGAACATAAATGCACAACTTTAAAGGCGATTTTCTCAATTTTCTCAAAACACACATGAACACACACACACACACACACACACACACACACACACACACACACACACACACACATACTCACCTGCCATGAACACACTGGTTCTGCCTGCCCTCACAAAAAGAAAATATATTTTTCAATATATGAATGATCAATATATTAAATCATATAACAGTATATTTGAAAATGTACAGAATAATATATTGTTAATATATTACAATATATTGAACAATATATAAGGAAGTGCCGCTTTTTCTATATTGAAAAATATGCGTCAATATATTTACTAATATGTGTGTGTTCATGTGTCTGTGTCTGTCTGTGTGTGTGTGTGTGTGTGTGTGTGTGCGCGTTTGTGCGTGCGCGTGTGTGTGCGCGCGTGTGGGTGTATGGGCGTGGGCGTGTTTGTGCACGTGTGTGTGTGTGCGCGTGTGTGCGTGGGCGTGTGTGTGTGTGTGTGTGCGCATGTGTGTGTGCGCGTGTGTGTGTGTTTGCAGTGCGTGAGATGAACCCGAGTGTGGCAGCCATCTCTGCGCTGGCGGTTCTCAGTGTTCTCCTCATCAGTCTCCTGGTGCTGTTCCTGCTGGTGTTGCGCAAGAAACACATGGAGCTGAGCCGGTGAGAAACTCAAACCAGCATAACCAGCATAACCACTGACGGCTCGCGTCAGCACGATCACTTCTGCCGGCGGCGGCTCATCAGCCGATGCGTTTATCAGAAGTGCCATGAAGTTTCATTAATAGCTGTAATCTGATGGACTCGAGCCTTCATGTAAAAACTCTAAGTCTATATACTTTCAGTACAGTACTGACTCCAATTACATGACAACATTCTTTGTTAATTCATTTAATACAGTCTCTCTCTCTCTCTCTATATATATATATATATATATATAAACAATATTATTTACAGTATATAAAGTTGAATATATAACTATTTATATATATATACATTTGAATATATTATATAATATATATATATATATATATCTAAACTATTATTTATATATATATATATAAATAGTAAAGTTGGATATATTAACTATATATATATATATATACATTTGAATATATAGATATAAAGTTAGATAACTATATATAAAGTATATTATATAAATATAAAGTTGGATATATAACTATATATATACTAAATAATATATATATATATAACTATATGTAAACTATATTTTATGTATATATATATACATAAAGTTGGATATATGAACAATAAATATACCGGTATATATATATATATAAAGTTAGATAACTATATGATATATATATATAATGTTGGATATATAACTATAATCGCACAGCTCTATATATAGAGTTTGAATCTGACTATTTTCTCAATCAGCAGGAGAATATTATCTACATATTTCCTTAAAACAGACTGAATTAATTTGAATGTGCAGAGCGAGCCTGTAAACCTGATGTAATGATGGTGTTTCTCAGCTGCGGATCAGAACCGCATCAATATTCATGTTTGATTCCAGGGATTGCGGCGCAGAAACCTTCGTCAACTTCGCCTCGTTCGAGCGGGACGGGAAGATGCCGTATAACTGGTATGAGCTCGCGTGTTTCTGTGGCACACACACACACACACACAGGCAGGAAGTGACATCATCGCTCTCGTTGACACACACACATGATTAATATAAGAGCTTAAAGAGGGTCAGTAAAGGCAGATTTGGGGCTGTTAATAAAGTCAAGCGTTGTTTCCGTCAGAACTCCTGCTGAGATGTGGAGTTCATCTTCCTCAGCCTCGGGAAGCGCGACACGCTTTCATTAGTGGAGGAAAAACTGACCTAGCATGAGCTGTTTTAGCACAATGATTTTACTCCAAACTAGTGCTGGACAACGATTAATCGCATCCTAACCACACAAGTGTGTGTTTACATCATATATGTGTGTGTAGTGGGTATAATTATTCTGTATATATAAATACACATGCATGTATGTATTTAAGAAAAATGTGTTATGTATAAAATAATTATATATAATATAAATTATGCATAAATATATATACAACATATACATGCAAATATTTCTTAAATATATGCATGCATGTGTGTGTGTGTATTTATATATACAGAATAATTACACACACATATATGATGTAAACACACACTTGTATTTTGGATGCGATTAATCGTTGTCCAGCACTAAAAACTACATTTTTCATTCACAAGTCTTTATTTATCCAAATTAAGTGAGTTTTTGTTTATAAGAACAAATTCCTTCCATTGGGGTCAGACATTTTTTTTTCCCTTGAAATACGATTATTTTTCTGACCTCATTGGCAGATATTTAGTTTTTTAATACACTCCAAAAAAATTTTTTTTAAAAACAAGACTTAAAGGGGTCATGATATGGATTTTTCTATTATTATTTGAATGTCCCTTGGGGTTAATTTATAATATTAATATTTTCCATCTTCATTCTGCCCCTCCGTCTGATCAGTTTAAGGCGTGTCAGTAAACGCCCACTGGTATGTTTCTATTGGCCGATGTCTTGCTCTGGAGGCGGGCGTATGCAAATGTGTTTGCCCATGTGACGTCACAGATCCCACAGTATCCAAACAAGCCGTTTTTGGAGCTCGTTTAAGTAAATATTTAATATGAATGAAATGATGTTGAAAATGAGGACGTTTTAGCTCTGAAATGTGTTAATGGCACAAAGACCTCGAATATGTGGAAAGATCCCAGACAGGACTGTCCAGTAAATGCATCTTGATTTAACAATGTTTAGATATTTGTGTACTGAAGACTGTACTGAACACGCAGTGGTTTAATGCGGTGCGTCGCTTCAGTTGTGATGAGGTGCACGCCTGTGTGTTTTCTGTTGTGTGTCTGTTAATATCCAGCTGAGACGATCAGATTTCTGTCAAGTCACACACACACACACACACGTAAAGAAACACGCAGATGACACTGACTGCATGAAGCGTTCATTAACCTGTCGAACACTAATGAAATATGCTCAATCATCTGTGTGTGTGTCACTATTACTAATGGAGCATCATGTTTTGTCCCCAACTTTTTGCTCTTGGTCTTTTTTTATGTCTTTTGCTTTTCTGTTTTGTTGAAACGGCTTCAGGCGCAGGAGTCTCTTTGCGTTCCTCACGCTTCTGCCATCCTGCCTTTGGACTGACTATCTTTTGGCCTTTTATATTAATCCGTGGTAAGTATCGGCACGGCCGACGCCGAGCTCTGGAGACTCACACACACACACACACACACACACACCCACTGTAGACTGACTGTAGATCCAGACTGAGCTCTTGATTCTGTGTCTGACTCCAGCATGACACTAACGCTCTGCATGATGTCCCTCTCTCACACACACACACACACACACAGTCCTGCATGTGCTCTGGTCTGTGTTGGACTGAGGGTTGCTCCAGGTTTAACACGAGCTGAGCTCTGGTGACGGCCTGTCAATCACCACAGCAGATAATAACATTAATGCACTTATGATGGACGTTTATGGGGAAAGATTTACAGTTATGAGAGATTTAATGGAGAAATGCTATTATTTATAAAATTATATATGCATATATTAATACGATTGTTTAAAAATATAAACAAAGTAAAATGATTAAATATCTATAAATGATTCAAAACACTGTATAATCACAGTGAAACATGAGTTAAAATCATAATATGGCATATTTTATATGTAATTACATTTGAATAAAATTGAAAAGTAAAAAAAGAATATACAAAAATATATTTGATAAAATAAAATGTAGGTAAATTATAAAATGGTAAAAAATTTAGTTTCGAAACTATATATATATAAATATTTTTTATAAATTCTAAAGCATATACACTTTTGGAATTATTTATATATATATATATAATTGAATTTGAATACAAGTAAAAACTATATAAAAGAAATCATTATTTTCTAATTTCATCAAATAAATATCTATATAAATTATAAAATGAAACAATATATAAATATTTTTTTTATATATATATATATAAGCTTCTAAGCATTTTTTTAAATTCTAAAGTAAATACTCACTGTTTTGAAAAGATATATAAATAAATTATACATATCATATAATTTTAATAAAATTATAAAAGTTAAAATATATATAAAATATATATATATCATATATCAAACATGTGTATATAAATTATAAAATAGTTTTTAAACAGTATATAAATAATATATTATCAAAATATTTATATAAATTCTAAAACAAATACACACTAAACAAATTAAATAAAAAAGTGTATTAATGTACATTTTCTAAAATAAATATTTATATAAATAATACAATGAAATGAATACTGTTAAAAAATCAAATAAATGTCATTAAACATGATAAAATGAGACCAAATCAGTGTGAATGAGTGTGTGTGGGTCACACGCCAGCGCTGAAGCTCGAGAACCTGGAAATGCATGTTTAGTTTGTAGGATTCAGATCTTCAGGTGTGAGTGTGTGTGTGTGTGTGTGTGTGTGTGTGTGTTGATCTCAGTTCACTGACGCTTCTGTCTGTGTTTGACCCGCAGGAGCAAAACTGCCCTGAAGAAGAGGAAACTCACCAGGTAAAACCATCGTGTGTGTGTGTGTGTGTGTTCTGCTTTATTTAGTGCGCTCGTATTAAAGAGCCTCCTTCTGGCTGTATGGCAAGGTGTGTACAGATTGTTATTCTGTAAAATCAAATCCCAAGGACTATAATCAGAGATCTCACTTATAAAACAATATCTTTCGTTATTATCTTTTAAATTCTATATAAAAATAAATCAATAAAAAAAATGGTGCAAGTGCAGCACAAGCAGTGTCTGGAAACTTTAACCACTGAAATGATTCGATGACAAAGATATCGCTTTCCTTATTTAAACTCATTTATTCTCCCATGAATATATGATTGACCAAAAAAATTAAAGCTGTATCATATACTTGGATATTTATATTCATAAATATGACTGTTTTCCAGGACTTAAATTTCCAAAAGTCAAATTCAGCTTGTATGAACCCTGTTATGGTGTGTGTGTGTGTGTGTGTGTGTGTGTCTTCAGTCCAGTCCAGCTCAGTGATTTTGACGTCTACATCAAGGACATGAGCAAAGATTCGGCGTACAAGTTCTCTCTGCAGTTTGAGGTAACAGAACACATGAAGGGCACGCATGTTTCTGTGTCAGGCCTCTGTGTGTGTGTGTGTGTGTGTGACTGCTGTGTTTGATCCGTCAGGAGCTGAAGAGTGTCGGTCTCGATCTGTCTCATGAAGCTGCTGATCTGCCCGTCAACAGACCCAAGAACCGCTACACCAACATCCTGCCCTGTGAGTGGCCAGCCTGAAAGCCCCGCCCACTGTAGTCATAGCAACACTGCTCTCATTGGCTACAGCATGTGTGACCTCACACTTTTAAGTTGAATAATTAAAAACAACCAGTTGAAAAACATTTAAAAACTTTGATTTGTAAAAAGAAAAACTGTTTGAGAAATAATCTAATCCTCCTATAAATAATTGTAATGATATTGTTGAGTCAACATCAATGTTCTCAATATTTAATTATTATAAGTATGAAATATTATATTTACTAGTGCTGTCAAATCAATTAATCACATCAACAAAAGTTTGTTCGTATTTAATATATGTATGTATATACACCCAAACTCACTCACACACTAACTCACTCTCACACACACAAACTCTCTCATTTACACGCTTGCTCATTCACTCACTCTCACACACACTAACTCACACACACACACACACACAAACTCTCTCTCACTGACACACACACACGCACAAACTCACTCTCACTCACAAACTCACACAAACTCACTCTCACTCACTCACACACATACTAACACACACACACTAACTCACACACACACACAAACTCTCTCTCTCACTCACACACACAAACTCTCTCACTCACACACACACGCACAAACTCACTCTCACTCACAAACTCTCTCTCACTGACACACACACACGCACAAACTCACTCTCACTCACAAACTCACACAAACTCACTCTCACTCACTCACACACATACTAACACACACACACTAACTCACACACACACACAAACTCTCTCTCTCACTCACACACACAAACTCTCTCACTCACACACACACGCACAAACTCACTCTCACTCACAAACTCACTCTCACTCACTCACACACACAAACACACACTCACACACGCACTCACTCAAACTCGCACAAACTCTCTCACACAGACACAAACTCTCACACACACTCACTCTCACACAACCTCACACACACGCACAAACTCTCACACACACACAAACTCTCACACACACACAAACTCTCACACACACACAAACTCTCACACACACACAAACTCTCACACACGCACGAACTCTCACACACACACACTCACACAAACTCTCACACACGCACAAACTCTCACACACAAACTCACACACACACTCACTCTCACAAACTCTCACACACACACAAACTCTCACACACACACAAACTCTCACACACACACAAACTCTCACACACACACAAACTCTCACACACACTCACTCTCACACACGCACAAACTCTCACACACACACAAACTCTCACACACACACAAACTCTCACACACACTCACTCTCACACACGCACAAACTCTCACACACACACAAACTCTCACACACACACAAACTCTCACACACACAAACTCTCACACACACAAACTCTCACACACGCACAAACTCACACACACGCACGAACTCTCACACACACACACTCACACAAACTCTCACACACACACAAACTCTCACACACAAACTCACACACACACTCACTCTCACAAACTCTCACACACACACAAACTCTCACACACACACAAACTCACACACACGCACAAACTCTCTCACTCACACACACACTTGTATACAAACTTTTATGTTAGATCTGATTAATCGATATGACGGCACTATATCTATAGAACACCAAAAACGATTAAAGCAATATATAAACTAACTTTTGTACCAAATGCAGTAAGTCTTTTGAATAAGGGGCACGAAAATGTCAATATTTTAAGCTTTGATATTGTGAATTGTTACAAATATCTACATATTTGAGAGTGTCAGAAAGCGTGATGATATCATCAGTGATGTTTGATGGCACTTTCTCACTGGTTTATTCTCTTCAGTTTTACGGGAGTTTAGTTAAAACTATATATGAAGTAGTTTCCCCGAAGCAGAAATCCTCGTGCTAGATCTGCCCTGAAAGGGTTATGCATTATTGCTGGAGATTGAGTGTATTATTATTATTTACAGAAGTTGTTGTACTTTGTTTCAGCCGTAGCTGAAAACTGGTCTCGGCATACAATCACAAAACAATATCAAAGCTTAAAATATTCATATTTCCTGCCCCTTATACAAAAGACTTATTGCATTTGGTACAAAAGTTTATTATATTACTTTAATCGCTTTTGGTGTTCTATAACGACGGCGAGATGGCAATACAAAAACATGAATGTGAATATTTGTTTCAATAATCTATTTGTTAAATACTGCTCAGATGACTTCAGTCGAGTGAAGCTGGTCTCTCTGCACAACGACGAGGGCTCGGATTACATCAATGCTAACTATATTCCTGTAAGTATATCAGCAATATCTAATCATTAGCATTAAATAAATTACATTTTTAGCTATGTGTGATTTGTATATGTACATTTCTGAAATGCATAACTTAGTCTCCTCTGGTAACAGATCAACTAAACTGTGATGTGGACTCGTGCATTCTCAGTAAAGCTGCTGTGAAATGATGTGTATTGTGAAAAGTGCTATAAATGTGAATTTAATATGAGCTGTTAATGAACCAGATGTTCAGTGTGTGATGTGCATCTCGTCTCCAGGGTTATAACGCTGAGAGGGTCTGATAATTAGCATGCATGACAAAAAAAAACGTGTATGAGACAAAAAAGAGAAAAAAGCCGCAACCTAGTGTGTGATGTGCATGTGTTCCGCAGGGCTATAACTCTCCGCACGAGTACGTCGCCACACAGGGGCCGCTGCCCGACACCAGGAACGAGTTCTGGAAGATGGTTCTGCAGCAGAAGTCCAACATCATCGTCATGCTGACGCAGTGCAACGAGCGCAGGAGGGTCAGTTCCCATGGCAACCGCCTCCGCCGGCTGGGGTTGTGCAGACACTAGCGATGCTAACGCTGAATGTGCTCGTGTGCAGGTGAAGTGTGATCACTACTGGCCGTTCACTGAGGAGCCGGTGGCGTACGGAGAGATCACGGTCGAGATGCTGTCAGAGACCGACTCACCCGAGTGGACCATCAGAGACTTCAGACTGGGATATGTGAGGAGAACACATCAGACAGACGGATATATATCTATAGACAGACAAATAGATGGATACAGACAGTTGGATAGACAGACAGATATATATATATATATATAGATATATAGACAGACAGATATATACAGTGAGGAAAATAAGTATTTGAACATCCTGCTATTTTGCAAGTTCTCCCACTTAGAAATCATGGAGGGGTCTGAAACGGTCATCGTAGGTGCATGTCCACTGTGAGAGACATAATCTAAAAACAAATATCCAGAAATCACAATATATGATTTTTTAACTATTTATTTGTATGATACAGCTGCAAATAAGTATTTGAACACCTGAGAAAATCAATGTTAATATTTGGTACAGTAGCCTTTGTTTGCAATTACAGAGGTCAAGCGTTTCCTGTAGTTTTTCCCCAGGTTTGCACACACTGCAGGAGGGGTTCTGGCCCACTCCTCCACACAGATCTTCTCTACATCAGTCAGGTTTCTGGGCTGTCGCTGTGAAACACGGAGTTTGAGCTCCCTCCAAAGATTCTCTATTGGGTTTAGGTCTAGGCCACGCCAGAACCTTGATATGCTTCTTACAGAGCCACTCCTTGCTTATCCTGGCTGTGTGCTTCGGGTCATTGTTATGTTGGAAGAGCCAGCCTCGACCCATCTTCAATGCTCTAACTGAGGGAAGGAGGTTGTTCCCCAAAATCTCGCAATACATGGCCCCGGTGATCCTCTCCTTAATACAGTGCAGTCGCCCTGTCCCATGTGCAGAAAAACACCCCCAAAGCATGATGCTACCACCCCCGTGCTCCACAGTAGGGATGGTGTTCTTGGGATGGTACTCCTCATTCTTCTTCCTCCAAACATGGCGAGTGGAATTATGACCAAAAAGTTCTATTTTGGTCTCATCTGACCACATGACTTTCTCCCATGACTCCTCTGGATCATCCAAATGGTCATTGGCAAACTTAAGACGGGCCTTGACATGTGCTGGTTTAAGCAGGGGAACCTTCCGTGCCATGCATGATTTTAAACCATGACGTCTTAGTGTATTCCCAACAGTAACCTTGGAAACGGTGGTCCCAGCTCTTTTCAGGTCATTGACCAGCTCCTCCTGTGTAGTTCTGGGCTGATTTCTCACCTTTCTTAGGATCATTGAGACCCCACGAGGTGAGATCTCGCATGGAGCCCCAGTCCGAGGGAGATTGACAGTCATGTTTAGCTTCTTCCATTTTCTAATGATTGTTCCAACAGTGGACCTTTTTTCACCAAGCTGCTTGGCAATTTCCCCGTAGCCCTTTCCAGCCTTGTGGAGGTGTACAATTTTGTCTCTAGTGTCTTTGGGCAGCTCTTTGGTCTTGGCCATGTTAGTAGTTGGATTCTTACTGATTGTATGGGGTGGACAGGTGTCTTTATGCAGCTAACGACCTCAAACAGGTGCATCTAATTTAGGATAATAAATGGAGTGGAGGTGGACATTTTAAAGGCAGACAGGTCTTTGAGGGTCAGAGTTCTAGCTGATAGACAGGTGTTCAAATACTTATTTGCAGCTGTATCATACAAATAAATAGTTAAAAAATCATATATTGTGATTTCTGGATATTTGTTTTTAGATTATGTCTCTCACAGTGGACATGCACCTACGATGACCATTTCAGACCCCTCCATGATTTCTAAGTGGGAGAACTTGCTAAATAGCAGGGCGTTCAAATACTTATTTTCCTCACTGTATATAGATGGATACAGAGAAACATATATATATATATATATATATATATATATAGACAGATAGATATATAGACAGACAGACAGATATATATATATATATATAGACAGATAGATATATAGACAGACAGACAGATATATATATATATATATATAGACAGAGTATTGTGTGTGTGTGTGTGGCTCCTCAGGCTGATGAGACTCAGGATGTTCTGCACTTTAACTACACGTCGTGGCCCGATCACGGGGTTCCCACAGTCAACGCCATCGAGAGCATCTTACAGTTTGTGCAGATCGTCCGGCAGCAGGTCAACAGAACCAAAGGCCCGATCGTCGTCCACTGCAGGTGAGGCCCTCAGCCGGTCACGGGTCACAGCTCTGAGTGCACACTGAAGTGAACTGGCTTTAGGACCCAGAAGAACAGCTCATTTACTGCATATAGAGATATAAGCACATCTAGAGGCATGAAATATCATGTGTTATTATTATTGTCCACAAGAGGTCGACAAAGACTCTCAATGTAAGATATTTAGAGCTGAATTAAAAGTGATTTGAATTTGTGAATGTGAGGAATGTGCCTAAATTACTATTTATTACTTACTGATTAAATTAGTAATTGAAAGGTAAAAAAGAAAATCTCCCAAAAAATTACATTAGAAAAAATATGATCAAAAGGATATTTGATAAGCTTTCTGGACAAAAAAAAGGGCATAATTTTAGGGCTTCAGGTGATTTTGACCCGTGAGGGAAGGATTTAATGCAGGAGCCTGAACATCAGAACCGGCTCACTGACCCGAATCACTGCACACTGATTTCCTGTTTGAGGCTTTGCTGAGACGAGACAACAGCTCTTCACAAGTGTTACTGACAGCATGATGCTCGTGTGTGTGTGTGTGTTTCCTCAGCGCTGGAGTGGGTCGCACCGGCACGTTCATCGCTCTGGACCGTCTGATGCAGCACATCCAGGAGCACGAGTACGTGGACGTCCTGGGCCTGGTGTCGGACATGCGCTCGCACCGGCTCTCCATGGTGCAGACCGAGGTACACAACCTGTGTGTGTGTGTGTGTGTGTGTTTGTGATTGTTCGAGTGTGTGTGAGTGAGTTTGTGTTTGTGATTGTTCAAGTGTTTGTGTGTGTGTGTGTGTGAGTTTGTGATTGTTCGAGTGTTTGTGTGTGTGTGTGTGAGTTTGTGAGTTTGTGATTGTTCGAGTGTTTGTGTGTGTGTGTGAGTGTGAATGTAAATGTAAAAATGCAGAAAGGTGTGTGTGTGTGTGTGAGAGAATGTGTGTGAGAGTGAGTGTGTGTGAGAGTGAGTGTGTGTCTGAGTTTGTGTTTGTTCGTGTGTGTGAGAGAGAGAGAGAATGTGTGTGTGTCTGTGAGTGTGTGTGTCTGAGTGTTAATGTAAATGTAAAAATGTAAAAAGGTGTGTGTGAGGGATAGGAGTAGTGTAAGAGAGAATATACAGTTTATACAGTATAAAACCCATTACGTCTATGGAAAGTCCCCTTAAAAACACAACGTGTGTGTGTGCAGGAGCAGTACGTGTTCATCCATCAGTGTGTCCTGCTCATGTGGAAGAAGAAGAAGCAGCAGTCGCACACTAGTGATGTCATCTACGAGAACGTCAGCAAGTCCTAATGAAGTGAGTTCAGTTTCTCACAGAGAATCGGGTGGGAGTCGAAAATCAAATTGAATACTTGTTATAAAATTAAAACCTTGAAATTCCTGCTCTATAATAACGCTAATATTCCTGCTCTACAATAACGCTAATATTCCCGCTCTACAATAACCCTAATATTCCCGCTCTACAATAACGCTAATATTCCTGCTCTACAATAACGCTAATATTCCTGCTCTACAATAACCCTAATATTCCCGCTCTACAATAACGCTAATATTCCTGCTCTACAATAACCCTAATATTCCCGCTCTACAATAACCCTAATATTCCCGCTCTACAATAACGCTAATATTCCTGCTCTACAATAACCCTAATATTCCCGCTCTACAATAACCCTAATATTCCCGCTCTACAATAACGCTAATATTCCTGCTCTACAATAACCCTAATATTCCCGCTCTACAATAACCCTAATATTCCCGCTCTACAATAACCCTAATATTCCCGCTCTACAATAACCCTAATATTCCCGCTCTACAATAACCCTAATATTCCCGCTCTACAATAACCCTAATATTCCCGCTCTACAATAACGCTAATATTCCCGCTCTACAATAACGCTAATATTCCTGCTCTACAATAACCCTAATATTCCCGCTCTACAATAACCCTAATATTCCCGCTCTACAATAACCCTAATATTCCCGCTCTACAATAACCCTAATATTCCTGCTCTACAATAACCCTAATATTCCCGCTCTACAATAACCCTAATATTCCCGCTCTACAATAACGCTAATATTCCTGCTCTACAATAACCCTAATATTCCCGCTCTACAATAACGCTGATATTCCCGCTCTACAATAACGCTGATATTCCCGCTCTACAATAACGCGAATATTCCCGCTCTACAAAAACGCTAATATTCCTGCTCTACAATAACGCTAATATTCCTGCTCTATAATAACGCTAATATTCCCGCTCTATAATAACGCTAATATTCCTGCTCTATTATAACGCTAATATTCCCGTTCTTTAATAACTCGAATATTCCCGCTCTATAATAACGCTAATATTCCCGCTCTACAATAACGCTAATATTCCCGCTCTATAATAACGCTAATATTCCCGCTCTATAATAACGCTAATATTCCCGCTCTATAATAACGCTAATATTCCCGCTCTATAATAACGCTAATATTCCCGCTCTATAATAACGCTAATATTCCTGCTCTACAATAACGCTAATATTCCCGCTCTACAATAACGCTAATATTCCCGCTCTATAATAACTCGAATATTCCCGCTCTATAATAACGCTAATATTCCCGCTCTATAATAACTCGAATATTCCCGCTCTATAATAACTCGAATATTCCCGCTCTATAATAACGCTAATATTCCCGCTCTATAATAACTCGAATATTCCCGCTCTATAATAACGCTAATATTCCCGCTCTACAATAACGCTAATATTCCCGCTCTATAATAACTCGAATATTCCCGCTCTATAATAACGCTGATATTCCCGCTCTACAATAACGCTGATATTCCCGCTCTACAATAACGCTGATATTCCCGCTCTACAATAACGCTGATATTCCCGCTCTACAATAACGCGAATATTCCCGCTCTACAAAAACGCTAATATTCCTGCTCTACAATAACGCTAATATTCCTGCTCTATAATAACGCTAATATTCCCGCTCTATAATAACGCTAATATTCCTGCTCTATTATAACGCTAATATTCCCGTTCTTTAATAACTCGAATATTCCCGCTCTATAATAACGCTAATATTCCTGCTCTACAATAACGCTAATATTCCCGCTCTATAATAACGCTAATATTCCCGCTCTATAATAACGCTAATATTCCCGCTCTATAATAACGCTAATATTCCCGCTCTATAATAACGCTAATATTCCCGCTCTACAATAACGCTAATATTCCCGCTCTATAATAACGCTAATATTCCCGCTCTATAATAACTCGAATATTCCCGCTCTATAATAACGCTAATATTCCCGCTCTACAATAACGCTAATATTCCCGCTCTACAATAACGCTAATATTCCTGCTCTACAATAACGCTAATATTCCCGCTCTATAATAACTCGAATATTCCCGCTCTACAATAACGCTAATATTCCCGCTCTACAATAACGCTAATATTCCCGCTCTACAATAACGCTAATATTCCCGCTCTACAATAACGCTACCTACAATAACGCTAATATTCCCGCTCTACAATAACGCTAATATTCCCGCTCTACAATAACGCTAATATTCCCGCTCTACAATAACGCTAATATTCCCGCTCTACAATAACGCTAATATTCCCGCTCTACAATAACTCTAATATTCCCGCTCTATAATAACGCTAATATTCCCGCTCTACAATAACGCTAATATTCCCGCTCTATAATAACGCTAATATTCCCGCTCTATAATAACTCGAATATTCCCGCTCTACAATAACGCTAATATTCCCGCTCTACAATAACGCTAATATTCCCGCTCTATAATAACGCTAATATTCCTGCTCTACAATAACGCTAATATTCCCGCTCTACTATAACGCTAATATTCCCGCTGTATAATAACTCGAATATTCCCGCTCTATAATAACTCGAATATTCCCGCTCTATAATAACGCTAATATTCCCGCTCTACAATAACGCTAATATTCCCGCTCTATAATAACGCTAATATTCCTGCTCTACAATAACGCTAATATTCCCGCTCTACTATAACGCTAATATTCCCGCTGTATAATAACTCGAATATTCCCGCTCTATAATAACGCTAATATTCCCGCTCTACAATAACGCTAATATTCCCGCTCTACAATAACGCTAATATTCCCGCTCTATAATAACGCTAATATTCCCGCTTTACAATAACGCTAATATTCCTGCTCTACAATAACGCTAATATTCCCGCTCTATAATAACGCTAATATTCCCGCTCTACAATAACGCTACTATTCCCGCTCTACAATAACGCTAATATTCCCGCTCTACAATAACGCTAATATTCCCGCTCTACAATAACGCTAATATTCCCGCTCTATAATAACGCTAATATTCCCGCTTTACAATAACGCTAATATTCCTGCTCTACAATAACGCTAATATTCCTGCTCTACAATAACGCTAATATTCCCGCTCTATAATAACTCGAATATTCCCGCTCTACAATAACGCTAATATTCCCGCTCTACAATAACGCTAATATTCCCGCTCTACAATAACGCTAACTACAATAACGCTAATATTCCCGCTCTACAATAACGCTAATATTCCCGCTCTACAATAACGCTAATATTCCCGCTCTACAATAACGCTAATATTCCCGCTCTACAATAACTCTAATATTCCCGCTCTATAATAACGCTAATATTCCCGCTCTACAATAACGCTAATATTCCCGCTCTATAATAACGCTAATATTCCCGCTCTATAATAACTCGAATATTCCCGCTCTATAATAACGCTAATATTCCCGCTCTACAATAACGCTAATATTCCCGCTCTATAATAACTCGAATATTCCCGCTCTATAATAACGCTAATATTCCCGCTCTACAATAACGCTAATATTCCCGCTCTATAATAACGCTAATATTCCTGCTCTACAATAACGCTAATATTCCCGCTCTACTATAACGCTAATATTCCCGCTCTATAATAACTCGAATATTCCCGCTCTATAATAACGCTAATATTCCCGCTCTACAATAACGCTAATATTCCCGCTCTACAATAACGCTAATATTCCCGCTCTATAATAACGCTAATATTCCCGCTTTACAATAACGCTAATATTCCTGCTCTACAATAACGCTAATATTCCCGCTCTATAATAACGCTAATATTCCCGCTCTACAATAACGCTACTATTCCCGCTCTACAATAACGCTAATATTCCCGCTCTACAATAACGCTAATATTCCCGCTCTACAATAACGCTAATATTCCCGCTCTACAATAACGCTAATATTCCCGCTCTATAATAACGCTAATATTCCCGCTTTACAATAACGCTAATATTCCCGCTCTACAATAACGCTAATATTCCCGCTCTATAATAACGCTAATATTCCCGCTCTACAATAACGCTAATATTCCCGCTCTACAATAACGCTAATATTCCCGCTCTACAATAACGCTAATATTCCCGCTCTACAATAACGCTAATATTCCCGCTCTACAATAACGCTAATATTCCCGCTCTACAATAACGCTAATATTCCCGCTCTATAATAACGCTAATATTCCCGCTCTATAATAACGCTAATATTCCCGCTCTATAATAACTCGAATATTCCCGCTCTACAATAACACTAATATTCCCGCTCTACAATAACGCTAATATTCCCGCTCTATAATAACGCTAATATTCCTGCTCTACAATAACGCTAATATTCCCGCTCTATAATAACGCTAATATTCCCGCTCTATAATAACTCGAATATTCCCCGCTCTATAATAACACTAATATTCCCGCTCTACAATAACGCTAATATTCTTGCTCTACAATAACTCGAATATTCCCGCTCTACAATAACGCTAATATTCCCGCTCTATAATAACGCTAATATTCCCGCTCTATAATAACTCGAATATTCCCCGCTCTATAATAACACTAATATTCCCGCTCTACAATAACGCTAATATTCTTGCTCTACAATAACTCGAATATTCCCGCTCTATAATAACGCTAATATTCTTGCTCTATAATAACTCGAATATTCCCCGCTCTATAATAACACTAATATTCCCGCTCTACAATAACGCTAATATTCTTGCTCTATAATAACTCGAATATTCCCGCTCTATAATAACACTAATATTCCCGCTCTACAATAACGCTAATATTCTCGCTCTATAATAACACTAATATTCTTGCTCTATAATAACACTAATATTCCCGCTCTACAATAACGCTAATATTCCTGCTCTACAATAACGCTAATATTCCCGCTCTATAATAACGCTAATATTCCCGCTCTATAATAACTCGAATATTCCCGCTCTACAATAACGCTAATATTCCCGCTCTATAATAACTCGAATATTCCCGCTCTTTAATAACGCTAATATTCCCGCTCTACAATAACGCTAATATTCTTGCTCTATAATAACTCGAATATTCCCGCTCTATAATAACGGTAATATTCCCGCTCTACAATAACGCTAATATTCCCGCTCTACAATAACGCTAATATTCCCGCTCTATAATAACTCTAATATTCCCGCTCTACAATAACGCTAATATTCCCGCTCTATAATAACTCGAATATTCCCGCTCTATAATAACACTAATATTCCCGCTCTACAATAACGCTAATATTCCTGCTCTATAATAACACTAATATTCCTGCTCTATGATAACGCTAATATTCTTGCTCTATAATAACTCGAATATTCCCGCTCTATAATAACACTAATATTCCTGCTCTATAATAACACTAATATTCCTGCTCTATGATAACGCTAATATTCTTGCTCTATAATAACTCGAATATTCCCGCTCTATAATATTCTTGCTCTATAATAACTCGAATATTCCCGCTCTATAATAACGCTAATATTCCCGCTCTACAATAACGCTAATATTCCCGCTCTATAATAACACTAATCACACAATAGAAGACTGATGTCAATCTTTGCTCAGTTGTATATATTTGTTGTGATTGCTAATTTTTAATGTGTTCTTTTTTATTAACTGAGTGTTTATTGTGTTTAATAATGCTTGAAGTGTTCATTAGTTGGGCTAGTTGTTCTTCTGTGGTGTTGTTAAACCGCAGGCTAACGCTCCTGTAAGAGTTCTGTAGCTGTTGGCTAACGCCGCTACGGTGACTCGCGTGGACTCTGCATAACGCTCGTGTCTCGCTCTGCTTTTCCTGCAGGTCTGGTTCACCGACACATCGACCGCAGAGGAGAATCTCACACTCATTTACTCCCCATACAAGCTCTTATTTAACCACGAAACAAATCAAATGCCTTAAAAAACGAGCTGCCTCGTTCTCCCGGCCCGACGGATCCATCAGCATCTCGTGTTTTAGTTTGTGTGTGAATCTCAGGATCATCTGCGCTTGTTTTAGGCCGGTGTAAAGTGTGTGTTGTGAGTTTATATCGCACTCTGTCTGTACTAGAGTTAGTTTTCACGTCTTCAGAAGAAGCCGAGCGGTTCGAGAACGACGCTTTGGACCTTTATTCTCCATCACTGCCACACACTGATGCGCTCGATGCGCTCACGGGATAAAGCAACGCAAGACGGACAGACCATCATATCAGCTACCGTGTGTGTGTGAGAGTGTGTGTGAATGTGTGTGTGTGTGTGTGTGTGTGAGAGTGTGTGAATGTGAGTGAGTGAGTGTGTGTGTGAATGTGAGTGTGTGAATGTGATTGTGTGTGTGTGTGTGTGTGTGTGAGTGAATGTGATTGTGTGTGTGTGAGTGAATGTGATTGTGTGTGTGTGTGTGTGTGAGAGTGAGTGAGAGTGTGGGATTGTGTGTGTGTGTGTGTGAGTGAGTGAGTGAGTGAGAGTGTGGTAGTGTGTGAGAGAGTGTGGGATTGTGTGTGTGTGTGTGTGTGTGTGTGTGAGTGAGAGTGTGGGATTGTGTGTGTGGAATTGTGTGTGTGTGTGTGTGTGTGTGTGTGTGTGTGTGAGAGTGTGGGATTGTGTGAGTGAGAGTGTGGGATTGTGTGTGTGTGTGTGTGTGTGAGTGAGAGTGTGGGATTGTGTGTGTGTGAGTGAGTGAGAGTGTGGGATTGTGTGTGTGGAATTGTGTGTGTGTGTGAGTGAGAGTGTGGGATTTTGTGTGTGGAATTGTGTGTGTGTGTGTGAGTGAGTGGAATTGTGTGTGTGTGTGTGTGTGTGTGTGAGAGAGAGAGGGAGAGAGTGTGATAAAGCAACGAAAGAGGGATGTTCCGAACAGACTGATCGCACCTGCGGTCGCCGCTGCGCTTCTGTGTTTCTGCTAAAGTTTCGTCACACACACATCAGCTGAACCCCGACTCTCTGCACACACTGGATTGTCACTGGCGTCGAGTTCGACTCGTTCCAGTGGCATTTGCACAATTCCAGTGAAGCGGCTGCGGTCGGACTGAATGTGAGCGTCCAGCAACTCGTATTTCATCATCATCATCATCATCATCATCATCACTGCTGAATCGGACACTGATGTCGTGTTGCATGCTGCAAAATGAAAGACTTGAGATTAGTCTCATCTTTAGGTTTAGACTCGAGCTCAGAGTCCCAGCTGACAGGGAACGTCACAGGAGTCACTTCAGAATTAAATCTCCTGATAATTTACTCTCACACACGTCATCCAAGATGTTCTTTCTGTCTTCAGTGGAAAAGAAATGAAGGTTTTTGAGGAAAACGCTCCAGGATTTCCTCCATATAGTGTCTTCAATGGGGTCCAACGGCTCGAAGGTCCAGATGTGAGTTTCAGTGCAGCTTCAGAGTCTCGACACGATCCAGCCGAGGAATACGAGTCTCATCCAGACACAGATGAGAGCAAGTGAACAAGCGCGCCGTTATTTGTTGCTTAGTGACGTGTGTTCTGCGCAATACGCTGTATTAAAAATATCATGATGACTCGAGTTGCATATTAGATCTAAATCCGTGCAGATTTGGCTACACGAACTCCCCCAGAAAAATTAGTAAACAGAAACACGCCAAATTGGCTCGTGATTTGACAGCATTTCCCGCCTTAGTTTCAAACCCTGAATGTTGCACTCCTGTTTGTCATTGTGCAGGAAACCTCACGCCAATGAATCCTCAGAAATATTGCTGACCTGTGAGTCTCAAGCGCACTTTACGCTCGTCCGAATGCCGGTTAGTTGTCCGTGGATTTGCCTATATTTGGTTTTGAAAATGGAAACGTCTTTAGACATGGAAAATCGATTTTACAATCGATTCAATGAACATTTATGTCTCAAAAATCGAACAGGATTTTTTCAGAAAAGTGACAGCTCTACCTTCGACCTGTTGAAGTCACTATATGGAGAAAATCCTGGAGTGTTTTCCTCAAAAACCTTGAAAGACATGAACATCTTGGATGACGTGTGCAAGTAAATTATCAGCAAATTTTAATTCTGAAGTGAACTAACCCTTTAACAGAACGTTCATTCAAAGTTATCTGGTCTTTATAATGTTCTAAAAACATTAACATCATTCATGGAACGTTTAATTCTAAAACATTTTTTAAATGTTAAATGAAACAATGTATCCTTGTTTCAGAAAGTTCAGAGAACATTCAAATGTAACGTTCCTGAAGAATGATAAAATGGAATGTTGAGCATTTTTAAACATGTAAAACGATGTAGAACATTCAGAAACAATGTTTCCGGGAAGATTCCGAACGGAACGTTCTGTTGGTCAGCTGGGCCGTTACTGTCACACACACGAGTGAGTTTACAAATGTCCCGAGTTTACAGGCTGTTTCCCTCATCTGAGATGTGAGTTTTATAATATCAACTAGGCACTGAGCTGTAAATACTGTTTATTTCAAGAAGAAATGACAAAAGAATTGCTGTATTGTGTTAAAATGAAAGAACGAAACTGGATTCGGAGCGGACGGGCCACTTCACTTGATCAGTTTTCTTTCGTTTGTGTCCAGGTCAAACTCGTTTGTCTTTTGGTGCCATTCTTGTGTATTGTGTGACTTCAAGTAGCAGAGCAATCCACAATCGCCATCAGAGTTTTAATGTGTGTTTGTTTGGAAAAAAAATAAACGTTTGAACACGTATTCCTATGAGCTGGAAATGCACTTTTTCAGACTCCTCTATTAGAAGTGTGTGTTTTGTATACAATATGCATTAATATCGGTTCTGTTTATCAGTAGAGGTCGACCGATATATCAGTTTCCCGATATTTAAGCATTTTCCTATCATTTGGTATAGATTTCGCTATATTGGATTCTCCGATAAATGGCGTCATCTTGTGGCCGTTTTGAGAATTTCGTGCAAGACCGCCATTAAACGAGTCAACAATTGCGTTCAAAGGTAAAACAACTTAATTAATAAACTTTATTTAACATAACAGCCATCAATGCACAAATGAGATGTTACGTAAATGCTTATTTGGTTAAAAATTTAAAATAGACGAACTTATGGAGTCACGTAATCCGTCAAGTCCTGTCCCAATAGTCGAACTTTACATGCATTACATAAAGCAATTGTATTCACTATTCATGCAGTTTAGAATATTTAATGCTCTTTTAATTTGTTAGAATTATTTCTACATGCTATATTCATTACCTGTTTATTAACCTTATCAAAGATTTTATTGTAAAAAAATACACTTTAGTGACAGTGAGTGCACTATATTTTTATTTTAAGTTTTGCACTCTTTCAGACTCTATTGATGTAGAAATGTGTTTTGGATGTAAGGAGGGAGTGAAATTGCAAAAATGACAGTATTTAAAAAGTTAAATAAAACAGTTTGTTCAGTTCAGTGCTGTTATAATTGTCCAAAAACAGAAATAAACAATAAATATATGTTTTAGGATAAATAAATATAGGATATCGGTTATCAGGCACAAAAACATGCAAATAATTGGTATCGGTTATAAAAAAATCAATATCAGTCGATCGTAATCTTTATTGGGACAGAACTTAACGGATTACGTGACTGAGTTTGTCTCTATTTTTAGCGCCTAGTTTAAATGCCATAGGCCTATCAAACATTTATGTAGCATCTTATTTGTGCATTAATGGTTATGTTAAAGTTAATTAATCAAAGCAAGTTACTTCACCACACGGTTGTGCAGTGCTTTAATGGCGCTCTTGCCCACAATTCTCAAGACGCCCACAAGATGGCACCATTTATCGGTTAATCTGATATTACAAAACCAATACTTGTTTATGGAAAAATGCTTAAATCTACAACATAAATAAACTTTCCATCATTATCATGTCTCTTATTCCTCTGGAGTCTGTTACTCAAGGTTTTGTGTGTCAAACCCACACCTAATGTTATTGGTTTTCAGGGAGTTGGAGATTTATTGCCACGTGGCGACTGCTAACAGGACTGAAGAAATCAGTCTTTATTTATTTACTTGTTAATTTTTATTGCAAAAGATAATACATACATGCATAATACCATAATTAAACTTTCAACAATCTAGCGTTTCCAAATGACAGCAGATAGCGTGCTCAGTGACGTGATATTTACAGCCTATGTGATTAGCTTAATGTTTGACCAAATACGGCAGCAGGTCGCGCATGCGCATTTCCAGGACAAACCAGGTAAGGAGGAGCAAAGTCGACTTCGACTTTTTTGTATCATTCTGAACACAGTCTGTTTGTTCAATCCGTCCGATGACGTGAGTTTGGGATCTGTGTTTGATGCGTTAATTCGTTTTTTAATTTGATATGGGAAAAAAGTCGAAAACGGCACAAAAAGCATAGTGTGCTCTGATTGGCCAGCTGACCCAGTGCGTTGTGATTGGCGAACACCTCAAGCGTGTGTCGGAGATGTTAACGCCCTTTACTATAATCACAAGCTTCAGCTTCCAAAGCAATAGAGTGCCGAAGTTATGACGTCACTTTGTAGGCCAAAACGCGGAAGTGAGTTAGCATTTTAGCACTTCCGGTTCCCTCGCTCTAAAGGGTTTTTTTGAATGGGTTTTTGCTAAATCGCCTGAAATAAGGTCTGTGGTTAACAAAGCCTCTAAATATTGTCACGTTTTGATCTATGACATAAAACACACCAGTTATAACCTGCATGTGGTTTTTTAAACTTTGTGTCTTAAAGACGGTGATTGCTAACAAGTTGCTAAAAGGGATCCTTTGGCGGGACTTTAGACGTCATCATGACACACGGGAAATCTCTCACTAGCCCGTGTTTCAGCCTCACGTTCTTAGAAGTTTACCTTTCAGTTAATATACATAACGTTATATATTTAGTCTTTTCAAATTGTAGTTTTTACAAATATTGTCGTACACAGAATTCTGTGATATTAAGGTAACCGATTACCAGTTCTTTATTTCTGTGGAGAGACTGTAGTTCGACAATGGTGTTTTGTCCCGAGATGTAGTTATCTTAAATACATAGAACACTATTATAACTCTATCTCTCCCTAGTATTACTAACCGAGACTCGATAAACCTTGTCCCTCATGCTGGCCCTCACAATACCGCCAAGTAAACCAGCATCTGCACTGTTCTACATGTCCAGATTATAGTGGCTCTCTCCTCCATCTATGGGTTTTCGATCGTCTAAGAAAAAGGACGTAAGATTGGACATTGATACGCCATAGCTAACGTTAGTGCTTCTGAGATGGTAAAATTGTGTTTTTTTTTCTGGCGAATTAGCAAATGGTATGCAAACATACAATCAAACATAATACAGTGAAAGATCATCTTTAAAGTTTATTTGGGGCACAATGATCAGGCATAATAATCTTAATCACAAAGAAAATAATATTAAGGTTTATATAAACTAATAAAATAATAAAGGAATAAATCCTTAACAAAAGGTAAAAAAAATCTCGGAGAGGCACGCAAACAAAATTAGTTTCTAACATTTTTGGAAAAAACGAATGGGCAATATTTCTCATGAAAAAGTGGATAAGTGTTCATACACCACAGATCATAATGAGCGAGCGTGTTTTTAAATACAGTTTGAGGACGCTTGATGACAACGTTGATCCGCGACCATGGTGTGCTGTAGTCCGTTTATAGCCTACCGTTTATATCTGACGGCTTTATTTAGGCTTTAAAACGTATACATTTTGGATGAACTTGTAACGATTATCTTGATAGACAAAACGTGTAAGGGTCACAACTCTTTGTTGAACACAGATCTTATTTTTTGCGATTTTCCAAAAGTCTATGGGGAAAATGCATCGCTTTGATCGAGGGAACCCATGCGCCGCTAACTTCTGAGTGTTCCTACAAAGTGACGTCATAACTTCAGCACTCTATTATAAAGAGAGTTAATCATGCCGTCAGTTTTACCATATCAGTTCGAGTACAAAAAATGTTTTACACAAGCCATGGTTCAAATTGTTGTTATAATAAAAAAAAAATTTAATGTCTAAACAATTCTAAATGAAAAACTTGGGAAAGGTACATGAGCCAATGCTAACCCTGCTGCCATCTAGTGGCTGAAGTTGAAAATGCATGTCCTTTAAAAATGTTTTTAAGTGTTAGTATTCCAGTAGATGGCAGCAATCTTCTACTAAAAACCAAGGCATATATTTATGCAGGTCCTTCTCAAAAAGTTAGCATATTGTGATAAAGTTCATTATTTTCGATAATGTAATGATAAAAATTTAACTTTCATATATTTTAGATTTATTGCACACCAACTGAAATATTTCAGGTGTTTTATTGTTTTAATACTGATGATTTTGGCATACAGCTCATGAAACCCCAAAATTCCTGTCTCAAAAAATTAGCATATCATGAAAAGGTTCTCTAAACGAGCTATTAACCTAATCATCTGAATCAACTAATTAACTCTAAACACCTGCAAAAGATTCCGGAGGCTTTTAAAAACTCCCAGCCTGTTTCATTACTCAAAACCGCAATCATGGGTAAGACTGCCGACCTGACTGCTGTCCAGAAGGCCATCATTGACACCCTCAAGCAAGAGGGTGAGACACAGAAAGACATTTCTGAACAAATAGGCTGTTCCCAGAGTGCTGTATCAAGGCACCTCAGTGGGAAGTCTGTGGGAAGGAAAAAGTGTGGCAAAAAACGAGAAGAGGTGACCGGACCCTGAGGAAG
Source organism: Meda fulgida (assembly GCA_030578275.1). Classification (NCBI taxonomy): domain Eukaryota; kingdom Metazoa; phylum Chordata; class Actinopteri; order Cypriniformes; family Leuciscidae; genus Meda; species Meda fulgida. Next base: position 602,805 of record CM060619.1, read on the forward strand.
ATTGTGGAGAAGGACCGATTCCAGACCTTGGGGGACCTGCGGAAGCAGTGGACTGAGTCTGGAGTAGAAACATCCAGAGCCACCGTGCACAGGCGTGTGCAGGAAATGGGCTACAGGTGCCGCATTCCCCAGGTCAAGACACTTTTGAACCAGAAACAGCGGCAGAAGCGCCTGAACTGGGCTACAGAGAAGCTTCACTGGACTGTTGCTCAGTGGTTGCCTGTCATTCGGAAATCAAGGTGCCAGAGTCTGGAGGAAGACTGGGGAGAAGGAAATGCCAAAATGCCTGAAGTCCAGTGTCAAGCACCCACAGTCAGTGATGGTCTGGGGTGCCATGTCAGCTGCTGGTGTTGGTCCACTGTGTTTTATCAAGGGCAGGGTCAATGCAGCTAGCTATCAGGAGATTTTGGAGCACTTCATGCTTCCATCTGCTGAAAAGCTTTATGGAGATGAAGATTTCATTTTTCAGCACGACCTGGCTCCTGCTCACAGTGCCAAAACCACTGGTAAATGGTTTACTGACCATGGTATTACTGTGCTCAATTGGCCTGCCAACTCTCCTGACCTGAACCCCATAGAGAATCTGTGGGATATTGTGAAGAGAAGGTTGAGAGACGCAAGACCCAACACTCTGGATGAGCTTAAGGCCGCTCTCGAAGCATCCTGGGCCTCCAGAACACCTCAGCAGTGCCACAGGCTGATCGCCTCCATGCCACGCCACATTGAAGCAGTCATTTCTGCAAAAGGATTCCCGACCAAGTATTGAGTGCATAACTGAACATAATTATTTGAAGGTTGACTTTTTTTGTATTAAAAACACTTATTTTATTGGTCGGATGAAATATGCTAATTTATTGAGACAGGAATTTTGGGTTTTCATGAGCTGTATGCCAAAATCATCAGTATTAAAACAATAAAAGACCTGAAATATTTCAGTTGGTGTGCAATTAATCTAAAATATAAAGTTTAATTTTTATCATTACATTATGGAAAATAATGAACTTTTTCACAATATGCTAATTTTTTTTAGAAGGACCTGTATATAATTACCATAAATGAAATTGAGAAATGTAAATCTAGGCCAGGGCGATATCGGTATAAACGACTGAAGCTTCATCAATATAGAAAAATATTAAATATAATGCTCGATATAGTTTCACTTAAACACAGTAAATTTAAATAGACATGAAGTTCGGTTCATTTTCCTTAATTAAAGGACTGTGCTACGTTGCATTGCGTAGAGGTGTGCGAAATTGACAACAAAATTATATCGATATTTTGTAGATTTTGATTTATCCTCCCACTCCTCCTACTGACGTCGCCTCAGGTCGATAGCAAATAATACGTGAACAGTCAATAGCAAATAATACTTTAACAAATAATTAAAAGATACTTACCAGCTCTGATTCAGAAGCGCCATATTGCCCTAGAAAAATTGCAATTGCCTGTGCACATCCAGTCTTGTGCTCTGCCAGGTTCAGGAAACTGTCCTCCGTGAAATAAGCTGCACACACACGAACATTTGGAGTGTACTATTCTGGAACAGTGTTGTGAATAAATCTTAACCACTGATTCCTAAATGTGTCCACTTTTAGAAGGCCAAATAAAGAACTTTTGCTTTCGCGTAGAAACACGCAGCATCTCCACAAAATGGCGGCGACGACGCGCCACAAGTTAAGCCACGCCTTCTTTCTTTGCGTACGCATTTGGGCGGCATTATGCTAATATTTCGAGCAAGTGACGTGGGTCGGCGAGGGAGCATTAGATCGAGGCGTTTTGGATCTGTCTTTCTCTTTTAGATATAATATATCTTTGTGTGGGAGACTGAGCTTTGTAACTTTGCAGATCTTATACGTGCATAAACAGCTACATAAAAAAATAAAGAAATAGGTTGCGTGAAAAGTCAGGAGAGTCACCAGAGTCACGAGCAACTACAGTGAACCCTTTTCTGAAACAGTTGCTAATTAGATTTATCTCAGATTTAGCACATGAAGGTTTGGTTTATTATCATGTGTTTTGGTTGAACATTGACAGAAACAGGTAAAAATGAATAGCTAATGTGTAAGTTATATGTCAGAGGTGTGAATGTCGCCCTCATGTGGAGAATCCAGGTTCACTTTTCACTATTGTGGAGTAATGTTTTAATTTTAAGGTTGTAAATGCTTTCGTTTCTTTAGTTTTATTGATCATTTCAGACAAAACTCCCTATAAAAAAACAAAGTTTAGCTGAGGAAGCTTCTCTGGCTCTGCGGATAACTTCTGAGGTGGAATGCTCTTTAGTTTTAGTTGATGAATGATAGACAAAACTTGCTGAAAGATAATGGCTCAGTTGTCTGTGAGTCACTTATATGGTGTTGCTTTGTGTTGAGAATAATGGTTGGAATTTCACTTTTGCAGTTGAAAATGCTTTAGTTTTATTAGTTTGATTGATTAATTGAGACAAACAGAAAAGCAAAAGAGAGGAAGCTTATGTGGCTCAGTGGTTTGAGCATGCTCTTCCCTGTCGGGAGGATCCTGGTTTGAATCCCACTTTTTGTAGTAAAATGCTTTGATTGAATCGGTTATGTCATAATAAAAAAGACATGGCCCCAATAAAAGCAGCTTAAGAGTGTGAGCTCCAGTGGCTCAGTGCTCTGAGCGTTGCTCCATTGTGTGGAGGATCTGGGTTTGAGTCCCACTCTTTAGTAGAATACTTTGGTTTCACTGGTTTTGTCCCAATATAAAAAGATATGCCCCCCCAAAAAAGCAGTGCTGATGTGGAAGTTCCAGTGGCTCAGTGGGTTGAGCTTGTCCTCCCCTGTCGGGAGGATCCCGGTTCGAGACCGGCCTGGACACTGAAGCGTGGGTGGGTTGAGGAATGCTCTCCTGGTCATGATCCGAGACAGGTGGCGGGAGCAATTGGATCAGGCTGGAGAAGCTCGGAAACGAAGGGGGGAGGGAATATCCTGACTCCTCCCCCTGGGGATTTCTGGGGCTGTAACCAGCAGTGGTTATATTTTACCTTAAATGTTTACTTGAAAATATCCATCCTCCGGACTAAGTCAACAATTTTATAGCTGGTTTTTCCTGATAACCAGTTGCTCCTGCAGGACCCTGACTACGGCTCCTCCTCACTTCTCCATCTCCACCAATCACTCCACTTGTTGATTTCTTGGAGATCTGACCAGGATTTGAACCAGGAACCTCTGAACCATGAGGCAGCACTCATACCTGTGAGCCACAGATCTCTTGGCTTTCTCCTGCTGGAACTCATATTTCACTGTTGTGATTCTACAATAAACCAGTTAAAGTCATGTGGGACTCGAACCCGCGTCTCTATCGCAGCCTCACACACAAGAGCGTGTGTTTAACCACTCGCCCATCATACCATGACTCTCACCGGGGAATATAACCAGCACTGGTGGGATCTGAACACAGGAGATCATGATTAAACCTCATCTCCTGATTCACTGATCAGTGTTTTGAGCTTTTATTGTTTGCTTGAGTAAATGATGAAACAGAAGCAAAGGTGGGGTTTGAACCGAGGCTTTCCTGCAGGAAACAGCAATTATCCTCTGAGCCACAGAGGCTGTGAAATCACGCTCGATTTTTGGTCTTACGTCATCTGTTTCACTGCTCAAGGCTCAAGGCTTTGTGCTTTCTGTTAAGTAATAATATGGTCCTGGTTGTCACCTTTATGGTGGAACAGTTCCCATTACAATCTTCGATCATCGTCGACTATGCAAGGATTGTTAATGACACAGAACTTCTCTACTTCACATGGAGAATACTGGTTCAAATCTCACTCTTGAGGTGGAAAATGATTTAGTTTCATTGGATCTGAACGATTAGGACAAAACTCCCCCAGAAAGCAGAGACCAAAGGAAGAAGCGCTGGAGTCTCGGTGATCTGTGCAACACTCTTTAATGTGGAGAATCCCGGTTCCAATCTCACACCATTCCTAGTGTAAAAGTCACACAGTAAAGTCCCTGGTGTTGAAGTAACACTGTAGCAGTGTTAGAGTTAATTAGATACTTAAGTCATTAATTGAGTGATGATTGTTTGATTATTGAAGACACCTGATGATAACGAGCAGAATCACTGAAGGAAAGAGAAACACAAGCTCTACAACTGATTCCAGCCACAGCTTTAAATGAAATCCACTGAACATTCATTAAATCACTTTTGCAGCAGATTATGTGTTTTAGTAAACACTATTACACAAACTGATGTAAATAGCAGAGAGTCAAACTGCCCAACTAAAGGAAACACTGATCTCCATAATGGTGACCAAACATTTTCAATAAAACATTGACACCTAAACCTCTGTTAGTTTTCTACAAGAACTGTAGACAAATGACAGAAATAAAGTGAGTCTGGTTTGTAATAAGAGAGATTTAATGCATGTTCAGTGGATTTCATCTAAAGCTGTGGCTAGAATCAGTTGTAGAGCTTGTGTTTCTCTTTCCTTCAGTGATTCTGCTCGTTATCATCAGGTGTCTTCAATAATCAAACAATCATCACTCAATTAATCACTTAAGTATCTAATTAACGCTAACACTGCTACAGTGTTACTTCAACACACGGCTGGTGGTTCCCATATGAACACCAGGGAATTTACTGTGTTCTTGGTTTCATTGGTTCTGAATGATGAATGGAGACAAAACACCCACCAAAAAAAGACAATATTAAAATACCCTCATCCGTGTGCACGTCACTCCTGAACATGGAGAAACCTGGCTCAAATCTCAATGAATGGCTCCAGTGTAACTCTTAACACCCTGTTGGTGTTTCCCATATGAACACTGGGTGGTGTTGAATTCAACACCAGGGAATTTACTGTGTAACTTAGTTTCATTTAGCCCGGTGGACACCAGACCCTTCTCAGGCATAACTGTGGGTCTGGGGAAGCTGCATTCACAGCCCATTTCCAAAGGGGCGTCACTAACAGGTGTCGCTCAAATGCCTCTGGGCGCGATTGGATAGACCTAAAACCAATCAGAGCGATCGTCGTCGTGTAAAGCCCGCCTCAACGTTTGTGATTGGTGCCTCGATTTGGAAAGATTGGATATGGGCTTGAATGGGCTCTTGGCCAGACTGACTTGCAGAGCAAATCTAAATTTGCCGGAAGTTCGTTTGGGTCTGCAGGCTTGGTTTCATTGGTTCTGAATGATGAATTGAGACAAAACACCCACCAAAAAAAGATAATATTAAAAGACCCTCATCTGTCTGCGCCTCACTCCTGAACATGGAGAAACCTGGATCAAATCTCACTTCTGAGATGCAAAATAATAAATTGAGACAAAACTCACCCAAACAGAAAAGCTCATAAGAAGCTTCAGTGTCTGAAGGTCCATGTTACGACATGGAGAAACCTGGCTCAATTCTCACTTCTGAGATGACAAAACCTTTTCTTTCATGGTATCTGAATGATCAATTGAGGCAAAATTGTTCCAAAAAACAAGTTATGATTGTGTCTGCTCCAGTGGCTCCGCGGTCTGTGTCTCTCTTTAATGTGGAGAATCCTGAATTATACTTTAGTTTTACTAGTTTTGTCCACATAAAAAAGACAAAAGTCCACAGAAAGAGTTGAACTTGTGAAAGCTCCAGTGGCTCAGTGGTAGAGCATGTTGAGTGTCGCTCTGTGACGTGGAGAATTCTGGTTCAAATCTCACTTTTGTGGTGAAAATGCTTTAGTTTGATTGTTCAATTGAGATAAAAGTTCTGCAAAAAAGAAAAGCTTGATGATTAGCGGCTCCAGTAGCTCAGTTGTCTGTGCGTCGCTGCCTGTTGTGGAGGATCCGGGTTCGATTCTATCTTGTTGGTAAAAATGAACCAGTTTTGTCCAAATTAAAAAGACAAAAGTCCACAGAAAGAGCTTTAAGTGTGAAAGCTCCATTGGCTCAGTGGTCTGAGTGTCGCAGATTGCTGTTATGAATCTGGGTTCGAGTCTCTCTTGTTGGTAAAAATGAAACAGTTTTGTCCAAATAAAAAAGACATGCCCCCCCAAAAAAAGCAATACAAGAGTGTGAGCTCCAGTGGCTCAGTGGTCTAAGCGTTGCTCCATCGTGTGGAGGATCTGGGTTTGAGTCCCGCTCTTTGTGTTAAAATGATTTAGTTTCTCTCGTTTTGTCCAAATAAAAAAGACATGGCCCCAATAAAAGCAGCTTAAGAGTGTGAGCTCCAGTGGCTCAGTGCTCTGAGCGTTGCTCCATTGTGTGGAGGATCTGGGTTTGAGTCCCACTCTTTAGTAGAATACTTTGGTTTCACTGGTTTTGTCCCAATATAAAAAGATATGCCCCCCCAAAAAAGCAGTGCTGATGTGGAAGTTCCAGTGGCTCAGTGGGTTGAGCTTGTCCTCCCCTGTCGGGAGGATCCCGGTTCGAGACCGGCCTGGACACTGAAGCGTGGATGTGTTGAGTAATACTCTCCCGGTCATGATCAGAGACAGGTGGCGGGAGCAATCGGATCAGGCTGGAGAAGCTCGGAAACGAAGGGGGGAGGGAATATCCTGACTCCTCCCCCTGGGGATTTCTGGGGCTGTAACCAGCAGCGGTTATATTTTACCTTAAATGTTTACTTAATAAAATATCCATCCTCCGGACTAAGTCGACAATTTTTATAGCTGGTTTTTCCTGATAACCAGTTGCTCCTGCAGGACCCTGACTAGGGCTCCATCTCCATCTCCATCTGTTGATTTCTTGGAGATCTGACCAGGATTTGAACCAGTAACCTCTGAACCATGAGGCAGCACTCATACCTGTGAGCCACAGATCTCTTGGCTTTCTCCTGCTGGAACTCATATTTCACTGTTGTGACTCTACAATAAACCAGTTAAAGTCGTGTGGGACTCGAACCCACGTCTATATCGAAGCCTCGCACTCAGAGAGCATGTGTTTAACCACTCGCCCATCATGACCCGACTCTCACCAGGGAATATAACCAGCAGTGCAATCATTAGCCACACCTCCATCACACAGTTTCCATTAACTGATGTTATGCTACCGTAATTTTTTCCCCTCGTGATAACATTTTAATGGCAAGGAAAGACCTTAATACTGGGAGCGGCACATATGAGTTTCTCCCTCATTTCTGCTTGATCTATTGTGGTATTTCTTTGTTGTTTAGAATCCAATATTCTCGTAATATTTTTGTCTTCTATGAGTTTAATGAAGAACTTTCTCGTCTTCTGTCCAAACACACCAAGTCATCTACGT
>CM060619.1:615000-632500 GCA_030578275.1 Meda fulgida
TTATGGAACATGATCTTTACTCAATATCCTAATGATTTTTGCCATAAAAGAAAAATCGATAATTTTGACCCATACAGTGTATAGTTGGCTATTGCCACAGATATCCCCGTGCGACTCGAGACTGGGTTTATGATCCAGAGTCACATCTGATTTTCTGTCCCACCTGTTTACACTCATTTCAGACAAATATACGTGTTTACACTGATATATTAGTCCAGATATCAGATACGTGTGTTTACACTGATATATTAGTCCAGATATCAGATATGCGCGTTTACACTGATATATTAGTCCAGATATCAGATACGTGTGTTTACACTGATACATTAGTCCAGATATCAGATATGCGTGTTTACACTGATACATTAGTCCAGATATCAGATACGCGTGTTTACACTGATACATTAGTCCAGATATCAGATATGCGCGTTTACACTGATACATTAGTCCAGATATCAGATATGCGTGTTTACACTGATACATTAGTCCAGATATCAGATACGCGTGTTTACACTGATACATTAGTCCAGATATCAGATATGCGCGTTTACACTGATACATTAGTCCAGATATCAGATATGCGTGTTTACACTGATACATTAGTCCAGATATCAGATATGTGTGTTTACACTGATATATAAGTCCAGATATCAGATATGCGCGTTTACACTGATACATTAGTCCAGATATCAGATATGCGCGTTTACACTGATACATTAGTCCAGATATCAGATATGCGTGTTTACACTGATACATTAGTCCAGATATCAGATACGCGTGTTTACACTGATACATTAGTCCAGATATCAGATATGCGCGTTTACACTGATACATTAGTCTAGATATCAGATACGCGCGTTTACACTGATACATTAGTCCAGATATCAGATATGTGTGTTTACACTGATATATAAGTCCAGATATCAGATATGCGCATTTACACTGATACATTAGTCCAGATATCAGATATGCGCGTTTACACTGATACATTAGTCCAGATATCAGATATGCGTGTTTACACTGATACATTAGTCCAGATATCAGATACGCGTGTTTACACTGATACATTAGTCCAGATATCAGATACGTGTGTTTACACTGATACATTAGTCCAGATATCAGATATGCGTGTTTACACTGATACATTAGTCCAGATATCAGATACGCGTGTTTACACTGATACATTAGTCCAGATATCAGATATGCGCGTTTACACTGATACATTAGTCCAGATATCAGATATGCGTGTTTACACTGATACATTAGTCCAGATATCAGATATGTGTGTTTACACTGATATATAAGTCCAGATATCAGATATGCGCGTTTACACTGATACATTAGTCCAGATATCAGATATGCGCGTTTACACTGATACATTAGTCCAGATATCAGATATGCGTGTTTACACTGATACATTAGTCCAGATATCAGATACGCGTGTTTACACTGATACATTAGTCCAGATATCAGATATGCGCGTTTACACTGATACATTAGTCTAGATATCAGATACGCGCGTTTACACTGATACATTAGTCCAGATATCAGATATGTGTGTTTACACTGATATATAAGTCCAGATATCAGATATGCGCGTTTACACTGATACATTAGTCCAGATATCAGATATGCGCGTTTACACTGATACATTAGTCCAGATATCAGATATGCGTGTTTACACTGATACATTAGTCCAGATATCAGATACGCGTGTTTACACTGATACATTAGTCCAGATATCAGATATGCCCGTTTACACTGATACATTAGTCTAGATATCAGATACGCGCATTTACACTGATACATTAGTCCAGATATCAGATATGCGTGTTTACACTGATACATTAGTCCAGATATCAGATACGCATGTTTACACTGATACATTAGTCCAGATATCAGATACGCATGTTTACACTGATACATTAGTCAAGATATCAGATATGTGTGTTTACACTGATATATAAGTCCAGATATCAGATATGCGCGTTTACACTGATATATTAGTCCAGATATCAGATATGTGTGTTTACACTGATATATAAGTCCAGATATCAGATATGCGCGTTTACACTGATATATTAGTCCAGATATCAGATATGTGTGTTTACACTGATATATTAGTCCAGATATCAGATACGCGTGTTTACACTGATATATTAGTCCAGATATCGGATACGCATGTTTACACTGATATATTTGTCCAGATGTGTGTTTACACTGATACATTAGTCCAGATATCTGATATGCGTGTTTAGACATATATATCACGGATATGTATCTGATTTAAAATCACATTTGGAAGTGGCTCAGATCGGATCCCAAAAAAATGGATCTGGAGCGAATTTTTTAGTTTACACGTGTCGTGTGCAACAAAATCCGGTCTGTGTCAGATGCGTGTAAAAGATGGCATTGTTTGGGCCGGTGTAAACGCAGCCAGTGATCCTGAGCTCACCATGTCGGGGTCGTTCCACTGACCCGGGCCGGCCACGGGTTGCAAAACGTCCTGATTGTCGAAGAACCAGTCCACGATTCCCAGCACACTATCCCAAGAGTCCTGGATGTCATCGTAGTTACGCCACAGGTTACAGATCTCACCCAGCAGTGTGTAGTTCACCTGAGAAACATTCATCAGTACGAGTGTAACGATCCCCTCATGACAACATTATACATATCTCGATACTGAACTCACCATACCATATTACTGCCATACTCAAGACATATGATACAAGGTTAACAAAAACGTCCTGTTGATTAAAATACTAAATTTGATCTTATATTCTGTGTGTAAATGAATATTTTTGGACTCAGTGCTGGAAACCCAATGCACAATACAGACACAAATAACAATATTCATGATTCTGAGGCTGAAAATAGAATTATTTTAGATGAATGCTTGCACTCTTTCACTGCGTACATTTATTTAAAATAATGTATAGGCCACTTTTACTGGTAACAAGACATGTGGCATTATCAGGACCCACAAATATGCATTATTATACATTATATTCAACATTATATATAGTAGTTTAATGTAGAACTGACACTAAAACTCGCACACAGTAATTTTTATTTTGGGTGAACTATCCACAATACATGATGCATTTTTGTATTGCGATATATTGTGACACAAAACACCCCTATTAATCATATAATATAATTCCATCATGCTTCAGATTAGAGATACTACAGTAAATGTACTCACTTTAGGAGGGAGACCGCCCTGGTAGGCGGGCCAACTGCAGGAGTAGCCAATGGGGCGGCCCGTAGCGTTCAGGGCCTTCGACATCATTGGATAACCTGTGTTTAAATATAATCAACAAAAGATAATGAGAACATGAGCAGAAACCTTTCAATCAGAGATTCAGAGCGCATATCAAACATAGACTGTAGGAAATATGAGCGTAGTGTGCGTGACGTCATCTCTGTACTGTAAAAAACTCTTTATAAATAATGCTGATTTTAGCAAGTGTTTCAAAACTTCAGTGGTTTCAATGAACCAGTCTATGATTTTTTACCAGTTATATAAATATGTAGACATTTAATGGCACATTTGTATAATTAATCGTCTGTAGTTTATAGTCTCCTATTGGTCTGATGAATTAAGCTTTAGCATTTGCTTTGTAAAAGATGTTTTTACTGCATTTAAACTGTTCTGTCCACCAACATGAGGGAGTTTGAGCGTGAATCATTTCACTAAACAATCGGTTTTAATTGAATAAACGTTTTGAAAAGCTTAATTTCTCCCATTCCTGCCTATTATGTGTTTTAATCCTCCTTGATTTAGGTACGATTAATGTTTATTGTTTTGGGTGTCTTTTTTGATTTCTTTTTTCTGTTCTGTACAGCACTTTGGTCAGCCTTGGTTGTTTCTAAATGTGCTTTATAAATAAATATTGTATTGTGAGGTTTCATTTTTGTTTCTAAAAAAGTTTTTAAATGAGTTCATATATATATATATATATATATATATAGTCGCTCTGGAGAAAGCTGTGATGTCATCGTCCAGCTCAGTTCAGTTCTCATATAATGCTGTCAATGCAGGAGATCAATAATATTGTTGAATATGAAATTAAATGTCCCCAACTAAGCAAGACAAAAGCCAAACGAGGAATGTTGTGTTGGTTTGCTCGCCTTGCTCCTGATAGGTGGAGTTGGAGTAACATCCGTCCAGCTTGAGCATGTCGATCTCCCAGTCCGCAAACGTCTGTGCGTCCGTCTGCACTTTATCCAGAGTTGTTCCCGGATATCCGCCACACGTGTGTGTGCCCATGTCTCCATAAATGCCCAGCTTTAACCCACGATCGTGGATGTAACGCGCCAAACGAGGAATGCCTTGTGGAAACCTGCCGATTGATTCACAGAAATGAGATGAAGGAGCATCTGTTATAGAGCAGCACAATTAACCGCAATCTCCATATAATAGCAGTTAAAGGTGCAGTGTGTGAGTTTAGCGGCATCTAGTGGTGAGGTTGTGAACTGCACCCAACAGAAGTTACGGTGGCCGACAGGAAGTGACGTCATCGTCTGAGACAGCAGAGAGTAGCCAGTTAAACAATGAGGTGATGGGTATGTGGTGTGTGTGTGTGTGTGTGTGTGTGTGTGTGGTGTGTGTGTGTGTGTGTGACGCCCTCTGGTGTTCAGATGGATATGTGGTGTGTGTGTGTGTGTGTGAGTGTGTGAGACGCCTCTGGTGTTCAGATGGATATGTGGTGTGTGTGTGTGTGTGTGTGTGTGTGTGAGACGCCCTCTGGTGTTCAGATGGATATGTGGTGTGTGTGTGTGTGTAAGACACCCTCTGGTGTTAAGATGGATATTTGGTGTGTGTGTGTGTGTGTGTGTGTGAGACACCCTCTGGTGTTCAGATGGATATGTGGTGTGTGTGTGTGTGTGTGTGTGAGAGACGCCTCTGGTGTTCAGATGGATATGTGGTGTGTGTGTGTGTGTGTGTGTGTGTGAGAGAGACCCTCTGGTGTTCAGATGGATATGTGGTGTGTGTGTGTGTGTGTGTGTGTGTGTGTGAGAGAGACCCTCTGGTGTTCAGATGGATATGTGGTGTGTGTGTGTGTGTGTGTGAGAGACCCTCTGGTGTTCAGATGGATATGTGGTGTGTGTGTGGTGTTCAGATGGTGCATTTACTACCGATCAGCCATTCGTCACTGACAAGCTTTGCCTAAAATAATCGAAGCCTTTGCCAAATCACGTGCGATTACAGTTTTCAGATTACAGATAACAATTCAATTGTTTACACACAAATTCTGGTACTTGAGACACAATGACCACAACATGAGACTCCTTCACCAACCCCCTGAGCCAATTCTGCTAAACTAAAAGCACAATTCCTGCTTTACACTCAAATTGCAGTTCTAAAACACACTTTTTTCAAAACACTACACACAATTCTCTGCTTTTGGCACAATTTTCATGCAGAAAATATCTTGTTTTCACAAGGAACACACTGCCATTCAAATATGCACACTGACTCATCACAAGGGCAAACACCCGTCACACAGTTTTACACCCGTCACACAGTTTTACACCCGTCACACAGTTTTACACCCGTCACACACACCCGTCACACAGTTTTACACCCGTCACACACACCCGTCACACAGTTTTACACCCGTCACACAGTTTTACACCCGTCACACACACCCGTCACACAGTTTTACACCCGTCACACAGTTTTACACCCGTCACACACACCCGTCACACAGTTTTACACCCGTCACATAGTTTTACACCCATCACACAGTTTTACACCCGTCACACACACCCGTCACACAGTTTTACACCCATCACACACACCCGTCACAGTTTTACACCCGTCACACAGTTTTACACCCGTCACACACACCCGTCACACAGTTTTACACCCGTCACACAGTTTTACACCCATCACACACACCCGTCACACAGTTTTACACCCGTCACACAGTTTTACACCCGTCACACACACCCGTCACACAGTTTTACACCCATCACACAGTTTTACACCCATCACACACACCCGTCACAGTTTTACACCCGTCACACACACCCGTCACACACACCCGTCACACAGTTTTACACCCGTCACACACACCCGTCACACAGTTTTACACCCGTCACACACACCCGTCACACAGTTTTACACCCGTCACACACACCCGTCACACAGTTTTACACCCGTCACACACACCCGTCACACAGTTTTACACCCGTCACACAGTTTTACACCCGTCACACACACCCGTCACAGTTTTACACCCGTCACACACACCCGTCACACAGTTTTACACCCGTCACACAGTTTTACACCCGTCACACACACCCGTCACACAGTTTTACACCCATCACACAGTTTTACACCCATCACACAGTTTTACACCCGTCACACAGTTTTACAATTAGCACTCAGAGCTCTTCAATGGAGCAATGGATGCCAACATTGGAAACATGTTTTTTACTGTAACTGTGTACAGTAAATTCTTCTGTTGTTTTGTATGGAGTGTATGTGCAACTTTGTGTTGGTTGGGAATGGGATGTACACTGTGTACATTGTTTTTGTGGGGAAAATAAAATATATTTGTTACCGTGTATTTGTGTAGTATAAAAACAATATTCTCAAATATTTTACAACACACTTATGTATGCACTGTCTGTAGTAAGTGTAACTGAACAAAAAAAGGCCTAAGTCATTAAAATGAATGGAGAAGAAGTGTTTTACATTGAGCACATCAGTGTTCAACTGGTTCTTATAAACGTCTATTCATATGATGGTTTGTGTGTGTCATTTGAAAACAAAATACCATTTTGAGAAGAAATAACATTGTTTTGAATGTAAAGTTTCATTTTGCAGGAGAATTGAGGGGTTTTGCCCATTGTGTGTGTTTTTTGATTTGTGTGTAGAGTTCTGAGAATATGAGGCATTCTTTCAGAAAATGTGTGTCAACAATCGAGAACAACTGTAATCGTGCAGCTCTAATCTGCTATGAGAAGGTCAGAGGTCAGCACCGTTTGGGGTCGGCCTGCAGTCGGCCCTGACTGTCTCTCTCTTTGGAGGACCAGCAGTCGTCGATGTTGATGTAGACGTAACCCAGCTCTCTCCAACCGTCCTCCGACAGTCTGTCGGCCATGTCTGTGAACAACGACTCGCTGCAGAGAACACACACACACACACCGTCAGCGTTCAGTGAAACATGCGAAGAAAGGCTGGTTCTGGATCAGTGAAACATGCGAACGAAAGGCCTCACCTGATGCAGTTCTGCGGGTCGTTCCGACAGTCGATGTCACAGCGGAAGCGTTCCCATGCCAACCAGCCCATGGGAGGGGTCCTCATCAGACCGTTATCCAGAGCCGAGGTGGCCGAGGAGAACGCCAGAACCAGAGTCAGTGCGGACCACTGCATATCTGAAACATATTAACATAACCATATTAACTCTCATTCTGAAGGCATGGCATTTTAAATCAATTACTTCATTGTATCTGCATTCAATTATTACATTGTTTAAATTAATACATTTTTAGCTAACTGTGACTATGTATATGTACATTTCTGAAATACATAACTTAGTTTCCTCTGATAATAGACACTGTAAACGGTAATATGGATTGTAACATTCACTGTAAAGCTGCTTTGAAATGATGTGTATTGTGAAAAGCGCTGTACAAATAAACACGAATTGAATTGAATTTGACAGGAAGTAAGAATGTCATTTTAAGTCAAGTCACATTTATTTATTATTTATTTATAGACATTAGTGACATTATTAGATCAACTCTGTTCACTGTTCAATACAATTCTATATAAAACTGTAATGTAACTGATTCTATTTTTCCAAATGTAGCAATTTTGTAAACAAATGTAACAAATAACATTATAATTGGAATTTTTGACACAAACACTGAATGATAACATCATGTTTTAAACCAAAACAAACACAACATTAATGTGGAATTAGACCATTTCAATTATATTTTGCAAAACTAAAGCTTTATTTGAATGTCTGTTGTAAACATCATGAGAGAAACACCTGTCAGTGTCACATGACTCACATGATACACATGTGACTTTCACACACAGGTAATAAGCCACAAGCAAACATCTTTACGAACCCTAAACTTAAAGAAAATCTTCCACACTTTACATATATATAGCCTATATATCTATATATATGTATATTAAATATATATATAGAATACTGGAACAAAAAGTGATAGCAATCTAATTTTTAATAACAACTCAAATGAGTACCGGTAATAACAAATGAGCACGTCTTTTACTTCCTGTTAGACACTTCCTGCTAGAATGCACAACACGAATCTATATGTGCATCGCATATATTATAGCCTATATAAATGAAGCATTGTTTAAATCTCCCCATGCATTGATATTCTATAGAACTGTGTTAATCAGAATGATTAAATTAATTAGAATAGAGTTTAAAACCTGAATGAAACTGATGCACGCGGTTTCATTACTCACCGGATCCGGATCCAGATCTTCTCACTCCGAATCAGATGTCACTGCTTTTCTGTGTCGGATTGGTTCAGTTCTGCTGCTGGAAACAGGTCTCTCTCTCTCTCTCTCTCTCTCTCTCTCTCTCTCTCTCTCTGTGTGTGTGTGTTTGATCCAGCCGGTCATGTGACCGCATCATGTCATGTGACGCAGCATCAGCTGACCAATGGTTCATGAGGAAGTTCCACATGCATACAAAACATTTCGATTTTAAGCTAGCTACATTTTTGTGATGTTACAAGAAAAAACAAAGAAACTATTAGATAGTTTGTAATATTATTAAAGTCCCCATGAAATAAAAATGGACAGTGGCAATGGACAATATTTTAGGCTATTATAAATATATGCACATCGGATATCGTCATAATCTTGTATCAAAATAACTTCCCCTCCTTCTTGCATCAACATCTCTTTAGAGACAGTCTTTTAGAGTAAATCCTTCATTCATTTTCTCCACAGGGAAATAGATTTTTAACGATAACTTTAATAAATTTTACTTTAATAAATCATTAAAGACAGCTACTGTGAGCTACGAGGTTGGTAATCAATGGTTTGCTTCTGCTGAAGCCATCAGCCTGCTTTATTTCAGCTTTTTTTAAAAATCATGTTTAAGAGTGAAATTCCTGGTGAAAACTACATTACCCATGATGCTGTGCAGAAAATTGCGCCAAACAGAGTCGAAAAAAGCAACCAAGCCCAAATAGCTCTTTAGCTCCACCCACTCACATGAAATCGAGTCAATCTACCTATACGCTAAATAATTAGTTATATATTTCTCCATTTTTAATTCTATCATACAGTTTGCAATGCTTCATGGGATTGTAGTTCTTTCCCTCACTAAAGCCTTTAAGTACCTTTGTCTTTTTGTCTGATTTTCAGAAACATTTTCAGTTAGTGTTATGACTCTCCCTGTAGCTGGTTCTCTGATGACCTGTCACTCTGATGAGATCCACCAATAGCAGACCACAACCATCAAATCAATTCCCCCAGGCAAAACCAAGCCCCGCCCACATTTGTTCTTGTTCCAGAAGCGTTTCACTCGGATATATGCCACAATAAGAGAGTAAAATCCAGCGCAAACTTCCCTTTCATACTGACTTTAAGCAACAGATAGTCCAGTTGATCTAGAATAACTTGATTTACAATTAAAAACGATGAAGACTGAACAACACACACACAGAAAGGAAACGACACGTTCTAGACAGTATAATCTCTTTTTTTATTACAAGATGAGCTTGAACAGTTCTCCACCCGATGCTAATTTGCACATGGTTCTTTTCCAAAGGTCCCTGTAGATTAAACCCGGTTCGGAGAAATCCTAGCGCTTGCTCAGCACACTATTATACATTAGAGAGACTCGCCGTCAGGTAAAACACAAACATCAGCACACGCAAACAGAAAATATGCTTGTAAAACAACAAAGGAGGTTTGTACCCAGACAGCAACAATGTGTCGACTCGGATCCGGGTCACATCTGGTACATGTGGATTCCACGCCTATCCAGATGTGAGCAGGATGTGAACCAGATGTGTAGCCAGATAAGAGCTGGATGATGAGAACTGGATGTGGGCCAGATGTGAGCCGGATGAGAACTGGATGAGAACTGGATGTGGGCCGGATGAGAACTGGATGTGGGCCGGATGTGAGCTGGATGTGGGCCGGATGAGAACTGGATGTGGGCCGGATGAGAAATGGATGTGAGCCGGATGTGGGCTGGATGTGAGCCGGATGTGAGCTGGATGTGTGCTGAATGTGGGCCGGATGTGGGCTAGATGTGAGCTGGATGTGGGCCGGATGTGGGCCAGATGTGAGCTGGATGTGGGCCAGATGTGAGCTGGATGTGGGCCAGATGTGAGCTGGATGTGGGCCAGATGTGAGCCGGATGTGGGCCGGATGTGGGTCAGATGTGAGCTGGATGTGGGCCGGATGTGAGCCGGATGTGGGTCAGATGTGAGCTGGATGTGGGCCAGATGTGAGCCGGATGTGGGTCAGATGTGAGCTGGATGTGGGCCAGATGTGAGCTGGATGTGGGCCGGATGTGGGCCAGATGTGAGCTGGATGTGAGCCGGATGTGAGCCGGATATGGGCCAGCAATATGTTGCTGTCTGGGATAGAGACGCTGCTTGCTCTCGGCTGGATGGACGTGCAAATGTGTGTGTGTGTGTGTGTGTGTGTGTGTGTGGGGCGTCTAATGCGCGGCCGTCCTCTTTAACCTACATAGGCATCAGACACGGCAATATAAAGATTTACTACAAAATTTGTCTGTACAAAAACTGCTTTTCTCTTTTTTTCACGATATAAATCTCTGAATGACAAACAAAGTTGAGTTGCCTGTGACAGACAGAATGGACTCTAGTAGAAAGTTTTCCTAGAAAAGTTTAAGTTTATCTAAACGACAGAACTTTGGTTTGAGTCGTTGATCATCATGACACCGAGTGTGAATGCGGCTGCGTCCCAAATCGCGAGGAATTACTTTGCAACCCCTAAAAAAGCATGTTCTATAGAGTATGAATGCGATGTAGTGCATTTGCCATGTTGTCATTATCATTCATAAAGTGTCCATCAGATACACACTTCAGAATCCCGCCGGAAGTAGTAGGTCGTACGGGTACTGTAAATTCAGACATACTGTTTTTCGCCTACTATATAGTAGGGAAGTATGTGATTTAGGACGCAGCCCGCGACATACAACTGACGGACATTGTTTCATGGATTTTATTGGTGCCTTCAAGCCAGTATTCAAGCTGCTTTCCTTTGCGCTCCAACGTCATTGCTATTCCCTCAGGTCATTTTCATCCGAAACTCTTTTTTTTTTTTCTACAAATTGAGTGTTCATCAGAGGGGTCCAAGACCCAGGACTTTTGTCGCACATGAACCACGAATACACACACAAAAAATGTAAAGGATTCGAGGAGTTTTGTGGTTGCAATTTAAAAAAGTAACAAATGCGTCTCTCGCGGGTCAATTTGAGCCCATTAGGAATGAATGAATGCGAGGAATTTCTTCAGTACACATAGAAAAACCTAAAAATGCTCTAAATTCAAAATAAAAATGCTAAAACTTTACTAAAAAATGATTTAGTTAATGTCTACAAGTGTATCTGAATGCACACTGAAGAAACTGGCTTTAGGACCCAGAAGAACAGCTCATTTACTGCATATAGAGATATAAGCACATCTAGAGTCATGAAATATCATGTGTTATTAATATTGTCAACAAGAGGTCGACAAAGACTCCCAATGTAAGATATTTAGAGCTGAATTAAAAGGGTTATGCATGAAATTGTGTTATTTTGAATTTAAGTTGAAGGAATGTGCTTTTAAAGATAAATAAATAAAAATCTCCAAAAAAATTTGCATTAAAAAAATGACAAAATATGATCAAAATGAAATAAAATAAGCTTTCTGAAAGAAGAAAAAAAAAGTATACTTTTAGACCCGGGAGGGAAAAATGTGTTACAAAGTGCGAGGAAAAGATGAAGGTTTTTAAAGACATTATTGCGTAAGATCATTTTAATTAAATTCATTTCTGTGTTTAAAACATTCAGCCTTCCAGCTTGAGCGGTCTCTTGCTCATCATTTTGTTGCATTGGTGCTAAAAAGCTTCCTGTATTTGTCAGTGAGTGAAAAGGAAAGAAAGTAATTAAGCATTCATTTCGTTCACGCACATCAGATCATAATTAAGACTTTTGACATCTAACAATTCCTAACATTCCAGGAACGTTCTCTCAAGGTTCTATTTTGAGTAACAAACATTCTAAAAACATTGCAGGAAGGTTTTTGTCTGACAAAACTAACAAGAACTTTCTCTTAAAGTTCATATTAATCTGATTAACGTCTAATAACTAGGGATGCACTGATATGAACATTTTGGCCGATACCGAAAACCGATAATTCTTTATATTTGAATGTCGATAACCGATATATTGGGCGATAAATCTAAACCCAAATTTTTATATAATTTTTAAGAGCCTGATTACAAAAAAGTCTCACCATTAAAATTCATGTCCCAAACACACAATTATGATGTTCTCGTTATAGTTTTAAGTAGCCGATATGACTGCGCATGTTGCACTGAACCGTATTTTCCATTTTTAAGTGATTCCAATCATATTTCCTGCAATTCAAATCCACCATGATGAACATCTGAAGTGTCTCAGCTGAAGGAAATATTACATTATTTAATATATTTAATATATCGGCCAAATTGTCTTATCAGGCGATACCGATAACAGTAAAAATAAACGTATCGTCCGCTACGATATATCGTGCATCCCTATTAATAACGTGTAATAAACGTTTGGAGAAGGTTCTGTGAGTCTGTCGTCATCCGGCGCTCCCGAAGGCAGCATTTCTCTCACATCAAAACTGATCGTGTAAAACATCTACTTCATTTCACAGCATCCTACAGTTCTTTCACAGAGAACACAGAGATAAGCCACACATGAGGACGATGCAGCGGGACAGAGAGAGGCGCTGTTTCTGAGGCGCTCACGTATCCAGATTTCCACAGGAAACATCTTTGTGAGTTACAGGAGAATCCCGCAGGATCTCAGGCCATGGTCTCTTTCCCCGGGAGCCTCCTGTCGTTAAAGGTGTGCATGTTAATGACCTCTTCGGTTTTAACGATGGCGGGAGGTTGAGGTTTTTGTTTCCGCCGTCGCTGGCATTTCAGAGACACCCTGAGCTCCTCCACCATCGCACTGCAGAACGAGCGCTAGAGAGAGCAATATAACAACAGGTAAATACACACACACACACACACACACACCCTGAGCTCCTCCACCATCGCACTGCAGAACGAGCGCTAGAGAGAGCAATATAACAACAGGTAAATACACACACACACACACACACACACACACACACACACACACACACACACACACCCTGAGCTCCTCCACCATCACACTGCAGAACGAGCGCTAGAGAGAGCAATATAACAACAGGTAAATACACACACACACACACAGACACACACACCCTGAGCTCCTCCACCATCACACTGTAGAACGAGCGCTAGAGAGAGCAATATAACAACAGGTAAATACACACACACACACACACACACACACACACAGACACACACACACACACCCTGAGCTCCTCCACCATCACACTGTAGAACGAGCGCTAGAGAGAGAGCAATATAACAACAGGTAAATACACACACACACACACACCCTGAGCTCCTCCACCATCACACTGCAGAGCGAGCGCTAGAGAGAGCAATATAACAACAGGTAAATACACACACACACACACACACACACACACACAGACACACACACACACACCCTGAGCTCCTCCACCATCACACTGTAGAACGAGCGCTAGAGAGAGAGCAATATAACAACAGGTAAATACACACACACACACACACACACCCTGAGCTCCTCCACCATCACACTGTAGAACGAGCGCTAGAGAGAGAGCAATATAACAACAGGTAAATACACACACACACACACACACACACACCCTGAGCTCCTCCACCATCACACTGCAGAACGAGCGCTAGAGAGAGAGCAATATAACAACAGGTAAATACACACACACACACACACACACAGTAGGGAGTTAGTGGTGTGTTGCACTGGCTAGACTGTAAGTGTGTGAAGTACCTTCTGAATGTGAGCGTTCTGCCTGGACTTGTAGAGCACCTCCCCGACGGCCACGAACACGGACAGCACGAGCCCGGCGGCCAGAACGATGAAGATGCCCCCGATGTTCTGCACGCCGAGAGCGCTGGCCTCTTTACTCTCCTCCTCCGGGCAGCCGTTCCCTCGCCACCACTTCTCCTTCATCATGTGCAGCTTCCCCTCCTCCTGCAGCTGCAGGATCGCGATGGTGATGCGGTCGCGGTACGGGGAGCCTGCGGGACGAGGAGAGCGCAGGAATCAGCTGTGTGTGTGTGTGTGTGTGATGGTGATGCGGTCGCGGTACGGGGAGCCTGCGGTACGAGGAGAGCGCAGGAATCAGCTGTTTGTGTGTGTGTGTGATGGTGATGCGGTCGCGGTACGGGGAGCCTGCGGGACGAGGAGAGCGCAGGAATCAGCTGTGTGTGTGTGTGTGTGTGATGGTGATGCGGTCGCGGTACGGGGAGCCTGCGGTACGAGGAGAGCGCAGGAATCAGCTGTGTGTGTGTGTGTGTGTGATGGTGATGCGGTCGCGGTACGGGGAGCCTGCGGGATGAGGAGAGCGCAGGAATCAGCTGTGTGTGTGAGTGTGTGTGTGTGATGGTGATGCGGTCGCGGTACGGGGAGCCTGCGGGACGAGGAGAGCGCAGGAATCAGCTGTGTGTGTGTGTGTGTGTGTCTGTGTGTGTGTGATGGTGATGCGGTCGCGGTACGGGGAGCCTGCGGGATGAGGAGAGCGCAGGAATCAGCTGTGTGTGTGTGATGGTGATGCGGTCGCGGTACGGGGAGCATGCGGGACGAGGAGAGCGCAGGAATCAGCTGTGTGTGTGTGATGGTGATGCGGTCGCGGTACGGGGAGCCTGCGGGACGAGGAGAGCGCAGGAATCAGCTGTGTGTGTGTGTGTGTGTGTGATGGTGATGCGGTCGCGGTACGGGGAGCCTGCGGGATGAGGAGAGCGCAGGAATCAGCTGTGTGTGTGTGTGTGTGTGTCTGTGTGTGTGTGATGGTGATGCGGTCGCGGTACGGGGAGCCTGCGGGACGAGGAGAGCGCAGGAATCAGCTGTGTGTGTGTGTGTGTGTGTGTGATGGTGATGCGGTCGCGGTACGGGGAGCCTGCGGGACGAGGAGAGAGCAGGAATCAGCTGTGTGTGTGTGATGGTGATGCGGTCGCGGTACGGGGAGCCTGCGGGACGAGGAGAGCGCAGGAATCAGCTGTGTGTGTGTGTGTGTGTGTGATGGTGATGCGGTCGCGGTACGGGGAGCCTGCGGGATGAGGAGAGCGCAGGAATCAGCTGTGTGTGTGTGATGGTGATGCGGTCGCGGTACGGGGAGCATGCGGGACGAGGAGAGCGCAGGAATCAGCTGTGTGTGTGTGATGGTGATGCGGTCGCGGTACGGGGAGCCTGCGGGACGAGGAGAGCGCAGGAATCAGCTGTGTGTGTGTGTGTGTGTGATGGTGATGCGGTCGCGGTACGGGGAGCCTGCGGGATGAGGAGAGCGCAGGAATCAGCTGTGTGTGTGTGTGTGTGTGTCTGTGTGTGTGTGATGGTGATGCGGTCGCGGTACGGGGAGCCTGCGGGACGAGGAGAGCGCAGGAATCAGCTGTGTGTGTGTGTGTGTGTGTGATGGTGATGCGGTCGCGGTACGGGGAGCCTGCGGGACGAGGAGAGAGCAGGAATCAGCTGTGTGTGTGTGTGAGTGTGTGTCTGTGTGTGTGTGATGGTGATGCGGTCGCGGTACGGGGAGCTTGCGGGACGAGGAGAGCGCAGGAATCAGCTGTGTGTGTGTGAGTGTGTGTGTGTGTGTGATGGTGATGCGGTCGCGGTACGGGGAGCCTGCGGGACGAGGAGAGCGCAGGAATCAGCTGTGTGTGTGTGAGTGTGTGTCTGTGTGTGTGTGATGGTGATTCGGTCGCGGTACGGGGAGCCTGCGGGACGAGGAGACCGCAGGAATCAGCTGTGTGTGTGTGAGTGTGTGTGTGTGTGATGGTGATGCGGTCGTGGTACGGGGAGCCTGCGGGACGAGGAGAGCGCAGGAATCAGCTGTGTGTGTGTGTGTGTGATGGTGATGCGGTCGCGGTACGGGGAGCCTGCAGGACGAGGAGAGCGCAGGAATCAGCTGTGTGTGTGTGAGTGTGTGTCTGTGTGTGTGTGATGGTGATTCGGTCGCGGTACGGGGAGCCTGCGGGACGAGGAGACCGCAGGAATCAGCTGTGTGTGTGTGAGTGTGTGTGTGTGTGATGGTGATGCGGTCGTGGTACGGGGAGCCTGCGGGACGAGGAGAGCGCAGGAATCAGCTGTGTGTGTGTCTGTGTGTGTGTGTGTGATGGTGATGCGGTCGCGATACGGGGAGCCTGCGGGACAAGGAGAGCGCAGGAATCAGCTGTGTGTGTGTCTGTGTGTGTGTGTGTGTGTGTGTGTGTGTGTGTGTGTGTCTGTGTGTGTGTGTGTGTGTCTGTGTGTGTGTCTGTGTGGCTGCGTGCGTGTGTGTGTGTGTGTGTGTGATGGTGATGGTGATGGTGATGCGGTCGCGATACGGGGAGCCTGCGGGACGAGGAGAGCGCAGGAATCAGCTGTGTGTGTGTGTGTGTTACCCATGGGTGTTCCCACGCCGTAGGCCTTGGAGTCGATGAGTCCTCCGACCTGCGTGAGGTTGCAGTTGCGCTGCGTGACGAACTCGATGGCCGTGGACTCCATCAGGAAAGCGTAATCCGACGTCAACACTCGATGGATTCCCTCCTCAATGCTCTTCACGATCACAGACTGACTACGACTCTTCATGAACTCCCACATCTTATCGTACGTGGAGATCTTGGTTTTCTACCGCAAAACACACACAGAGAACCTTGCGTTATAGCAGTTAAAGGTGCAGTGTGTGAGTTTAGTGGCATCTAGTGGTGAGGTTGTGAACTGCACCCAACAGAAGTTAAAGGTGTCAGTGTTTTATTCGCTGACTTTAGCAGCTTCTTTACACGAAGAACAACATAGTGAGGAAACGCGTGTGTCCACTCAGGGCCACCGTAGAAACGTGGATGCAAGGAGACCCGCGGTGTGTGTAGACAGAAATGGTCATTCTAAGCTAATAAACACAACGGCTCATTATGTAAGCTCTTTATACACCACTGAAAACATAGTTATTATTTCTATCAACAGATCCTCCTAAATATTACACAATGCACCTTTAATACTCAGAAATACTAGGACTCTGTGTTCTTAGAGCTGCTTTACAGATGGATTGAATGTTTCATAATTGAATAAAAAAAAACATTATAGCTGTTCCAGTTTAAAGGTGCAGTATGTAACTTTTTTTTAAATGTTTTCAGATATTGAGGAAACATGCTAAGTTCACATCCTCCTTCCTC
>CM060619.1:637500-645000 GCA_030578275.1 Meda fulgida
ATCACTGACACACCATCACTGACACACCATCACTGACACACCATCAGTGACACACATCACTGACACATCATCACTGACACACATCACTGACACACATCACTGACACATCATCACTGACACATCACTGACACATCATCACTGACACATCACTGACACATCATCAATGACACATCATCACTGACACATCACTGACACACATCACTGACACATCATCACTGACACATCACTGACACATCATCACTGACACATCATCACTGACACACATCACTGACACACATCACTGACAAACATCACTGACACATCATCACTGACACACATCACTGACACACATCACTGACACACATCACTGACACATCATCACTGACACATATCACTGACACACATCACTGACACACATCACACATCACTGACACACATCACTGACACATCATCACTGACACATCATCACTGACACACATCACTGACACATCATCACTGACACACATCACTGACACATCATCACTGACACATCATCACTGACACACATAACTGACACACATCACTGACACACATCACTGACACACATCACTGACACATCATCACTGACACACATCAATGACACATCATCACTGACACACATCACTGACACATCATCACTGACACATCATCACTGACACATCATCACTGACACACATCACTGACACATCATCACTGACACACATCACTGATACACATCACTGACACATCATCACTGACACACATCACTGACACATCATCACTGACACATCATCACTGACACTCATCACTGACACATCATCACTGACACACATCACTGACACACATCACTGACACACATCACTGACAAACATCACTGACACATCATCACTGACACACATCACTGACACACATCACTGACACACATCACTGACACATCATCACTGACACACATCACTGACACACATCACTGACACATCACTGACACATCATCACTGACACACATCACTGACACACATCACACATCACTGACACACATCACTGAAACATCATCACTGACACACATCACTGACACACATCACTGACACATCATCACTGACACACATCACTGACACATCATCACTGACACACATCACTGACACATCATCACTGACACACATCACTGACACATCATCACTGACACACATCACTGACACACATCATCACTGACATACATCACTGACACACATCACTGACACACATCACTGACACATCATCACACATCACTGACACACATCACTGACACATCATCACTGACACAACATCACTGACACACATCACTGACACACATCACTGACACATCATCACTGACACACATCACTGACACACATCACTGACACATCACTGACACATCATCACTGACACACATCACTGACACACATCACACATCACTGACACACATCACTGAAAACATCATCACTGACACACATCACTGACACACATCACTGACACATCATCACTGACACACATCACTGACACATCATCACTGACACACATCACTGACACATCATCACTGACACACATCACTGACACATCATCACTGACACACATCACTGACACACACATCACTGACACACATCACTGACACACATCACTGACACACATCACTGACACATCATCACACATCACTGACACACATCACTGACACATCATCACTGACACAACATCACTGACACACATCACTGACACACATCACTGACACATCATCACTGACACACATCACTGAAACATCATCACTGACACACATCACTGACACATCATCACTGACACACATCACTGACACATCATCACACATCACTGACACATCATCACTGACACACATCACTGACACACATCACTGACACACATCATCACTGACACACATCACTGACACACATCATCACTGACACACATCACTGACACATCATCACACATCACTGACACATCATCACTGACACACATCACTGACACACATCACTGACACACATCATCACTGACACACATCATCACTGACACACATCACTGACACACATCACTGACACATCATCACTGACACATCATCACTACATCAGCACAACGCTGTGCACTTACGGCTTTGATTTTATTTTTATTGCCGTTTAACGATTATTAATGGGTACATGTTAAATATGTGCAAGAATAATAAGTTATCAACTTCATGCATGTTTCGTAAGATTCCCTTATCTGTCAAACATATTTTATTGGATTGTCCTGGACTTATATTTAATAAGATTATGCCCGAAAAGGTTTTAGATTTTTTTTATCATATGTTAATAAAAAAAAAATCTTGTATGATATGACTTGCTGTTTTTGTATTTGTTTTTATATGATATTTGTATTTTTG
Organism: Meda fulgida; assembly: GCA_030578275.1. NCBI lineage: Eukaryota > Metazoa > Chordata > Actinopteri > Cypriniformes > Leuciscidae > Meda > Meda fulgida. The sequence continues at coordinate 639,854 of CM060619.1, forward strand.
AAAAATCCAGATCCACATCTGACTAGGACCTTCGCCCAGGAAAGACAAGTAGTTTGTTTAGGCATGATTTGTAGGGAAGTACAAACCTGTGCACATAAATTCACACACACATAACTCTAGAATCAGCTCTTAATGCGCATGTGAACATCAGCGTTTCTCACAGGTTCAGTTTAAAGTCTGTTCAGAGAGAACGCCGGCGGCCCCTGATTTAATAACACATGATCATTTCAACAGAAGTGAATCAATCAAAACTAACTTTAGCTGGAAAATAACATTATTCAAGAACCGCTATAAAGCCAAAACAATCTCTGTTACCTTAAATTATATGTTATCTCTGTAAAGCTGCTGTGAAACAATCTACATTGTTAAAAGCGCTATATAAATGAAGATGACTTGACTTGTGTGGTGCAATTATATTTATTTATTTATTTATTTGCAAAAATGTGCTTCTAGTTTAGTTTTTATTTTATTATATGCAATTATATTTATTTTATCTTTGCCACTAAATATAACAACATTGGCTGTAAATAATGTAGTTTGATGCAATAATATTTAGCTCTTGAAATGTCATGTGTTATTTTTACAGTTTTCAATTATTTAGATTAAACTGCAGAGAATTTCAGACACGAATGGCCCCGTTTCCCGAGACTGAGGATGAAAACGGACGTGTGGTCACACACACACACACACACACACACACACACACACACACACACACACACTAGCGCGAGGGTCACATGTTACCTGGCTATGACAAACAGCACACAACTGACACCCAAGCAAGCCAGCAGAATATACATCCAGATATCAGGGGACAGAGGGTTGAGGAAGGAGAACACGCCGGGGTTGGTGCCGTTGGGTTTGCGGTAGAGAATGCTGATTCCCAGAGTCATGAAGGGTTTGGAGAAGTCAATCACCTTCTCTCGCACGTACGTGATGGTCAGCGGCGCCACTGCCAGGTCCGCTTTCTGTCAATCAGCAACAGAACACACCAATCATGTCCTGCGTAACACGTTATTAGCAGCAAACATGACCAGAGCTCCAGAACCAACCAAAAGATTCAAATGAGTCAACTCTGAATCAACTCTGAATCAACTGTGAGACTCCTGTAGAATCTCTTATGCTGGAAAACCTTGTTTGCTGTTCCGGGTCAAAAATGACCCACCTTTTAAATCACTTGTAAATGTGTTGATATAGTATACAGGTGAAACTCGCAAAATTAGAATATCGTGCAAAAGTTATAATTGCGATGATAATGGTTTACAGCTTATGAAAACCCCAAATTCAAAATCTCAGAAAATTTGAATATTACATGAAATCCTTAAAAAACAGGATTTTAAATACAGAAATGTCGGCCCTCTGAAAAGTATAATCATGCATATGTATATAGTTATATATACTAAATATATTAGTTTAATTTGAATTACTGAAATACACAAACTTTTGTACAATATTTTTCGAGTTTTACGTCTATAATCACTAAATATTGGGATTGATCTTTTAAAGCTTGTTTTCTCTCAACAGGCACAGATTTTATGTTTGTGTTTGGAACGGAGTGATCGTAAGCCTCATTCGTTTGAGATCCTACCCAAAAAGTATAAAGTGTAAAAAAAAAAAGTTGTTATACTCCGTATGAATGTAATAACATTAACTATTATTTTCAGGGAAACAGAATATCTGGTCAAAATGAGAGTTAATTTGAATGACTGAAATCCACGAACATGTGCTTGATATTCTGATGTTCGGAGATTGAGCTGTGTAGTGTCTGTAAACGGCAGCGAGACTCACGTGGTCGATGAGCTCGCGGATCATGCCGTTCCACTGGCCCGTGTTCTCCTCGATCGCCCCGTACTTCCCGTCCTCCACCAGCCGGATCTCGTAGCGGAAGCCCAGGATCCCCGACAGCTCCCGGAGCAGATCCACACAGAAGCCCTCGAACCGGTCGTTGCCGTACAGCGGCTTATCCGACTTCTTAAACATGACGTACGGCTCCTCCTGAACACACACACACACACGAGAGAGAACACACACACACACACACACACACATTTGTGTGAGAGAGAGAGAGAGAGAGTGAGAGTGAATGTGTGTGTGTGTGTTTACCAGTATGGTGGACACGCGCAGTGATTTGTTGGCTAGCGAGTCTGTGATGTTGGTGATTTTACTCTTGTGATTCTCTGTCATGTTCAGTCCACGCGGAGGGTCCCACGTCCCGATCTGTGCAACACACACAAACACACACACACACACACACACACACACACACACACACACACCAATACATGAGTTCACTCATATATTATCACAAAAAATCACTTACACATACTCACTCTCACACGTATACACACACACACACGCACACACACACACTCACACACACACTCACACACACCTTCTCGAGGCCGTTCTCTTTGAGACTGATCACATCCAGGTCGAAGTCTGTCCTCAAGCCGTTGCTTTTGTTGAAGAGGATTCGCCCCGTCAGTCCATCCCATGATGCCTGAGGAGATATCAGATATATATATATATATATTAATAATATTTTACAATTTAACTCAATAAATGTAAAAAAAAATTTTTTTACTTAATGATATTTTAAAAACTAATTTATAAAAGAAACTCATTAAATAAATAGTTGAATATTTCAAAAAGGTACAAGAACATTAATGTCAGTTTCGAAAGGAAATATTGTACACTATATTAAAAAATATTACTTGAATAATAAATATATTAAACTCATTAAATAAATGATTGAACATTTCAGATGAATCTTTTTCACTATGTTGTATGAAAGACAAATCCAAAAAAATATGTATATGATCTCACATTTCTCTAAAAATTGCATTGATTTAATATCTTCTCTGATCAAGACAGATCATTTTCTGTTTATATTTTTTTAAGGATATTTATTTATTTGATAGAAAAATACATTTAGAACAATATATACAGTAACTGGATAATACAATTTGATAAATAAAGTCGAATCACAAATAATAAAAAATTTAAAGTGTTTTATCATGAATTCACATTGTTTTTTCCATTCAAGCCTGAATAAATTTAGTTTTCGTTATGTTAATATGTTACAGTTTTTTACAATCGCTATGACAATTTTTTCAATACTTTTAACAAATTTCCCAAACTCTTAACTCACCAACACACCTACAACACACAATTGGCAAAACAGTTCATTTCATGCTCAAAATCACACATTGTAAACTAAACTCCAACACTAATTTTCAAAATACAATAATACACTAGCAACAATACACTATGTCTACCAAAACACTGCAAACATGTCTCAAAATCAAATAATTTTTCAAAACACTAACATATGTTCTCGTCCCACAGGAAGATTTAGTCAATCATAGCAAAATGTCATAAAAACACTAACATCAGATGGAATTACAGAAACTGCATTATTTTATGTGTCCGTAATGCTCTTATACAACAGACAGTATATTGTATTGATCATAAATTGTGTTTTGCACTGCAGTTTCTTTTGAAGCCTCTCTAGATTTTTGTTTTGTTGGTTTTAGGTCTTTTGCTGCAGAAATTCAATAAAAAAAAGACCCATCTCAGAGTGCTTTATAGAATGTACGTTTAATGAAAAAACATTGCAAAATACAAAATTTATGAACAGAAAAAGCACAAAAAAAAAGTCATCTCTAATCTGCCCAGTCGGCACCAGAGGCACACAGTCACTTTAATACATGGTAAAATGATTTACACTTTGCAGTAGGAGAAGCAATATCCTACCGGTTGGTTTCTCTAAAAATCTGAACAATTGATGCCACCGTGTCCCGGCTGAGATTTGGATGTACTCGTTCACCAGCCTCTCTGTCTGATACCGCGTGGTTTATGATATGGTCTATTATAGTAGCTCGTATTTCATTAGTTACCCTAGCTCTGGTCCTTCTTTGAGCGCCACCACACATTCTAACTCCTCTCCCTCGCCCCACTCCTCTCCCTTGTCCTTGTCCCACTCCTCTCCCTTGCCCATGTCCCACTCCTCTCCCTTGCCCTTATCCCACTCCTCTCCCTTGCCCTTGTCCCACTCCTCTCCCTTGCCCTTGTCCCACTCCTCTCCCTTGCCCTACTCTTCTCCCTTACCCTTGTCCCACTCCTCTCCCTTACCCTTGTCCCACTCCTCTCCCTTGCCCTTATCCCACTCCTCTCCCTTGCCCTTGCCCTTGTCCCACTCCTCTCCCTTGCCCTTATCCCACTCCTCTCCCTTGTCCTTGTCCCACTCCTCTCCCTTGCCCTTGTCCCACTCCTCTCCCTTGCCCTTATCCCACTCCTCTCCCTTGCCCTTGTCCCACTCCTTTCCCTTGCCCTACTCTTCTCCCTTACCCTTGTCCCACTCCTCTCCCTTACCCTTGTCCCACTCCTCTCCCTTACCCTTGTCCCACTCCTCTCCCTTACCCTTGTCCGTGTCCCACTCCTCTCCCTTACCCTTGCCCTTGCCCCACTCCTCTCCCTTACCCTTGTCCCACTCCTCTCCCTTACTCTTGCTCTTTTCTCACTCCTCTCCCTTACCCTTGCTCTTTTCTCACTCCTCTCCCTTACCCTTGCCCTTGTCCCACTCCTCTACCTTACCCTTGCCCTTGTCCCACTCCTCTCCCTTACCATTGTCCAACTCCTCTCCCATACCCTTGTCCCACTCCTCTCCCTTACCTTGCTCTTGTCCCACTCCTCTCCCTTACCCTTGCCCTTGTCCCACTCCTCTCCCTTACCCTTGTCCTTGTCCCACTCCTCTCCCTTGCCCTTGTCCCACTCCTCTCCCTTACCCTTGTCCTTGTCCCACTCCTCTTCCTTGCCCTTGTCCCACTCCTCTCCCTTGCCCTACTCCTCTCCCTTGCCCTTGTCCCACTCCTCTCCCTTACCCTTGTCCTTGTCCCACTCCTCTCCCTTGCCCTTTTCCCACTCCTCTCCCTTACCCTTGTCCCACTCCTCGCCCTTACCCTTGCCCAACTCCTCTCCCTTACCCTTGTCCCACTCCACTCCCTTACCCTTGCCCCACTCCTCTCCCTTACCCTTGCCCTTGTCCCACTCCTCTCCCTTGCCCTACTCTTCTCCCTTGCCCTTGTCCCACTCCTCTCCCTTGTCCCACTACTCTCCCTTGCCCTTGTCCCACTCCTCTCCCTTAC
>CM060619.1:650000-655000 GCA_030578275.1 Meda fulgida
ACACACACACACACACTTATGATCAACAGTGCTATTATCCATAACTACAACTGAAACTACCCAAAATAAAATGTACAACATGTAAAATGGACAGTAACGGCTTTTCATACAGTTTTAGAGTAAAACGTTTTTGAAAACATATATTTCATGTAAAAATTGATAATAGTATTTTTGTGCATTTTTCATAACAATAAATGTTAAATTCTGTAACTTTTTTTAAGTTCACTTTTTAAACTTGTTCCGCGTCAGCAATAATCTGCCGTGTCGTGTTTGTAAAGAGATCCTCAGTCTGAGCTTTAAAGCGCTCAAGATTCACCAGTTTCAGCTGGAAATGTAGTTCAGGACTGTGCTCAAAAAGTGATAAATGGATTATAAATACAGTGTACATTTAATTTAGTACCATAAAATACAATATATTAAATCAAAAACATTATCGCACTAAAATATAGCACATTAATTAATTTTTTGACCGACACGCGAAGAGCACAAGAGGGTTGACAACATTTCTGTTAATTGAAACTTAGCTGAAATAAAATAAAATATAAATATTAATTGGAAAACGTACACGAAACGAAAAAGCTTCCATATAAAGCTGATTTCAGACACACAGTCCGTGCCTCTCAGACGCGCGTCTGGAGTCACGGATCGAGGATCTGAGCATCTACACTGCAGACGAGCTCTAAGTTCCTCTTTCTACACTCTCCAGCAAAGACTCGAGCGCTTTTACACGCCGTCAGAGTCTTATCAAAGCAGACGCCACTCAAACACACTAGAGCTACAGACAGAAGAGTGTGTGTGTGTGTGTGTGTGTGAGAGTGAGAGTGTGTGTGTGTGTGTGTGTGTGTGAGAGTGTGTGAGAGTGAGAGTGTGTGTGTGTGTGTGTGTGTGTGTGTGTGTGTGTGTGTGTGTGTGTGTGTGTGTGTGTGTGTGTGTGTGAGTCTCACCAGAGTTGTAAAGATGTAATGATAGTATTCTGTCACCATTCCCATTGAAAGAGCCTGTGTAAAAAAAATAACACAAACACGAATAGGTCATATTTCACCAAATACAAAAGAAAACATTACAGAAAATTACATTTGACAGCTTTTACCATTTTTCACCTTTATTTTCCTGAGAATGAAGCACCACGAAGAAAACTTGAGGGTTTTTTTGTAACTCTCATTTTTCCCATTAATGAATCTCTTTAGATTCTCATAACTGCAATATAATGATTAATTATGGAAATAACCATAGATTAAATTATCAGTACAACAAATGATACTGTGATCTCTAAATATCCGTTTAAATAATATATCATTACTTTCTCACATAAACCCAGCTTACATAAGTATGTTCTAATAACGTTTTTATTAAGTTATGGAAACATGTTTTCTGAAATTTCTCTGAATGTTCAAAACAACCATTTGTAACATTGTATCATTCTTCAAACATTATAAGAACATTATATTTGAATCTGAACATTCCGTAACAAGTAGCAACATTTAAAAAAACGTTACATCTTAAAAACTAACTTCCAACTGAAACATTTCAAAAGAAACATTCCATGAATAATGTTTTTGTTCTAATGTTTCATTATTAAAGAGCAGATAACTTGAAACATGGTATTAACGTAACTGGAAGAACGTTTGTTTGTAACTTTGAGAGAACGCTCCCTGTTTTCCCTGGATTCTCATTGGCTCCTCAGAAAGACACATCATCAGTGCTGTGGTTTTAATAAGCGAATCTCTTCATCAGTTCTGCATGTTTAATCAGATCTTCAAGCCCTGCGGCCAAAACGCCTCTTTAATTACATTCCCGTTTTGGTTCGAGGCTTTTGTAATAATGTCACACTAATAGAATTTCTAACACTGAGATTTAACATGAGAAATATGACTGGAGGAGACGAACAATCATCATTCATCCTGGAGACGTGAATGAAGCGCCTCTGAAGATGAGAAGAACGATCCGGACTGAAGAATCACTCACTCTCGAGAACGAGCTGAGATGTTTCTGGCTGTATTACATTAACAAGAGTTTCTGGCTGTATTACAGTAACGAGAGTTTCTGGCTGTATTACAGTAGCGAGAGTTTCTAACTGTATTACAGTAACAGGAGTTTCTGACTATTACAGTAACAAGAGTTTCTGGCTGTATTACAGTAACGAGAGTTTCTGACTGTATTACAGTAACGAGAGTTTCTGGCTTTATTACAGTAACGAGAGTTTCTGACTGTATTACAGTAACGAGAGTTTCTGACTATTACAGTAACGAGAGTTTCTGGCTGTATTACAGTAACGAGAGTTTCTGACTGTATTACAGTAACAAGAGTTTCTGGCTGTATTACAGTAACAGGAGTTTCTGACTGTATTACAGTAACAGGATTTTCTGGCTGTATTACAGTAACGAGAGTTTCTGACTGTATTACAGTAACGAGAGTTTCTGGTTGTATTACAGTAACAGGAGTTTCTGACTGTATTACAGTAACAGGAGTTTCTGGCTGTATTACAGTAACGAGAGTTTCTGGCTGTATTACAGTAACGAGAGTTTCTGACTTTATTACAGTAACGAGAGTTTCTGGCTGTATTACAGTAACGAGAGTTTCTGACTTTATTACAGTAACGAGAGTTTCTGGCTGTATTACAGTAACAGGAGTTTCTGGCTGTATTACAGTAACAGGAGTTTCTGACTGTATTACAGTAACGAGAGTTCCCTTTCAGTCGCTCACGTTCGACGTAACGTCGACGTGACGACGTAATTGGGATCGCCTTGAGAGACCAGTCTACTTCGAGAGTATTAAAACGAGCCAATACATATTGGCATGCGATAATTGCATCAGCTGCTCTGCTTGCAGTGCGAGCATATAACGAGCAGCAGGTGCGTCGCATATTGTCTTTCGCTTCGGAGCCGAGCGGTTCTACTGTTCCTGCTCTACAATCCTCTGACAGTGTTGAACTTCTAAAGAAGAAAACTAATCTGCTCTTCAGGAGAACGCCTCTACAAGCTGGTGTTGGTGTGACAGCGCAGACAGCGCTGGCCGCGATCTCACAGAGAGCCGGCAAAACGGCTGTTTTCACTGCTCAGAATGTTGCGCCTTCAATGAGAATGTGAGTGCTCACATCAGGCTTGCACTATCGTCCTGTTTGTGTAGCCGCGGTCATCCCTGGGTGCTTCAGCACCAGAGAGAGCAGTTTTTCCTAAAAGAGCATACACGGTTTGACACTGCGTCTTTTTCAAGACGTCATTCAACCGTGTGTTTCTGGATGCGGTCGTTTCCTATCCTCATGTGACGGCCACGATCACTGTTTCACATGCCTGGGCTTAAGTGTGCTGAAACTGTGCTTGTGGGTGGTTTATGTTTTCTCTTGAGAGCATGACCACGTCGGCACGTTGTTCGTCTTGCCTTTCTCATTAAGGTTTAAGTGAGCAGCGTGCCGTGTGCCGTCGAGCTGCCAGCTGACAGCGCGGGTTGTCACGGCAACCCAGCGCGCGTCATTCGGCGCTCCAGATGCGCGATCAAGACTCAAGTGCCTCAAACGAGGTTGAGTCCCCTCGCCTATGCCCCGATCTAGTTCTTTTTCTGGTGCACCAGAAAAGGGCTACTTCTGCGTATAGCCAGGGTGACCGGAGGATTATAGTGAGGGCTTCCCCGCTCGGTAACCAATCCGTGTGGGCCCCTCACTCCTCTATCGCATCGCAGACATGTTGAGACTCTGTTTGTGGGTGGTTATATTCTCTTACGAGAACATAATCACGTCAGCACGTTGTTCGTCTTGTCTTTTCATTAAGGTTAAGCGATCAGCGTGCTGTGTGCTGTCAACTTAACAGCCACATTCACTGTCTCGCAAGCCTGGCAGCTTCTGGATGGGATGCTGGTCATTCTCATGTTGGACCTAGCATATCATTCGGGGCTCCAGGGGAGGATTAGACGTCGATCGCTGCATCAGAGAGAGGGCTGTTACGCTCTGGAAATGAAGATGATGCTGAGCTCTCACTATAATGGTGTGCATGCTCATGCAGAATCAGATTCAGACTTGACAGCCATGCTTTCCCGGGTTACGCAGAGGGCGCAGTGCAACGCGTAATCGCCTTGCCCCGCCCCATGCCTTCCCGGATGTGTGTGAAAAACCTTTTTGCAGTTTGGAAGCATTTTGGTGCCAATATGACCATCGCTGTACGGCCGAACACGTCTCGGCTCCTCAGCGTAAAACAATATGCGACGCACCTGCTGCTCGTTATATGCTTGCACTGCAAGCAGAGCAGCTGATGCAATTATCGCATGCCAATATGTATTGGCTCGTTTTAATACTCTCAAAGTAGACTGGTCTCTCAAGGCGATCCCAATTACGTCGTCATGACGCCCTTACGTCTCCCGTTCCCTCCTTCAGGGAACGAGGGTTACATTAGTAACCGAGACATTTCTGGCTGTATTACAGTAACGGGAGTTTCTGACTGTATTACAGTAACGAGAGTTTCTGGCTGTACTACAGTAACGAGAGTGTCTGACTGTATTACAGTAACGAGAGTTTCTGACTGTATTACAGTAACGAGTTTCTGACTGTATTACAGTAAAAAGAGTTTCTGGCTGTATTACAGTAACGAGAGTTTCTGACTGTATTACAGTAAAAAGAGTTTCTGGCTGTATTACAGTAACGAGAGTTTCTGACTATTACAGTAACGAGAGTTTCTGGTTTTATTACAGTAACGAGAGTTTCTGGTTTTATTACAGTAACGAGAGTTTCTGGCTGTTTTACAGTAACGAGAGTTTCTGGCTGTATTACAGTAACGAGAGTTTCTAACTGTATTACAGTAACGAGAGTTTCTATCTGTATTACAGTAACAACTGTAAACTACGCTTGGGTATCGTTTGATTTAAACGATTACGATTCTGCTTATCAATTCCGATTCCTAATTATCATAGAGCAGGAATATTAGAGTTATTATAGAACAGGAATATTAGTGTTATTATAGAGCGGGAATATTAGCGTTATTATAGAGCGGGAATATTAGTGTTATTGTAGAGCG
>CM060619.1:660000-662489 GCA_030578275.1 Meda fulgida
ATTTGTCACATTCAAGTTAGTTTGGACTCGTTATGTTTTGTATCCGTCACTCATCTGTTGTCATGGACACTAATCGCGTTCAGCTCATCAGTCACCGTCATTAACTCCTGTATATATGTTCAGTTCTGTTTCAGTATTGTGTGTATTCAGTGTGTGTTGCTATCCGTTTGCCTTTCTGTTGGATCTATAGACAATAAACTTTATGAATTGAATCATATACAGCCAGCAACCACCCGTGACAATTTGATTATTATTTACATGTTGGGTTTTATTTACAAATATTACAATTTTTAATAAATCTATACTTTTTTTAAATAAATATTTACATCCTTAATTATTATTTACAAATATTTACATTTTTATTTACAAATATGTACATTCTTGGTTTTAGTTACAATTAAATTAATTTTTTATTTACAAAATATTAATGTTCTTGATTATTGTTTACAAATATTTAAAATATGTGATTATTGTTCACATTTTTTGAGTTTATTTACAAATATTTACTTTTTTTAACAAATATTTACTTTTTATTTACAAATATATACATTCTTGATTATTATGTACACATTTTTAAATGATTGATTTCTTATTTACAGACGTTACATTTTTATTTACAGATGTGTACATTCCTGTGCAGTGGTTACAGTAAATAGATAATTTATTAGGTCTTGCAGCTTTATTTTGCAAGTGTGCATTTTAAAGTTTACTGCCATTGGACGTGTTTTATTATCCAAATTATTATCTGTGTATTTATACACAGATGCAGTTCAAATGGTGAAATTGTATATAAACCAGAACCTTTTTTAATATTAGCTTTTCTTCTCACACAAAGTGATCATATAATTCTGAAGTGATTTTTTTTGTTCCTTTTAGAGCATGACTGTATAAATCAGCATAAATCTAGCATTTAGGTTTGGATCGACATGATGACAGAATTTATTCCAACATACTGTCTGAGCACTGACAGAGATATTAGATTTTATGATAAAAACACTGTTTTTGTCGAGCAGTCGAGGTCACTAATGCACATATTCAAATGAGCTGCGTCTATTTGTCCATTTCATCTCAGTCTCAGTTTTAAACTGGATGTTCTTTGACAGCAAAAGCACCTCACATGCTATTTCTCTAAATGAGCCCAATTTCACTTTCCATTCCAGCGTAACCGTCGCGTCTGAAAGCAGCTGGAGAAAAAAAGGTCATTAAAATTACAAATGAAACCAGAGCTGAAGCTTCGGGTCTGAGGTGACAAAGCGCAGGGAAATAGGGCAGCGTTTGGGAAGATAAAAGAGCCAGTTTTCGGGAGCGTTTGAGAGGAAAACTCTCTCACCTTTCCTGGACGCCTCGAAACTGTCGAAGACGTTGATTCTCTGGATGTCGTACGTGAGTGTCGTGTTGGGCAGAAGCGTTCGGTTCCTGTTGATGGTGTTCAGTGCGAATTTAAAGGCCAGTTCTTCTGGTCCAGATGGGCCGCTTTCTATCGACTCGAAGATCCCTCCTGCACACAGAGTTGGGGAAAGTTACTTTTAAAAGTAATGCATTGCAATATTGCGTTACTCCCCAAAAAAAGTAGCTAATTGCGTTACTTAGTTACTTTTTATGAAATGTAATGCGTTATATTACTTAAGCGTTACTCTTCCTCAGCTGGGCTGGGCTTGCTTGTTTTTTTTTATAACAACAAAAAAAGTTATATTTTTGGTAAATGTTAAGGCCCTTTCACACCGAAAGTAAAATGAATAATCCTCAGGATGAAGGAAATGCATATTTAAAGCTTTCAGCCGCTGATATTCTGGATTAAAGAACAATATAATACAGGAGAAGTTCAACACTCTTATTTCTAAATATCATTTAAAGTCATGTTTGTTTATTCGTATAAATGAATGAGATCATTGAAGGTCAGCAGCAAATACGTTGGTTAATAAAGTGAGATTAAATACATAAAGTATATTTGTGTCATTTCATATAGTTAATTATAATTATGGCTGTGCATTTTACTGTTTTTATTAATTTTGAGGAATACTGAATGTTTTCGTGCAAGTGAGACGAGTAAATGCATGATCACATTTACTGTAGAACTGAAATAACCATCATGTTTACACACACACACACACACAGACACAGCGCACAAAACACCTCACTTTATTTCTCTCAACATGAGGACAGGAGAGCTGTCAGTCAGTAAATGTGAAGAAGTAACTAGCGTTACTTATTTGAAAAAGTAATGCGTTACTTGTTACTTGAAAAAGTAATCTGATTACGTAACTCAAGTTACTTGTAATAAGTTACAAACAACACTGTCTGGAGACACACACACACACACACACACACACACACACAGACAGGCTTCGTCTTCTCACTTACACACACCAACGTCAGAGAAAGAAAACAGCATCTGGACACCAAAACACTGAAACTCCCAAAGCGCCGGAGCTTCATCAGTCAAACAGCTGCACTCTTGTGTTCTACTAAATCTTTTGTTTTCGATGTTA
>CM060619.1:672989-677989 GCA_030578275.1 Meda fulgida
ATCGTTCTTCTTGAGAATGAAGTGTGTTTTGGCCAAACGTAACGCTGGGCTCACGAGTGGAGGATATAAGGTAGGATTTTCTGCATATTTAGAGTTGCGTGCCGCATGATGTCACTGAGAGTTGACCTTTGCCCTCAGGTGATCCACTGCAGTGGCTATCTGAAGATCCGGCCGTTCGGGCTGGACTCGTCTCTGCTGGACGGCTGTTATCAGAACGTGGGTCTGGTGGCGGTGGGACACACTCTCCCGCCCAGCGCCGTCACCGAGATCAAGCTCCACAGCAACATGTTCATGTTCCGGGCCAGTCTGGACATGAAGCTCATCTTCCTGGACTCAAGGTGAGCGTGAGCTGCAACACACACACACACACACACACACACACAATCACACACACATTCAAAACATTCCTAAAGCAAAATGAATTTGCTCTTTCGGAAATGTTTCAGTTGGATGTTTGTGTTTAAATGTAACAGTTTTCAGAACGTTCAGATTCAAAAGTAACGATCCATAATGTTTGAAGAATGATACAATGTTACTGTTCTAACGTTCAAGAAAAAAACCTTCTTGGGATATATTTGTGTTAGCTTGTAAAGTTTTGTGTTCTGAAAATGAGTTTGAGCTTGAACAAGAACAAACATCTGTCAATGGAATCAGAAAAATAATTCTGTTTTCTCTTTGAATTCAGTTTTTGATTTAAGCTCAAACTCACTTCATTTGGACGATTTTTCACATCTTAATAATATATCAGTCATTGTTGTTCTCCAGTAAAGGCATGTGTGATATTAGTGCTGATGCTGTGTGTTCTGTGTCTGCAAGGGTTTCAGAGCTGACAGGATATGAGCCACAGGACCTGATTGAGAAGACCCTGTATCATCACGTGCACTGCTGTGACAGTTTTCACCTGCGCTGCGCTCATCACCTCTGTGAGTCTTCAGGATACAGTAACCGCACCGTTATTCACTTCTGCTGTTATTCACATATATATCTTTATATGTACTGTATATCCATCGCGTCGCAGGGCTGTGTGTTTGTCCGGAGCACTGGACTGTGGCGCTATGGAAGATTGTTTCCGCCACAGAATAAAACATTTTAAAAGATAATTGTGACATTCTCAGAATTGCGAGATGTAAATTTAGAATGAGAAAAATGCAGAGAAATGTGAGAAATACACGTGCAATTCTGACTTTATAACTCCCAATTGTGTTATAAAGTCAGAATTGCAAGAAAAAAAGTCGCAATTCCCTTTTTTATGTTTTATTCTGTGCGGAAACAAGCTTCCATAGTGGGCCAGTGTGATGGAGAGTTTATATATGAATCCAATATATATATATATATCATCTGATGTGCGTGTGTGTGCGTGTGTGTGTGTGTGTGTGTGTGTGTGCAGTGCTTGTGAAAGGGCAGGTCACCACTAAGTATTACCGCTTCTTGTCGAAACACGGCGGATGGGTTTGGGTTCAGAGTTACGCCACAATCGTCCACAACAGCCGCTCGTCTCGACCGCACTGCATCGTCAGCGTCAATTACGTCCTCACGTGAGTCCCACATTCACACACACACTCTTCACACACACACACACACACACACACTCTTCACACACACACACACACACACTCTTCACACACACTCACACACACACTCTTCACACACACACACACACACACTCTTCACACACACTCACACACACACTCTTCACACACACACACACACACACACTCTTCACACACACACTCACACCAGGGAACAGGCAACAGTATTCAAGCAAGTGGAAAAGCGACAGTATTTCAATCATTTACTCACCCTTGTGTCTTTCATTTGTGGAGATGCATTTAACTTCACATGGCAAATTTGAATATGCATATATGCAAATGAGATTTGAGAGCTGCAGATTTTTAGTTAATATAAAAGAGCTTGAGTTTTGGCATGAAATGGACTAGTGTTATGATGAACTCTGATTTTAAGTGCGGGGTCAAACTGAGGTCGTCTGAAACTCACAGTACAATATCAATATCAGAAATGATGAAAAGCGGCTTCTCGTTATACAAACGATGCGATGATAAGAGCCGAATAAAGGCTGTTTACGTCTGTCCCAGTCGTGCAGGAGTTCAGATAGAGGCTACGGGGTCAAAGGTCACCAACACAAAACCACAGGTGTGAAATCAATGAGAGATCTTTCACAAGCGCTCAGGATTCATGTTCAGGGGTCAGGGGTCACGACTGCCACAGTCAGTGACATCATCATAATAACATGAGGAGTAACACTCTATAACACTGTTCCTCCAATAATGAATACGACTTTATATCTCGCAATTCTGACTTTATATCTCGCAATTCTGACTTTATATCTCGCAATTCTGACTTTATATCTCGCAATTCTGACTTTATATCTCACAATTCTGACTTTATATCTCACAATTCTGACTTTATAACTCACAATTCTTACTTTATATCTCGCAATTCTGACTTTATATCTCGCAATTCTGACTTTATATCTCACAATTCTGACTTTATATCTCACAATTCTGACTTTATATCTCGCAATTCTGACTTTATATCTCGCAATTCTGACTTTATATCTCGCAATTCTGACTTTATATCTCGCAATTCTGACTTTATATCTCGCAATTCTGACTTTATATCTCGCAATTCTGACTTTATATCTCGCAATTCTGACTTTATATCTCGCAATTCTGACTTTATATCTCGCAATTCTGACTTTATATCTCGCAATTCTGACTTTATATCTCGCAATTCTGACTTTATATCTCGCAATTCTGACTTTATATCTCGCAATTCTGACTTTATATCTCGCAATTCTGACTTTATAACTCACAATTCTGACTTTATATCTCGCAATTCTGACTTTATATCTCGCAATTCTGACTTTATATCTCGCAATTCTGACTTTATATCTCGCAATTCTGACTTTATATCTCGCAATTCTGACTTTATATCTCGCAATTCTGACTTTATATCTCGCAATTCTGACTTTATATCTCACAATTCTGACTTTATAACTCACAATTCTGACTTTATATCTCGCAATTCTGACTTTATATCTCGCAATTCTGACTTTATATCTCACAATTCTGACTTTATATCTCACAATTCTGACTTTATATCTCGCAATTCTGACTTTATATCTCGCAATTCTGACTTTATATCTCGCAATTCTGACTTTATATCTCGCAATTCTGACTTTATATCTCGCAATTCTGACTTTATATCTCACAATTCTGACTTTATATCTCGCAATTCTGACTTTATATCTCGCAATTCTGACTTTATATCTCGCAATTCTGACTTTATATCTCGCAATTCTGACTTTATATCTCGCAATTCTGACTTTATATCTCGCAATTCTGACTTTATATCTCACAATTCTGACTTTATATCTCACAATTCTGACTTTATAACTCACAATTCTGACTTTATATCACACAATTCTGACTTTATAACTCACAATTCTGACTTTATATCTCGCAATTCTGACTTTATATCTCACAATTCTGACTTTATATCTCGCAATTCTGACTTTATATCTCGCAATTCTCACTTTATATCTCGCAATTCTGACTTTATATCTCACAATTCTGACTTTATATGTCGCAATTCTGACTTTATATCTCGCAATTCTAACTTTATATCTCCAATTCTGACTTTATATCTCGCAATTCTGACTTTATATCTCGCAATTCTGACTTTAGATCTCACAATTCTGACTTTATATCTCGCAATTCTGACTTTATATCTCGCAATTCTCACTTTATATCTCACAATTCTGACTTTATATCACGCAATTCTGACTTTATATCTCGCAATTCTGACTTTATATCTCGCAATTCTGACTTTATATCTCACAATTCTGACTTTATATCTCGCAATTCTGACTTTATATCTCACAATTCTGACTTTATATCACGCAATTCTGACTTTATATCTCACAATTCTGACTTTATATCTCGCAATTCTGACTTTATATCTCGCAATTCTGACTTTATATCTCGCAATTCTCACTTTATATCTCGCAATTCTGACTTTATATCTCACAATTCTGACTTTATATCTCGCAATTCTAACTTTATATCTCCAATTCTGACTTTATATCTCGCAATTCTGACTTTATATCTCACAATTCTGACTTTATATCTCGCAATTCTGACTTTATATCTCACAATTCTGACTTTATATCTCACAATTCTGACTTTATATCACACAATTCTGACTTTATATCTCGCAATTCTGACTTTATATCTCGCAATTCTGACTTTATATCACACAATTCTGACTTTATATCTCACAATTCTGACTTTATATCTCACAATCCTGACTTTATATCTCACAATTCTGACTTTATATCTCACAATCCTGACTTTATGTCTCGCAATTCTGACTTTATATCTCGCAATTCTGACTTTATATCTCGCAATTCTGACTTTATATCTCGCAATTCTGACTTTATATCTCACAATTCTGACTTTATATCACACAATTCTGACTTTATATCACACAATTCTGACTTTATATCTCACAATTCTGACTTTGTCTCACAATTCTGACTTTATATCTCGCAATTCTGACTTTATATCTCGCAATTCTGACTTTATATCTCGCAATTCTGACTTTATATCACACAATTCTGACTTTGTCTCACAATTCTGACTTTATATCTCACAATTCTGACTTTATATCTCGCAATTCTGACTTTATATCTCACAATTACTTTATATCACACAATTCTGACTTTATATCACACAATTCTGACTTTATGTCTCGCAATTCTGACTTTATATCTCGCAATTCTGACTTAATATCTCGCAATTCTGACTTTATATCTCACAATTCTGACTTTATATCTCGCAATTCTGACTTTATATCTCACAATTCTGACTTTATATCTCGCAATTCTGACTTTATATCTCGCAATTCTGACTTTATATCTCGCAATTCTGACTTTATATCTCGCAATTCTCACTTTATATCTCGCAATTCTCACTTTA
>CM060619.1:697989-720489 GCA_030578275.1 Meda fulgida
AGATTTAGCATTTTAGCGCATTTGTTTTCTTCATATAGTGTTGATATGGCAACTAACCTACTAAATACACCAAGTTTCGTCACGCCATGTGTGGAAGTATTTAAAACAAGTGTGTTAACTAACCCCGGGTTAGTTTGTGCCCCGCTCACCCCTGATGACCCATAATAAACCTATAACATCCAGTCAAAGCGTGTGTGTGTGTGTGTGTGTGTGTGTGTGTGTGTGTGTGTGTGTGCGTGTGCGCTTAGACTTTTCATGTGTTTTCCTGAACCCTCTCAGCTCATTAAAGTGTTAGAGGCCAGAGTCTAACCGTGGGTGTGTGTGTTGGCCTCAAGTGCATGAATAATTCAGTGTGTGTGTGTGTTTGTCAGACTGAAGCCGTTGCACAACAGTCGATACCTGTCGTGTTCTGATACCTGTCGTGTCCTCTGTCCTCGACACTGTTCCTGCACCCGCTCGACCGATGGATCCTCACAGGTGAACGCGAACGCGCAACACAACGCTGGACCATGGTGAGTTTCTCACTGTTTACACACTTGACTGGTGGTCAGAATGGCTTCCGATCGTGCATGTGAACAGGTCTGTGCACGAGCAGGACAGGTGTGGGTGTGACGTGCGTGTAGAAGCAGGTTATTAATTAGAGTAAATGTTTGAGCTTTCTCTTTCTTTACGCGAGACTCCAGCATCAGTGCGTTCTGATATGATTCATCTCTGACTCTTCAACTCTGTGAGTATTGGGCTTTCCTACTGTATATGAGTTGTTTAAAATGAATGGATTTGGCCTAAATATCTTGATTATTGTGCTTAGAAAAAACGTCTCCATTGGAAATTGGAAGGTTATGTTATTTTAATAACATTCCAGGAACGTTCTCTAGGTTTTGTTACCAGTAACTAACCTTGGAAAGTGGCTTGGAGTTTCTTTTAGTGACGAGAACCTAAAGTCACTTTTAAACCAGTTTACAAAATACTTTAAGGAGATAATTTGCTGCACATACAGGGTTTTTACAAATAAAAAATAAGCATGCATGACCATGAAAACAGCTTTCAGCTTCATAATTTAAATACGTTTCTAATATAAAATACAGTGAATTGCAGCCAGCAGCTGTGAGCATCACTGTGTCAAGCTCACTTTGGGAGGTTGGGAAACTGAAGTGTGTGACTGTTCTCTTGTTCGTTGTGTTCATCTGATCCCCTGAAACTCAATCCTCTCTCAGTCTCTCCTCGCGCGCGCGTCACAGAAGAGCTTCTGCGCGCGCCCTGCAGAGATCACTAATAATCAACGATCCTCAAGCGTTCTTTTATTGATCCGGACGTTTATTCCTAATCGCTTTTATCGATCTGGGTTCATTGAGCCGCAGGGCTGGATCATTTCACGAGTCTCGCTGGCGGGACGAAAGACGCGCTTCTCTGGGTGTTCCGCGCGCCATCGACCCGGACTGTGAGTTGCGTGAGATTCTACTGACATTTGAAAACTTTCCCGTTTTTTATTATTCATATTTTTGTCCGTTTTAAGTTTTCCAAATCCTGTGTTATGTAAAAAAAAAAAAGTCAAGGCTGTTCTAAGTGACGTTGGCAAACGTTATGTCTGAATGTTCTCTGTTTCTAAATGATTTAACGCATTTCTTGGAGGGAACGTTACGGGAACATTCATTCTTCAAACATTAGGGGAACGTTACTTTTGAATCTGAACGTTCTGAAACAAGTCGAAACATTTAAAAAATAAAACGTTAGATAAACATCCAACTGGAACGTTTTAGAAATAAAATGAATAATGTTTTGCTTCTAACGTTCTGAGATAACTTTGAACGAACGTTCTATTAACGTCACTGGAATGTTTGTTTATGACTGAGAACCCTGGCAGAACGTGTGATGTTCTCAGACTGACTGCACTTCTATAGAGAGAGAAAAAAACATCTCTGGCACAAAAAGTCATGAACTGCATTTGGATACCATTAGTTGCAGAAAAATAATTGGAATCCATACTAAATCCAAAATATGAGCTGTTTCTGTATAACAATATATGGTTCTCCTTCAAAAAGTTTAAAATTAATCTTTGATGGCAGTAATAGCTATTTTTTTTAAATACTGTTAATAAACCTTCATAATGTGCTGACATTTGATTTAAGCATTAGGTGTTTAACAGATTGTGTCGTTCTCTCAGACTTGTCAATTGATAGTCCATGTTTTCTGTTTTTAAATATTTTAAGAGATGTAAATTAAATATTGTCTAATACTATTTATATAATAATGTAATATTATTATAAATATACACTACCGTTCAAAAGTTTGGGGTCGGTAAGATTTTTTATGTTTTTAAAAGAAGTTTCTTCTGCTCACCAAGGCTGCATTTATTTGATTAAAAATACAAAACAAACCCAGTAATATTGTTAAATATTATTGTAATGTAAATTAGCTGTTTTCTATGTGAATATCTAGTAAAGTGTAATTTATTCCTGTGTTCAAAGCTGTATTTCAGCATCATTACTCCAGTCTTCAGTGTCACATGATCCTTCAGAAATCAGGAGAATATGATGATCTGATGATCAAGACACATTTATGATTATTATCACAGTTGACAACAGTTGTGCTGCTTCATATTTTTGTGCAAACAGTGATTCATTTTTTTCAGGATTCTTTGAAAGTTCAAGAGAAAAGCATTTCATTTAAAAATAAATATTTTGCATTATTATAAATGTCTTTACTGTCACTTTATATCAATTTCATGCGTCCTTTCTGAAGAAAAGTATTAATTTCTTTAAAAAAAATAAAAAAACAAATTGACCCCAAACTTTTGAACGGTAGTGTAAGTATTATAAATTATTTGTAAAACAATATTTTTATATATTTTTTGAACATCTAATTTTCGAGCATTAGAATATAATAATGGGGTTTTCTTGTGGAAAAAATGTAATGCATTACAATTACATGATAAACATACTGAGGGAAAATTTATCTGAAAAATAAATTGGAGAATATCTTAGTATTTGGTTGATCTGTCTTTTTGCTTTAATGCTTTAAATGTTGCTGTTTGAGCATGAGAAAGCTCCAGTTCTTCTCTATATCAGTGTTTTTGAACTCCTGAAACGCCTCCATTGTATCTCGAGTTTCTTCCGAGAACGAACACGTCACAATATTCCTCATTATAATAATTAATACGCAGAATAAAGGGGCGGGGCCTGTTTGAGTTAGTTAGTAGTGTGTTAAACTGGCGGTTATGGTAAGGGGCGGGACATTTCCCAAACACACTCGAGGCACTCGACCAATCACAACACACTGCTCCAGCCGACCAATCAGAGCACAGTGTGCTTTTCAGAAGGAGGGGCTTCATAGAGACAGGAAGTAAACAGAGTGTTACTGACAGACTGGAGAGAGGAGCCGCAACAATGGAGAATATGAGGAAAATAATCAACATTCAAGCAGGAAAACCTGTTCTAGTAGAGCCTGAAACAACTTGAAGTGTGTTACAGATCAATCTCTCATGGCTTTGCATGCGTTTGTGTTTTTGTAGGCTGAGAGTCCACAGGAGCGCAGCCCAGGGGTGTTCAGTCGCATTGGGAGCTGGTTGGCGTGGGGTTGGAGCGGGCCGGTTCTGAGCGGAGATGATCCCGACTCCGAAACACAGCGAGAGGCGGCCTATGAAGAGGACAACAGAGGAACTGCTGGTGCACATGAGAGAAACAGTCCTGGAG
The DNA here is from genome assembly GCA_030578275.1 of Meda fulgida. Taxonomy (NCBI): domain Eukaryota; kingdom Metazoa; phylum Chordata; class Actinopteri; order Cypriniformes; family Leuciscidae; genus Meda; species Meda fulgida. The sequence continues at coordinate 701,679 of CM060619.1, forward strand.
TAGATGAAACCGTTCCAGCAGAGAAAACCCCTTCCCCGAGCCGGAATGCCAAACATCCGAGAACACAGCCGTGCCGAGAGCAAAGAAGAAGAAGTGAAAACAACAAGACCGTTGTAAAAATAAGCAAACGTAGTCATTCGTTTGAGAGTAACAAAAGTAGATCAACATCTGACTTCTCTGATCAAGATAACACAGAGCAAATGGGACGAAGGAGATCTGGAAGGAGGAGGCGGAGCTCTCATGGAGATGTGGGCGGGGCTAACACTAAATCACCAACCAATCCTCAGCCTGATAGGCCTGTACCAACCAGTTTGGCAACCAGCCCACAGTCGGCATGTGCTGACTCAGCTTTTGAGGAGGCGGAGAACAGCGTTCAGGAATGCTCTGGAGCAGAAGCACCAAACTCAGGTAGTCGTGAGGATTTCGGCCGAGCAGAATGGGTGGAAACACACCTGAGCGAGCACAAAGCTGATTCCCCGAGCTCACCGGTCTCTGAACCAGACATGGACGAGGAACCTGTGATGAGAATGACCGAGAGCGCTGAATCCAAACGCAGGAGTATCAAAGTGTCTCACAGCGAGAAGATCTTCGCTAAAAAGCTGGTGGTCTCAAATGAAGATCCTCATGTGACGTTTAAAAGCACTACGGATCCTAAATGGCCGAGGTCTGATGAGAAAGCAAGGTACATTTACCTGTTTAACCTGTTTGTTTTGCTAATGTGCTTACAGAAATAACTAACAAACACAATTGAAAGCCCTTTTGTGCTTATTTGATCTATGAACACTTTAAAAGTGTATGGGTAACACTTTACAGTAAAGTTCATTAGTTAACATTTGTTAATGTATTAACTAAGCATGAGCAACACATTTGTTACTGTATTTGTTCATCTTTTTTATTGTTAGTTATTAAAAATACAGCTGTGCATTGTTTGTTCATGTTAGTTCACAGTGCATTAACTAATGTTAGCAAGATTTTAATAAAGTATTAGTAAATGTTGAAATTAACATTAAGAAAGATTAATAAATGCTGTATACGTGCAGTTCATTATTAGTTCATGCTAACTAATGAACCTTATTGTAATGTGTTACCAGTTTATGTTTAAATTGGAACTTTAACTAAACGTGGGAAAACTTTCTTAGAGACAAAACACCATGCGTCATGTTGTGAAATATATGCTCATTATTATCAGGTTCTTGTAATTCCTGTTGGTTAATGTTCCAGACCCTGTTCAAAAAGCTTTCTGCATTTAAAAGAGGCATTTTCATAACAATTAAGTGCTTGCATATTTAAATGCCAGTTTTTCTAAATGTCAGCTTTGTGCTTTTCTACTCCCAAAAGAACAGTTCATCTACAAATTAAAAATAAATTACTCACCCTCACATCATTCCAAAACAATTCATTCCATGATTCATGTATTTAGCTGAAAACAAGATATATTTCAAGATATTCATTCAAGATGTTTGGGTTTAAAAACATTAAAAAATAAATCATAACAGCAGTCCATGTGATTCCTGCACATTTCAGTTTTGGGTTAGGAACTAACTTAACTTATTTATTTTATTTTTTCTTGTTATTGTACTTTCTTTTTAAAAGCCCTCCGTGGACAGGTGTTGAAAATTAGCAAGTATGCTAATTATAAACACTAAAAACAAATGCATATGGTCCGCCCAATATAATTGTATGTCCATGTCAAATAAAAAGACATAAACATAAACATTATGGTACCATTTATTACTGATTTACTGTTATTTGCTAATAGTTTAGTCTCTCTCTCTGTTGCAGCTTGCAAATCTCACCCTCACACAAATCTTCCGTAATACTTTAGACTTGAATATTGCGCAAGAGTCATGTGAAAGACTTTCATTTTAAATGTATGTTTTTTTGAAGCAAGCTCATTCACTTTCAAAGTAGGGAAAAGGGGAGTGAGAAGTAAAATATGCTTTGAATTATCTAATAATCTTTGCAACTTTTGAAATAATATCTTATAATCTTTGCAACTTTTGAAATAATGTTTTGCAGCACGTGTTATTGTTAGTCGCTTACTATAAAAGCGAAAATGCAAATGTGCTGAAGAACGGGAAGTCATGCAGTTTTGGGTTTGTGGTTTGTGGCTTCAAAGATATAAGAACAAAGGAGGAGAAACAAGGAACAATAGCCGATGATAGAGAACGAGGAAAGAAAGACACAATGAGTAAACAACTAATGAAGGGAGTGGATGCTAATATGAATAAAGTAAACACAAAAGCAGATTAACTTTTTTTGCCCTTTTGACCTTTATTGTTTGTTATTTTATAGATATCCAGAGGACAGAGTGGACGGCACTAATGTTAAGTCCAGTCATCAAAAGGGACGAATAGCAGACAAAATCAGTCTGTTTGAAAGAGGAGCGACCAAAGCTGGCATTAGCTCCCCAAACCTGCGTCATCTCGATATTTCTCCAGCTCAAAATGTGGCTATTCGACTCAAAGAAGATTCTGGAACGCGATCCAATTCTGCACTGCCGAAACAAACGGTTAAAGAGAGAGCAATGAATTTCTCTGCAGGACAGAGGGGAAAAGAGAAGTTAACATTGTCGTCTGGAGTGTCTGGTCATGCATTGAACGAAGGACGTTCAAAAACAGCTGGTCGTAATGAAGCATCTTGTTCTGGAAGTTTTGAAAAATCTACAGCAAATACCAGCGGAGAACCGAAACCCATAGATCAAACAGACTCTAAATCCCACGATGCAACACAAAGCAAACCTGCATTGTCAGAGAGCACTAGTGACTCGAACATTGGCAATAAAGAGTTGGATAAAGCGAGCTGTTCTGCACCAACAGTTTCATTTCCAATTGACGAGAGCCCGCCGGTGAAATCTCCAAACCGGACAGGCTCGCGATCTAAAAAACGACGAAGCAAAGAACCGCTCAGCTGCACCAGCAAGAACACACAAGAAATGGGTCAAGGTAAACAGGAGGTCAAGGACAACAAGAGCGACACAGCGTGTAATATAACCCCAAAACCTCTTATAGATGCGGGAGATGTTGTTAAGACCACAGACCAGTATGTAAAAAGCACTTCTGGTAATGAGGTTGCGAGCAAAATGCCTAAAATTCCTCCAAAGTTGGAGAAAGCAGGAGATATAATGCATAAAACATCAAACACTGACTCAAAGAGGTTACAAAAGTCTCCACATATGGACACAGAAGGTCTCAAAGAAATGAAAAGCATGGATGAGAAGGAGAGAGAGAATAGGAATTACTTTGAAGCACAGATAGTGACCACTGCTTACAAGGCATCCGGCTCTAATGAAGTGAATATAGAGCGGACCGGCATTGACTCAAAAACTGAAGAGCAACAGAAAAACAGCAACAAAATGCAGCCTGTTCAAGAGAGCTCAGAAAGAGAGGGGCGGAAGAACAGAGACACGATTGTAAACACATCTTTTAGAGAGTCAGGGAAACTGGATCCATCTGTGACAAATGAAGAGAAACCACCATCCCCGGAGGACCTGAAAGCGGCCAACTCTAAAGACTTCCTTGTGCCAGCCAATAGCAGCAATGCATCTTCTAGGAAAGATGCCATGCGGAACAGAGAGAGTGAGACAGATATGTGTGTCTTACCTGAGAAAGACACCCCTACGTGTGTGCAAAAAGCAAAAAATACCCCTGAACATGATCCAAAATCAGACGAGGCACAAAGACCATCAAAACCAAACCATAAGAGTAAAGAAAAAGAGTGTAAGAATCAGAGTACAGAAGCAACCGAACAACTGAAAACAACTGAGACACACAAACACAGCAATGAAGTCAACACATCAAAGCCAACCGAGAAAAATGTAGAAGGTCGCATTACAACGAAGACAACTAAACAAGGAAAATCAAAGGACAGCTTAGCCGTGAAGCCCAAAGAGATTAAACAAGAAGACACGACAATTATGGCAACCAGTCAGGGTAAAGAAACGCAAAATACAGAGAAAAATTCTTCTACTGAATTGAATGATCAGACTAAAGAAAAGGATGCTTCTACAAGTAGGGCACAGGCAACACCAAACCCTGCACTGGTAAAAAAACAAGCGGACACTATAATTTCACCTCATATTCCACCTACGGAGAGAGGCGTTCCCAAAAGAGACGGGCCACAGAGCCAATCAGAGAGCCGAGAAGCTTCCAGTATAAAGGACTTACAACAACAACAAAAGACCAGCACTGAAGCTAACAATGGAGACACAAACAAAACCAAGAGTAAAATCACTATTACAGAAATTACATCCATAGTAAATGGAGACATAAACTCTGCAGAGACAGAAGATCAGTTGTCTGATAATACTTTTCTTGTAATACCAACCAATAATGAGAATCTATCTCTGCGCTCTGTGAAAAAGAAGGCATCATCCACAGTCAATGAAGCATCTATCGAGCAGTCTGGCCAGGCCGGTGAAAAGATTACCTCTAAACCAGCATCAACAAATGAGACGGTCTCCAGTTTACCAGCCTCAAGTGATGACAAGAGCACAACTTTAGTTTTACCTAAGGAAAAGAACACAACTCCAGACTCGGCTAATGAAAAGACACCACAATCCTCAACCAATGAGACAACCTCCACTTTGCCCACCTTAACTAATGAAAAGACTATGCGTCGACCAGGATCAACCCTTGAGACAATCTCTGCTTCATTAGGCTCCAGTGATAAACCTCCACGAGCCTCAACTAATAGGAACACAACTCCATCAGAATTGGCTAATAAAAGCACAACTAATGAAAATACCACATCTCCACAAGCCTACACCAATAAGACAACATCCACTTTGCCTGGCTCAACAAATGAAAAGACTATGCCTCCACTAGCATCAACCCTTGAGACAATCTCTGCTTCATTAGGCTCCAGTGACGACATGAAAAAACCTCCACCAGCCTCAACTAATGAAAAGAACAACACTCCATCAGACTCAATCAATGAGAAAACCACACCTCCAAGAGCCACACTTCCAACAGCCTCAACTAATGAGATAAAATCCAGTTTACCAGCCTCAACTGATGTAAAGACAACACCTCCATCAGACTCAGCTAATAAAAGCACAACTTATGAAAATACCACATCTCCACAAGCCTCCACCAATAAGACAACCTCCACTTCGCCAGCCTCAACTAATAAAAATAGCACAACTCTATCAGACTCAATCAATGAGAAAACCACACCTCCAAGAGCCACACTTCCAACAGCCTCAACCAATAAGACAACATCCACTTTGTCTGCCTCAACTAATGAAAAGACTATGCCTCCACTAGCATCAACCCTTGAGACAATCTCTGCTTCATTATGCTCCAGTGACGACAGGAACAAACCTCCACCAGCCTCAACTAATGAAAAGAACAAAACTCCATCAGACTCAATCAATGAGATAACCACACCTTCAAGAGCCACACTTCCAACAGCCTCAACTAATGAGATAATATCCAGTTTACCAGCCTCAACTAATGAGATAATATCCAGTTTACCAGCCTCAACTGATGTAAAGACAACAACTCCATCAGACTCAGCTAATAAAAGCACAACTAATGAAAATACCACATCTCCACAAGCCTCCACCAATAAGACAACCTCCACTTCGCCTGCCTTAACAAATAAAAATAACACAACTCCATCAGACTCAATCAATGAGAAAACCACACCTCCAAGAGCCACACTTCCAACAGCCTCAACTGATGAGATAATATACAGTTTACCAGCCTCAACTGATGAGACAATATCCAGTTTACCAGCCTCAACTGATGAGACAATGTCCAGTTTACCAGCCTCAACTAATGAGATAATATCCAGTTTACCAGCCTCAACTAATGTAAAGATAACACTTCCATCAGACTCAGCTAAAAGAAAGACAAATGATGAAAAGACTGTGCATCCACTAGCATCATCTAATGAAAAGGCAAAGCCTCCACCAGCCCCAACTAACGAGACAGTCTCCACATTGATTGCCAAAACTATTGAAAACACCACGCCTACAACAGCATCAGCTAAAGAAAAGACCACACCTCTACCAGAATCAACCATCGAGATAACCTCCACATTTTTAGGCTCAACAAATGAAAAGACCACACCTTCTCCATCTTCAACCGTTAAATCGGCCTCCACTTTATTAGGCTCAGGTGATTACAAGACTACACCTCCATTAGTTTTAACTAATGAAGCACCTAAAACTCCCCCAGATTCAACCAATAAAGACACTACACCTCCGCCAGCCTCGACCAATGAGACAGCCTCCATTTTGCCAGCCTCAACCAATGAAAAGTCTTCAACTAAAGAAAACGCTCCACCTCCAGCCACAACCGATTCACCATTCTCCAATGATAAGACTACTAAAAATGAGAGGACATCGCTACCACCAGCATCACCTTTGTTCCCATTATCCTCTACCAATGGAGGGACTATAACTACACTTCCTTCATCCAAAGAAAAGAAAACTCCATCAGACTCAACTAATGAAAATACCACATTACCACAAGCCTCAACCAATATAACAACCTCCACTTTGCCTGCCTCAACTAATGAAAAGAATACGGCTTCACAATCATCAGTCAAGGAAAAGACCTTGCCTTATGATGCCTCAACCAAAGAGAAGATTTCCCACACATTGCCATCAGCCAGTGATATATCCCCATCTCCATCCAGCAAATCTACAGATCCAGCCACAAGAAAAAAGGAATTTATCCCCAAACCCTTCCTCCTTGCAAAAATCCCTTCTGCACCTGGAAGCTCCTCCCTGAACACGGACTCCCCATCTAGCTGGCTTGATGTGGATCTGCAACGTCCTATAAAGAAGAAGCAGTTGATTTCAGAAACAAAACCTAAGCTCGGCACATCTGTGAGGAAGACCAACCTGGATACATCGGGAGAAATCGACCCAGCAGACTTCATTGCAAATGTGAAAAGGTTAGCAATGCCGTTCAATCTTCCCCAACGCAAACACAACCATCATCGCCCGCAAGCCCCTCCGTTTGTCCTTCCAGCCATCAGAGAGGACCGTTTCGAGAAACCCTTTGATCCGGAGGAGTTCCAGTGTGGTTTGAGGAAAAGGAGGAAATTCATTTTGGATCTAGCTCCCAGTTCAGTTTCCAAGAGCCAAGACACAGAGGCCAAGAAGGAGGACTCCAAACCTAAGTGGACAAAACCTGAGCGTGAGAGCATCCTGACTAGGTCCCTGATCTTCCAGAGAAAAAGGAAGGAGTCTGAAAAGGGAGAGGGAGTAAAAGAGGAGGAGTCAGATGAAAGTAAAACAGAACCACTGAAAACAAGGTCTCGTTTGGAGAGGTGCTCCATTGTTAGCCTTCTCCGCAGTCCTAGCAAAGGGAGACGCATGGAGTTTTTAAGCCCCACTGAGTGTCCTTCAGATGGGCTGTTATCACCCAGCGATGCTCCTGGGTCTACGTCAACTCCACAAACACAGCTGGCACCAACTGCAGAATCACCCGAACAGGTAATGATAGAGAAAGTCCTTGCAAAGAATGATGGCCGCTCTACACCGTCTGGTCCTCAGGTTATTCTAAAACCCAGCAAAGATGTTATGATTCCTGACCTCAAAACAACTTCAAGAGACCAAACAGTCACTGGGCTAATAGACACTAATGCACCTCCCAGTGATACCAAGACTGGTTCCCCCCGGGTTGTTCTGAAACCTTCTAAGGAAGATGGACCTATGCAAACACCTGACTTGACAACTTCATTAGACCCCCAGGTCACAAAGTTAACAAACACTAATTCTCCTGCTACACCTACTTGTACCCAGTCTGGTTCCCAGGTTGTTCTAAAACACACCAAGGATGATGGACCTATCATGACACCGGGACCTTTGAGTGATCCCACAGTTACTATGTTAACAGACTCTAATGCACCTCCCAGTGATACCCAGACTGGTTTCCCCGGGGTTGTTCTAAAACCTACTAAGGAAGATGGACCTATGCAAACACCTGACTTGAAAACAACTTCATTAGATCCCCAGGTCACAATGATAACATACACTAATTCTCCTCCTAAACCTAGTTGTACCCAGTCTGATAGACCTACCATGACACCTAACCTCAAAACAACTTTGAGAGATCCCACAGTTACTATGTTAACAGACTCTAATGCACTTTTAAATCCCAGTGATACCCAGACTACTTCCCAGATTGTTCTAAAACCTACTAAGGATGGTGGACCTACCCTGACACCTGACCAAGTCAACATGTTAACAGACACTAAAACACCACCACTTCTCAACACTATCCAGATTGGTTCTGATGTTGTTCTGCAACCAGATGGACCAACCTTGATGCCTGAACTGAAAACAATCACAGTAGACCCTATTGTCACTTTGAAAACAGATGCTAGTGCTCCTCCACCTCTTCCTTCCTTTGAAGACATCAAGTTGCCTAGTTTCCTGGAGAAATTTCTTCCAAAGGAGTCTGAAACCACTCGATCATCAAATACGATCGACCCACTGGTCAGTCATCCCTCATTTATTCATTCATCACAACACATATTTATATGTTCATATACCCAGCTAGTGTTTCTCATTGTGTAAAACATGTCACATATTTCAGTGTTTGTGTGTATTTGGTTGGTTAGGCGGCTAGAGAAAGTGATTCCATACATGGTCTAGTGGATCTTAATACGGCTGTTGACGTAGCTGATGGGAAAACCCAAGACTTTACGATTCCACCTGCACCTCAAGTTCCAGAAGCCCAAATCCCTCAAGCTCAACCTCAGAGAGAACTCCCAAATGTATGTGTCCATCACCAATGTCTATTTTCTTTGTAAATCCCAGAAATGTATTTGTTCAGAGCTGCAGAGTACTGCACTCCAGCGTGTTATTCATGCATGTCCGTATTAGTACATGACAACAGATTTTAAAGGGGTGGTTGATTATGATTTCACTTTTCTAACTTTAGTTAGTGTGTAATGTTGCTGTTTGAGCATAAACAACATCTGCAAAGTTACAATACTCAAACTTCAAAGCAAAGGGAGATATTTGCTTTTAAAAAAGTTGCTTTTTAAGGACTACAACAAACGGCTGGTAGGGACTACACGACATTCCTCCGGGGTTAGTGACATCACAAACACTAGAATTTACATAAACCCCGACCCCTGAACACGATTTATAGATTATCAAGACAGAATATGCTAATCAATGACTAGAAGATAACATCAGCTACATAAATGCATCAACTAACCATTCAGGAATGTCCTGTTGCATTCTACATGTTGTCACTTGAGACTCAACACAACACATATTGAGGCCACGTTTACACAAAGCCGGTTATTTAGAGAAACGAATATTTCCCACCCCTCCGTTTTCCATAATAACATTGTGCACACAACCCGCATAAATATGCAGCAAGCGCCATCATAACTATGCCAAACCTATGGGCGGCAGTGTAGGGAGAAGGATAAAGCCATGCAAGCCAATCAGAATCCTCAGAATCGACAAGAGAGAACCTAAAACCCTGTTTCTCCTAGTTGACACGGCAACACATAACCGGCGTTTTCAGAAATCTCCACTTTTGGAGTTTATAGAAATAATCGTTTTCTGTGATAAAAACGGGGTTTTCGTGTAAATGAGAGGCCAAACCGCAGGGAAATATCTGCGTTTTCCCTTCGTGTAAATGGGGCCTGAGTCTCTCCACCATTCAACATCATCTGAGTCCGGTTTGAACATAAAAGGCTAAAAGTTTTTAAAATTTTCAGTGCACGTGTATGTGGTAAAATGACTCCTGTGCCGGGAACAGAAGCTCATTTGCATTTAAAGGAACAGACATAAAACTGTGCATTTTTGCTCACCCTCAAAAAGTGACAACTTTAACATGCTATGTACAAATATCTGTGGGGTATTTTGAGCTAAAACTTCACATACACACTCTGGGGACGTCAAAGACATATTTTACATCTTGTGAAAAGGGCATTATACCACCCCTTTAAGTTTTAACATGTTCAAAGGGGTAAAATCTTTGTCTTTCAAAACAATTACCTGCATTATTCTCCTAACCACAAAGGACCATGGTGTTTTATTTTTCAGATTCCAACTGCTCGTGGAATCCATCGCCGTCCTGCAAAGGTTTGCCAACATTTCAAAGTCATGACCTAACAGAGATTTTCAAATAGTAGAAGCTGCTTGCCTTATGTTTGGCAGTTTTTTTGGAATTTCACTAATGCTATAAATATGCACATCAACTGTAACTTGTTTTACCAGTCGGGCAATAATTCAAAATGCCCTCATACAGAGAGTTAGATCCATAAAGTGCTGGGATGATTAAATGTATCTCGTTTCCGCCAGATTGTGATATTTGAGCACCATCAGTTCAACGGTCAGTCCTTTGAGTTTTTCAGGGATCAACCTGATTCTACACTATTGCAACTGTCCGGTGTCATATCTGTGAAAGTGGTCAGAGGATGGTAAGCAGCAAATACAGATGGAGATCAAGTGCTCAGTGCATGATGATGTGCCGTTTAGATTTAATTGTGCACTTTGGCCTATTGCAGTTGGATACTGTATGAGAAACCAGGGTTTGAGGGCCGATGCATCGCTCTGGAAGAGGAAAACATTAACGAACTGCACAATCAATGGGCGGAAGAGGGCGAAGAAACATCTGCCCCTATGGTCATTGGCTCAATTCGTTTGGCTATCAGAGTAAGTAACCTCAAGAGTATCTTCTTTAAAACATTCTGAAGTGCCAAAAGTACCTGAAGTGAGTGTTGTGTTTTCCTGTGTATGCAGGACTACACTCCCCCCCGGATCGAGCTGTTCACCGAACCCGCTGGTAGAGGCAGAAGCTCTGAGTATGTGGATATCACTGAGGAAGTGGGCAGTTTCAGCCTTCCTCTGAACACCGGCTCGATCAAAGTCCACAGTGGTCTGTAAGTTCACAAACACGCCCTGCTCAGACCTTGAACGTTTACTGGGGTGTGTGTTTGGACACTGTTGTTGGGTGTGTGTGGTCAAGTTCAAGCTCTTGACATGCACATCTTTACTATGACGGAATGTGTGTTATGATTCACTTTCTGTTTTGAATAACTGGGCAACAGCTTGTTTGTGGTGCTTTGTAAAGCAAAAAGAATACCTCAGAAATCAACCTAATAGCAGCATGCTGAAAACAACCCAGAATACCTTACCATGATTTGCCTGACACTATTTTATTTAGAAAGTGTAAGTATGTGTGTGGTGAAAGAGTGGCAGTGTTGTAGAAGGTCCCTTTGAAAACATAATCATGAGATTCCTGATGATTCATGAGTGTGTTATGCTTTATGAGGGTGTTTGAGTCAGAGGCATTAGTCACACAGCACCATATAAACAATATCAGAAGCCACTAACCCACCACTCAGACTGTAGGGCAAAACGTTTATTCTGTTGGTTTCAGTAAGAAAAGGGGAATAATAACTAGAGTAAAGTTTGTGAAAAATTGTGGATTCTGGCTTGACAAAGCCTTGTATGTTTAAAATAACCTAAAACACATTGTCAGCAAGAATTAGCATGTTTCTAGCATGTTGTTAGCATTATTTAACATGTTGATAGCATGAGTTTTACATTATTTAGCATGAGTTTAACATTATTAAGCATGAGTTTAACATTATTTAGCATGAGTTGAACATTATTTAGCATGAGTTTAACATTATTAAGCATGAGTTTAACATTATTTAGCACGAATTTAACATTATTTAGCATGTTGCTGACATGTTTTAACATGTTGGTAGCATGATTTAACAATGTGCTAACATGCTTTCTCATGTTTCAGCATGATTAGCATGTTGCTAGCATGATTTAACACATTGCTAGCAAGTTTTAACATGTTGTGCTAGGATAGTGGTCATGCTTTGCTAGTGATAGATAGCTTAATACTCAAAAGTATTATTCTGGAAAAGTCTTGACCCCCTCAATGAAAGTCTATGGGACTTTTCCTAGTTTTGATTGTCCGCTTAACAAGATTAGTCAGGACTAGTCAGGTTAAAGTTATATGGGTGGAATTTGAGCTGGAATAGAAAGAGAAAATAAAAGAGTGTTTGGGAGGGTGGAGATACAAGTTTCCAACCAGCACTTCAAAAATGATTTTCAGCAGCAACATTTGTCCAGATAAGCCACCATAGCCAACGGTGCTCTGCGATTGGCCGGTTGATGATTGACAGGTGTGGTTTCTCGTGTACAGGTGGATGGTTTACAGTGATCCAGGTTTCCAGGGAATGCTGGCAGTGATGGAGACCGGAGAATACCCGTTTCCCGAGGCCTGGGGTTTCCCGTCGCCGATTGTGGGCTCTTTGAGGCCCTTGCGTATGGTACGCCTACACACACTCGTGTTACACACACATCTTCATGCTGTTTCTCCGCTCACATGTGCTTCTTTCACAGGGCCTCCCGAAAGTAGAGAACCCGACTGCAGTGCAGGTGTGTAGGAGTTTCAGTATCTTCTCAAGCATTACATTGCCTATGTTTACATAATTCATTCTGATTGATGAATCTGAATGTAGTGATAACATGAACGCTAAACATGTGATCGGGTTGATGTGCGCGTTTATAAGTCATATAAACATCATCAATCAGAATGAATTCAGTCCGATTGAATGAAAAGTTGCATGTAAACGTATCCATCTTTCAATCCGATCCAAATCTCATTGGGATCGAGCTCAATCGGATCGATTATCGGTTTACATGAAGGCGTTTCAGTGCGATTGAGCCGTCGATCCCATTACTAATGGATTATTTGGTTGCATGTAAACGTCGAGGCTCTTGATCTCTGGCTCTCCTTCAGGCGGTGTTGTATGAGAAAGCCGGTCTGGAGGGCCGTTGTGTTGAGGTTCAGGGAGACGTGTTTTCCTTCTCCGACCCGGACGATCACGGATTGAACTGTGTGGAATCACTGAAGATCCTCGGAGGCCTGTGAGTTCTAAAACTCTGTTATTTTCATACACTCTCCAGTACGAATATGGCTCTTTGTGTACGTCAAAAATGACGTTTTTTTTTGTCAATGAAATTAATGTACTATATTTTAGTTTGATAATGTTTTTTATTTAGTAATTTGTATTTTTAGGGGATTTTTTCCACTGTATTTATAATCCATTTATTCACTTTTTGTGCATAGACCTGAAAATTAAATTTTCAACGTAAACTGTCGTAAATCTTGAATGCTTTAAAGCACAGACTGAAGTTCAATCTCTTTTCAAAGACGACACTTGGCAGAAAGAAAAGCTTAAAAAAAGTGAACTTGAAGAACTTAAAGAACTTGTATTGTTATGAAACATGCACAAAAATACTATATATTACTAGAAATCACGTTTTACTCTAAAACGGCAATAAAATCAAAGCCATAACTGTACAGCGGTTGTAGTGATGTGTCAGTAGATGAAGTGTCAGTGAGATGGCCACTAGAGGAAACTCTCATTCATTTCCAATGTGGCATTTCTGTTCAATTTTTTTTTTGTTCACACAGCAAGTGCCAAAACTTTTACTAAGTTTCGTACCATTCCAATGAAGTAAAAAATCTAAAAAAAAAAAAAAAAAAAAAATGTTTCAGTAAAAAATGACCGAAGATCCACTTTTATATACATATAAATATACACTACCGTTCAAAAGTTTGGGGTCGGTAAGATTTTTTATGTTTTTAAAAGAAGTCTCTTCTGCTCACCAAGGCTGCATTTATTTGATTAAAAATACAAAACAAACCCAGTAATATTGTTAAATATTATTTCAATGTAAAACAGCTGTTTTCTATGTGAATATATTTTAAAATGTGATTTATTCCTGTGTTCAAAGCTGATCTCAGCATCATTACTCCAGTCTTCAGTGTCACATGATCCTTCAGAAATCAGGAGAATATGATGATCTGATGATCAAGACACATTTATGATTATTATCACAGTTGACAACAGTTGTGCTGCTTCATATTTTTGTGCAAACAGTGAATCATTTTTTTTCAGGATTCTTTGAAAGTTCAAGAGAAAAGCATTTCATTAAAAAATAAATATTTTGCATTATTATAAATGTCTTTACTGTCACTTTATATCAATTTCATGCGTCCTTTCTGAAGAAAAGTATTAATTTCTTTAAAAAAACAAAAAAAACAAATTGACCCCAAACTTTTGAATGGTAGTGTATATCATTACCTTACGTGTTAAAACATAAACTGTTTACATATGTAAGAATATTACTACACACTGTATCTGCAAAGTTAATTTTGTTGGAGTTTTTCTTTGTGCCAATGTAGAAAATGTTAAAAAAGAGCGAAGAGCACCATTTAAACATTTGATGAATGCTTTCCTCCTCGTGTCAGGTGGGTTGGGTACGAGCGCGAGGGTTTCGACGGGCACCAGTTCATCCTGGAGGAAGGGGAGTATTTAGACTGGCGGGACTGGGGCGGGACGGGGCAGAAACTGCTCTCGCTGAGGCCCGTCTTCATGGTGAGTCTCTTTACTAGAGGAAGCTTATTTATCTTTAACTACATCTGTAACACTTCACAATAAGCTTCATTAGTTAATGTAGCGACTAACATGAACTAACAGTGACCAATACATTTGTTACAGTATTTATTAATCTTTGTTAATGTCAGTTAATAAATATACAGCTGTTCATTGTTTGTTCATGTTGTTCACAGTGCATTAACTAATGTTCACAAACACAAACTTTGATTTTAATAACGTATTAGTGAATGTTGAAATGAATATTAACTGATGAATAAATGCTGTAGAAGTATTCTACATTCTTAGTTCATGTTAACTAATGAAACTTATTGTAAAGTGTGAACACTAAAACGTATATATTAATGATAAATATTCCCTTTCATGCAGTGTGTAATAAAGCATTTTGCTATTGTAAACGCTCTGAAAAATTTCAAAGATCAAAGTTCATGACAAATAAAGTTATTGTCTGAAACGACTGAAAATGAGTCAAAAGATCAAATAAAGTTATTGTATTCCTGAACCAAGTCGTCAGTACTTCCAGTCTCACTTCCTGTCACAATGTAACTAATAAAAGCGAATTCACTTCTATGTAGCTAATTTGCATAATGCCCGCCTCTGGTCTTGATTGGCTGAGCAGCGTCTCTTAGCTCCGCCCTCAAACACTAGTGTATCTGAGACTGGAGAGTTCGTGTTTTCTGAGATTGATACGGTAAAACCCACGCCATCGTCACTGTTCGTATCACTGTGATCAAGAGCTGAGATTCAGATATGCTAATGAGCGTTTGCTTCCTGACCAATCACAGCAGAGCAGCTCTCAGAGAGGCGGGGCTTAGAGAGACTGAATCTCCGAACGAAGCGTTTCAGACACTGAGAGAAAAGAGCTGATGCTGAAATAGATATTAAGAGGAAATAAAGTGTTTTTTGACCTGGGAAACATTCTTAAATCAAGATACATTTCCTGGAGGCTTGACTTGATCTTCTATGCTTAAAACAAGAATAATTATTTTCCAATGCGGTCAGAAAAATAAACAATTTAAAGCAAAAACTCACTCCATTTTGATGCATTTTTTAATAAACAAGACTTAATACCTTTTTTAACTTTGCTTCTCCAGTAAATGTATCTTGATTTAAGAATGTTTGGATATTCGTGCTGGAAAACAAGACAGATTTTAGCAGTGTTATTTTGTACTGTAGGTTTTGTTATGCGTTACGCAATCTCCGCCGCATACCTGCAGTGTTTCTGAGCTCTGGGCGCACAATAGCAGGAAACGCCAGCGGCACCGCTCTCACCTCAGACAGTCCTCCAGTGCTAACAGAAGGCTTGTTTTCCAGGATTGCTCTTCCCCTCACGTGAAGCTGTTTAGTGAGCTGGACTTTTCAGAGCGAGGCTTCAACATCGACCTCCAGGATCCGCTGGAAAACACGTCGGACACACACTACGGCCCACACACACGCTCCATCGAGGTCCTGGCAGGAGTGTGAGTCTTTATGGCTTATTCAGCCAGTAGAGATGCTAAAAACATCAAAACAGAAGTGTGTATGTCCGGTCTGTTCGGGTCCTTGCACACTGAGGCCCTGTTTACACGAGAACGCTCGCGGGTGAAAACGTACAAATATTTTATCGGATGTGCCTTTCGTTTACACGGCGACGGCGTTTTCGGGGCTTGAAAACGCAAAAGAGTGAAACCAGAGTGTAAATCTTAAAAACGCTCCACCGTCGCGTTCCCGTCTAAAGGGTAAAAACGCAAATCTGCTCACGGTGGCTCTCGTCGCGTACGCGTTTACGTCACAGGCATGCGCCAGTACAGGAACACAACAACCAAAATGTCGGATTATTTCCATTCGGCGGATCTTCAAGTTGCCCTCGCAGCTCTGATAAACATATAGAGCCTTTTCAGCAGCTGCACAGAATATTCTCAGATATTGGTGGTGTTGTGTGTCAGTGCTCCACATCGCCACCTAGCCGCCTGGAGTGCACACTACATCGAATTTCACACACTTTTGCGTCACCATATGCACGCGGATTTCCCCCCCCATAACGCTCGTCTAAACGCAGAATAAAAAGTGATAACGCAACGCCACTTTTGCGTTTTCTCTTCAGATCGTTTCCGTGTAAACATAGCCTGAGTCCGAAATTTTCATATGCGTTTTATTGTATTTGTCTTTTGGTGGTTCTCAATTGTCAAAAGGATGCGAAAAACGCAAAAAATCGATCCCGGACGAAAGTTTCGGAGACAGTGTGTAAACGTGATTAACACAACGTGAGTGAGGTCAGAATTATTTTTTTAACGTGCGAAATGTTCAGATATTAGAAGAAAAGATTCTATATGGAGGACCAAACCTTCAGGAAATAAAAATGAATAAATAAATGTTCAAATAAATAAATCTGGAAATAAAAACATATTGGAATTAATAAATATAAACATAAATTAATGCATAAATAAATAAATAAAGAAAAGTAAAAAGAATAAAAATACGTTAAAAAATTATAATTTATGGGAAAAAATAATACTAAAATAATTTGATTACAAATTAATCATATTTATTTTAAGTTGTTTATTCCTTTATTTATTTTCCTATTATGACATTTATTTATTAATTTATACATTTTATTAAATTTTTTTTTTTCATTTTTCACACGCTTCATATAACCTTTTAGGGGTTCCATCACTTTATGGACTTAGTTATTCAATTATTAATTTTGTATACATTTAATGAATTAAACAGCTCGTAAACATACTTTGAAAATTGACTAAGGAAGTATAGAGTTTCATGTAGAATCCCAAGAAAACTGTTTTCTAGTGCTTACACAGAACTAATGAACAGGTTTATGTGCATAATTACCCTAATGCCAGGTCACGTGACACAAACGGCCGCATGCAAACACACACACGCCTCGCGCTCATAGGCATTCGGGGGAAAACATTTTGTCTGCGAAAAAAAAGATCAACAAAAGAAGTGCTAGTAGGCAAATAATCTGAAATAGGTGGAGCGGAGAGAGAGTATGTGCAGCGCATTTCACAATCCATGTGGTTCACTGTAATTACTGGTGTGTGTGTGTGTGTGTGTGTGAGTGAGTGAGTGAGAGGGAGAGAGAGAGAGAGAGAGAGTGTGTGTGTGTTTGTTTGAGTGTATGAGTGTGTGTCTGAGAGAGACAGAGAGAGAGAGAGTGTGTGTGTGTGTGTGTGTGTCGTATGAGGAGGTGGAGTGTGTGTTTAACCCATCATCCGTGTGTGTGTGTGTGTGTGTGTGTATGTATGTGTGTGTGTGTGTCGTATGAGGAGGTGGAGTGTGTGTTTAACCCCTCATCCATGTGTGTATGTGTGTGTGTGTCGTATGAGGAGGTGGAGTGTGTGTTTAACCCCTCATCCGTGTGTGTGTGTGTGTGTGTGTGTGTGTGTGTGTGTGTGTGTGTGTGTGTCGTATGAGGAGGTGGAGTGTGTGTTTAACCCCTCATCCGTGTGTGTGTGTGTGTCTTATGAGGAGGTGGAGTGTGTGTTTAACCCCTCATTCATTTGTTTGTGTGTGTCGTATGAGGAGGTGAAGTATGTGTTTAACCCCTCATCCGTGTGTGTGTGTGTGTGTGTGTGTGTCGTATGAGGAGGTGGAGTGTGTGTTTAACCCCTCATCCGTGTGTGTGTGTGTGTGTCGTATGAGGAGGTGAAGTGTGTGTTTAACCCCTCATCCGTGTGTGTGTGTGTGTGTGTCGTATGAGGAGGTGGAGTGTGTTTAACCCCTCATCCGTGTGTGTGTGTGTGTGTGTCGTATGAGGAGGTGGAGTGTGTGTTTAACCCCTCATCCGTGTGTGTGTGTGTGTGTGTGTGTCGTATGAGGAGGTGGAGTGTGTTTAACCCCTCATCCGTGTGTGTGTGTGTGTATGTGTGTGCGTGTGTGTGTGTGTCGTATGAGGAGGTGGAGTGTGTGTTTAACCCCTCATCCGTGTGTGTGTGTGTGTGTGTGTGTGTCGTATGAGGAGGTGGAGTGTGTGTTTAACCCCTCATTCATGTGTGTGTGTGTGTGTGTGTCGTATGAGGAGGTGGAGTGTGTGTTTAACCCCTCATTCATGTCTGTGTGTGTGTGTGTGTGTGTGTCGTATGAGGAGGTGGAGTGTGTGTTTAACCCCTCATCCGTGTGTGTGTGTGTGTGTCGTATGAGGAGGTGGAGTGTGTGTTTAACCCCTCATCCGTGTGTGTGTGTGTGTGTGTGTGTCGTATGAGGAGGTGGAGTGTGTGTTTAACCCCTCATCCGTGTGTGTGTGTGTCGTATGAGGAGGTGGAGTGTGTGTTTAACCCCTCATCCGTGTGTGTGTGTGTGTGTCTGTGTCGGATGAGGAGGTGGAGTGTGTGTTTAACCCCTCATCCGTGTGTGTGTGTGTCGTATGAGGAGGTGGAGTGTGTGTTTAACCCCTCATCCG
>CM060619.1:725489-730489 GCA_030578275.1 Meda fulgida
TCTGAATACATGTTGGTTTGACTGTACATATATATAGAGCACAATACTTTTAGGTGTCATGGTATAACCATCTGATTGCATCAGTATATTATATAAGTGTGTGTGTGTGTGTGTGTGTGTGTGCGTGTCCGTGTGTGTGTATGTGTGCGTGTGTGTGTGTGTGTGCGTGTCCGTGTGTGTGTGTGTGTGTGTGTGTGTGTGTGTGTGTGTGCGTGTCCGTGTGTGTGTATGTGTGCGTGTGTGTGTGTGTCCGTGTGTGTGTATGTGTCTGTGTGCGTGTCCGTGTGTGTCCGTGTGTGTGTATGTGTGCGTGTGTGTGTCTGTGTTTGTCTGTGTGTGTGTCTGTGTCTGCCTGTGTGCGTGTGCGCGCGTGCGTGTGTGTGTGTGTGCGTGCGTGCGTGCGTTTGTGTGTGTGTGTGTGTGTGTGTGCGTGCGTGCGTGCGTTTGCGTGCGTGCGTGCGTTTGTGTGTGTGTGTGTACGTGCGTGCGTGCGTTTGTGTGTGTGCGTGCGTGCGTGCGTGCGTGCGTGCGTGCGTTTGTGTGTGTGTGTGTGTGTGTGTGTGCGTGCGTGCGCGCGTGCGTGCGTTTGTGTGTGTGTGTGTGTGTGTGTGTGTGTGTGCGTGTCTGTGTGCGTGTGCGTGTGTGTGTGTGTGTGCGTGTGTGTGTGTGTGTCTGTGTGTGTGTCTGTGTGCGTGTGTGTGTGTGTGCGTGTGTGTGTCAGTGGCTGCTGGACTGCTGTGTGGATGTGGGTTCTGGTGTTCTGATGCCCGGCACTCGAGCGGTTCTGTCGTCAGAGTTCGGGAAACCTCATCAGATCTGGAACATCACGAGCGACGGGATCATCCGCAGCAACAGCGCCCCAAACCTGGTGCTGGAGGTCAAAGGTCAGCTCACACCTATCTCACGCTAGTGCGAGGAATACTTCCACAGGCGTCTGTGAGATCCATCGCCACTGACTTCAACATTCACTTTGTAAAAGATGGTGTTTTAACTCAGTGTTTCTGTCTTTTTTCCAGTGTAAGAATCGAAACATTCTTAAATCAACATGCATTTACTGGAGAAGAACAATGACTGGCGATATTAATTCTTGTTTACTGAAAAATGCATAAAAATAAAGTGAGTTTGTGAAAAGAACAAATAAAATAATAATCCTGTTTTTTCTTAATTATGTTTATACTCCATTATCAGATATTTGTTCTTGTTTTAAACTCACACTCACTTTATTTTTATGATTTTTCACATCTACTTCATTCAGTGTTATTTTTATTATATCTGAATTAGCTTTGTTGCATGTTCATTCAATCATATCATTAAATGCTTTCGTAATTTTATTACTTAATTTATTTATTTTTATTTCAGTTTTTGTTCGTTTTAGTTTCCAGTTAATAATTGAAGTGCTTCAACTCAAACGCATTTCATTTCAACATTTTACATTTTCGTTGAGTTTAAATTCCTCAAGTATTTATATTGGATTTCTTAACCAGTTCCACAGACTTCCACTGAAAGAGCTGTACTGGAAACGAACCGAGAAATGAGTGCGAAAGTGTTTTTCTGTGGTAATCAGGTCGAAGTAGTTTTGCATTCCTTTAACAGAGACAGCGTATGATTTATGGCATAACTCATTAATATTCTGTGTCGCTACCTTAAATGACTCTATGGGAAAATAGTTTACTCTGCTGGAAGTGATTACTCTTAATACAGTAGTCTCATAAATCCACATGAGTTATGCTAACCTCAGAAATGTCTGTTAGCATCAATATCTGATGAGTGTGTAGCGCCACCTGCTGGACACACACAGAACGAGGCTTTTAATACTCGTGGACAGATGCTGGTATTCAGAGCCAGACACAAAAACAGCTTCAGCTCCGCAGATGACAGGCGGCTCAGAGAGTTATGAATCATGAGAGAAACGATTAAATCATTAAACATGAACAGGCTGAATCTCATGAACAAATACCTGCCATCACTCATAATTCATAGATTTTGCATTAAGGAAATTATTTGTTGGGCCGTTATGATTGACATTTGTCATTTAAGCACTCATGCAAAAGAAAGTCATATTTAATTTGTAATGTTATGATAAAAATTATAACTTTTTATCAATAATAATAATACACTGCATTTTATTATGTTTTTCTCAATATCTAGACACTCTTAAATCAAGAGACTTTTAATGAGGAGGAAAATGACTGACGATATTAAGATGTGAAAAATGCATCAAAATGAAGTGAGTTTGTGTTTAAAACAAGAATAAATATCTGCCAATGCAGTCAGAAATATAAACTTCATAAAAAAGAAAAAACAGGATTATTTTTCTAACTCCATTTCAGATATTTGCTCTTGTTTTAATCACAAACTCGCTTCATTTTGATGCATTTTTTATCTTAATAAAAGTCATTGTTCTTCTCCAGTAAATGTGTCTTGATGTAAGAATGTTTCGATATTTGTGCTGGAAAACGAGACAGAAACACTAAGTTAAAACATCATTTTTTATTATTAATAATTAAAATCCACTCCAATTAAGTTAAGAAACACTCCTGTGATGCACTTTGTCATTTAAATAATACATCATTAGCTGTTTCAAAATGTGCAAAAAAAAGAAAAAAAAATCTCGTAAAATTAGAGATGTAAAACGCAGATTTTGATGTCGGTGTGAAATATGACTTTCTTGAAAGTTTTCATTAGATTCACTTAACAAGTATTAATAAAACGAGCCAAAATGCAATGCACATATAAAAGCCGCCTCTTTCTCTCTCTACAGGAGGTCAACAGTTTGACAAAACCCAGATTATTCTCAATGAATTCAACCCAAACAAAATGAATCAGAGATGGTCCCTGGAGATCCTCTGAGAGTGCCTTCCACGCAGCTCCATCAGGGGACCTACTGCTCTGTGGCAGAGCTGCGCCAGGGGGCCCAGTGTCCTGTGAGGCAGCTGCACCACAGGGACCGCGAGCTGTGGAAATCTCATTCATCAACGAATGGAATATGATCATATTCTACTGGACATTGTATTATTTTTAGAAACTGTCGTTGAGACGCGTCCATGCTGCCTTTACAAAAGCACAAACTTACACAATAATGATGTTTCAGTTTGACTTTGTACCCATATGGACATTTGCTTCTTTTTAAGCTGTATAAGTGTTTTTATAAGTAAATGTTTGTTTTGTTAATCAGCTGCAGCTTTGTTCAGATCATTGAGACGTGTGATTGGTCTGTGCTGATTGGCCCGTGGGGATTCCGGATTCCGTGGGTGCTGATTGGCCCGTGGGGAATTCCGTCAGTTCTGATTGGCTGTCTGGGGGATTCGGCTGTTCTCTGTCCACTAATGCGGCCGATGTGATTCGCTGGTGTTTCACGGGCCACTTGAACATTAGAAACCGATGCTTTCTTCTCACAGTCAGCACTAACACTTTGCCAAGTGTTCTCGAAGTCATGAAACAAACGTTCTTCATTAATAGAGCGCATTAATAGAGCGTTCGTTCAAAGTGATCTGGTTCTCAGAAGGTTAGCACAAAAACAATATTTATATATCATTCATGGAACTTTTTTTTTCCTAAAATGTTTCAGTTGGACATTTGTCTTACATTTTTAAATGTTTCTACTTGTTTGAGAACATTCAAAACTAACGTTTCATAATGTTTGAAGAATTTAACAATGAAATGTTCCCTTAATGTAACCAACGCAACGTTCACACAACCAAGAACTTTTTGTTTTGTTTTTGTTGAATGTTCAGAAATAATGTTTTTACAACTGAATGGTAATAAGTTATGGAATATTACAGGTGTATGTGTGTCATCATGTGTGTCTAAAGGAGCACACACACTCTTAAAGGTTCCTTCACTGCTGGAAAAATGGGCTTTTAATAAAACTTGACTGCCTATATACAGTAGAAAGGTGAAAACGATCTAAATCGGTGCTCCTGACTAGAGAAAAGGCCGTTAGATGCCAAATAGAGAGGAAAACTTCATTACCCATAATGCACTGCGCATGTTGTCGTCCTAGGCCACGCCCACCAGAATCAAATATCGCCTTGATTTTTAACGAACAGGAACATTGTAGTTAAAATAACCCTGTTCTCTACGCCACTGGTTTTGCTTTAGAAACCAGATTTGATTGGAAGCCTAGCACAGTATCAAAATACTTTATAGCACCAAAATGTTCTTAAAATTAATTACTGGAATTTATTATTAGATTAATATTACAAGCATTTTTCCCTCAGGCTTGTTTTATAGTTTCTCGGATATGAACAATGAAGGTGTTTTCTCCTCCGTCTGAATAGTTTAGTGTGTTGTTTTTAGCTCTGCGCGATCACACGGTTAGTTGCTTTATTTAATTGCATTGTTGTTCTCTGATGTCTATTTTTGGGTCACAGCTGACAAACAAATGCTGATTATTCTAATAATCAATCATAATTGTAGAATATGTCCCTTTCTGTTTAAAATTGTTTATTTATAATGTCAGAGTGCAAGCACACTCACACACACACACACACACACACACACACTTAATCACTCTCTCTCACACACACGCACACACACACACACACTTAATCACTCTCACACACACACACTCACACACACACACACGCACTCACACACACACACTTAATCACTCTCACACACACACACACAGACAGACTCACACATACACTTACACAGACAAACATACACACACACACACACACACTGACACGTACGCACACTGACACACAGACAGACTCACACACACTTACACAGACAGACACACACACACACACATACTGACACGTATGCACACTGACACACACACATACACACACACACACACACTGACAGACTCACACTCACTTACACAGACAGACACACACACACACTGACACGTATGCACACTGACACACACAGACAGACTCACACATACTTACACAGACAAACATACACACTCAAACACACACACACTAACACGTACGCACACTGACACACAAACAGACTCACACTCACTAACACAGACAGACACATACTCA
>CM060619.1:735489-745489 GCA_030578275.1 Meda fulgida
TACAAGAACGTTTGATAAAAACCACTCCGTCATCTCAGGCCTCCATAATATCCTCATAACATTTAGTGAACGTTGATATGATACCGTTCTCCCATAGGGTCGGGATAACGGGATTGAATGAAATCAAACTGTAAGCTTGGAGGAATCCCTTCAGTCCTCTGCCCAGAAATGCGAGCCAACACTTGATGCACAAGTAAAATGATTTATTGTATTTCAACAAAGAAAATGGAAGTTTTCAATGTTCAGGAGAAGGTCAGACCAGAACAACAGACAAAAGAGGAAATGCACTATTGGAAGGAGAACTAATAAAAGAAAATAAATACACATATACTTCCCTATCCTCCCTCACTGTCACGTTTCAGTGTGTTTAGTTCTGTTTTGTGTTCTGGTTTACCCCTGTCTTTGTGATTTTGGTTCAGTCCTGTTAGTTTTCCCGCTCTAATTAGCTATTCCCTACCTGTGTTCAGTTAATCTTCCCATTAAGCCCTGTTCATTTAAGCCCTGTTTTCCCTCAGTGTGTGTTGATCGTCGTCTGTGTATGGTTGTTTCTTGAAGCCCTGGAATGTTTTCTCTTTTGGTTTTTGATAGTTAAGGTAATGAATAAAGCATCTTCATTGAGCTCCTTCTGTCCTCGTCTTCAGTCCCCGCACAACCCTGACACTCACTAACCAAAAACAGGGATTCAGATTTTACTAAAAGAAAAAGGTGACTCAATCTCTCTACTGCTTCCATAACAAACCAAAAAAATTTATATATAATATTCAATACCTTTTAATATCGAAACAAAGTTAGAAGGAAAATAGATAAAAGAAAAATCACCTGATAGCAAAATTATAACACCCAAGCGCGCACACACAAAAGATGAACAACAACACACCAGTGTCACACTCAGTTACGACAACACACCAATGTCACACTCAGTTACGACAACACACCAGGACAACACACCAGTGTCACACTCAGTTACGACAACACACCAGTGTCACACTCAGTTACGACAACACACCAATGTCACACTCAGTTACGACAACACACCAGTGTCACACTCAGTTACGACAACACACCAGGACAACACACCAGTGTCACACTCAGTTACGACAACACACCAGAGTCACACTCAGTTACGACAACACACCAGGACAACACACCAGTGTCACACTCAGTTACAACAACACACCAGTGTCACACTCAGTTACAACAACACACCAGAGTCACACTCAGTTACAACAACACACCAGTGTCACACTCAGTTACGACAACACACCAGTGTCACACTCAGTTACAACAACACACCAGTGTCACACTCAGTTACAACAACACACCAGTGTCACACTCAGTTACGACAACACACCAGGACAACACACCAGTGTCACACTCAGTTACGACAACACACCAGGACAACACACCAGTGTCACACTCAGTTACAACAACACACCAGGACAACACACCAGTGTCACACTCAGTTACAACAACACACCAGTGTCACACTCAGTTACAACAACACACCAGTGTCACACTCAGTTACGACAACACACCAGTGTCACACTCAGTTACAACAACACACCAGTGTCACACTCAGTTACAACAACACACCAGTGTCACACTCAGTTACGACAACACACCAGGACAACACACCAGTGTCACACTCAGTTACGACAACACACCAGGACAACACACCAGTGTCACACTCAGTTACAACAACACACCAGGACAACACACCAGAGTCACACTCAGTTACAACAACACACCAGTGTCACACTCAGTTACAACAACACACCAGGACAACACACCAGTGTCACACTCAGTTACAACAACACACCAGTGTCACACTCGGTTACGACAACACACCAGTGTCACACTCAGTTACGACAAAACACCAGTGTCACACTCAGTTACAACAACACACCAGTGTCACACTCAGTTACGACAACACACCAGGACAACACACCAGTGTCACACTCAGTTACGACAACACACCAGGACAACACACCAGAGTCACACTCAGTTACAACAACACACCAGTGTCACACTCAGTTACAACAACACACCAGTGTCACACTCAGTTACAACAACACACCAGTGTCACACTTAGTTACAACAACACACCAGGACAACACACCCGTGTCACACTCAGTTACAACAACACACCAGTGTCACACTCAGTTACAACAACACACCAGGACAACACAGCAGTGTCACACTCAGTTACAACAACACACCAGGACAACACACCAGTGTCACACTCAGTTACAACAACACACCAGTGTCACACTCAGTTACAACAACACACCAGTGTCACACTCAGTTACAACAACACACCAGGACAACACACCAGTGTCACACTCAGTTACAACAACACACCAGTGTCACACTCAGTTACGACAACACACCAATGTCACACTCAGTTACGACAACACACCAGGACAACACACCAGTGTCACACTCAGTTACGACAACACACCAGTGTCACACTCAGTTACGACAACACACCAGGACAACACACCAGTGTCACACTCAGTAACGACAACACACCAGAGTCACACTCAGTTACGACAACACACCAGGACAACACACCAGTGTCACACTCAGTTACAACAACACACCAGTGTCACACTCAGTTACAACAACACACCAGTGTCACACTCAGTTACAACAACACACCAGAGTCACACTCAGTTACAACAACACACCAGTGTCACACTCAGTTACGACAACACACCAGTGTCACACTCAGTTACAACAACACACCAGTGTCACACTCAGTTACAACAACACACCAGTGTCACACTCAGTTACGACAACACACCAGGACAACACACCAGTGTCACACTCAGTTACGACAACACACCAGGACAACACACCAGTGTCACACTCAGTTACAACAACACACCAGGACAACACACCAGTGTCACACTCAGTTACAACAACACACCAGTGTCACACTCAGTTACAACAACACACCAGTGTCACACTCAGTTACGACAACACACCAGTGTCACACTCAGTTACAACAACACACCAGTGTCACACTCAGTTACAACAACACACCAGTGTCACACTCAGTTACGACAACACACCAGGACAACACACCAGTGTCACACTCAGTTACGACAACACACCAGGACAACACACCAGTGTCACATTCAGTTACAACAACACACCAGGACAACACACCAGAGTCACACTCAGTTACAACAACACACCAGTGTCACACTCAGTTACAACAACACACCAGGACAACACACCAGTGTCACACTCAGTTACAACAACACACCAGTCTCACACTCGGTTACGACAACACACCAGTGTCACACTCAGTTACGACAAAACACCAGTGTCACACTCAGTTACAACAACACACCAGTGTCACACTCAGTTACGACAACACACCAGGACAACACACCAGTGTCACACTCAGTTACGACAACACACCAGGACAACACACCAGAGTCACACTCAGTTACAACAACACACCAGTGTCACACTCAGTTACAACAACACACCAGTGTCACACTCAGTTACAACAACACACCAGTGTCACACTTAGTTACAACAACACACCAGGACAACACACCCGTGTCACACTCAGTTACAACAACACACCAGTGTCACACTCAGTTACAACAACACACCAGGACAACACAGCAGTGTCACACTCAGTTACAACAACACACCAGGACAACACACCAGTGTCACACTCAGTTACAACAACACACCAGTGTCACACTCAGTTACAACAACACACCAGTGTCACACTCAGTTACAACAACACACCAGGACAACACACCAGTGTCACACTCAGTTACAACAACACACCAGTGTCACACTCAGTTACAACAACACACCAGGACAACACACCAGTGTCACACTCAGTTACGACAACACACCAGGACAACACACCAGTGTCACACTCAGTTACGACAACACACCAGGACAACACACCAGTGTCACACTCAGTTACAACAACACACCAGGATAACACGCAGTGTCACACTCAACTCAACACACACACTGTTGCGGGGAGACTGTTAGTGTGTCTGTAACACTCCTCACGAGCACAGGTGTGTGTAACTGCAGAGAGAGACAACCATATACATATCAACCATATACATATCAAAAACACTTTTTGCATAATATGTCCTCAGGACATAACAGTTTCTCCTCTGTTATTACGGGACATTGTGTCAATGTTTTATAAAAGATCATTCTACAAAGTTTACCTGAACAACATCCTCAAAATGTTACATTTAAAAGTTCTTGCTTTGTTAACACGAGAACGCTTTACACAAAACACTCCGTCATCTCAGGCCTCAGAGTATCTGTGAAGACCTGATCATAGAAATATTGATTTCATGTTGTAGATTCACAGATATATGCTAAATATGAAATACCCATATATTCAAACAGCATATACAGGGAAGATCTGAAAATCAGACAGGATGATTGTGACATCGTCACAAAAGCCACAAACGCCTGATCAGCTTCCTCTTGACTCTTTCTGGCCTAGCTTTATAAACTCAGTTATGGTGACAACAGACTTTATTATTAACTCAATCTCTGCTAATTCTCAACAAGAACTTTAATACATGTATGACAGAAATAATGGTAAACTGGTTTGTAAACTGGTTTTACTCTCAGTGTGACTGGAAGTCAGTTGTAGTTTTTGTTTCTCTTTTTTCAGTTCTTGTTTCTGTGTCGTTCAGTGATTCTGCTCATCACTCACTTCTTTTCATTCAAGTGGACCATATTAGTGCACTAACGCAGGGAACAGGGAACAGGGTGCTGGAAACAGGGAACAGGGTGCTGGGAACAGGGAACAGGGTGCTGGGAAAAGGGAAAAGGGAACAGGGAATAGGGAACAGGGTGTGCCTGGGAACAGGGTGCTGGGAACAGGGAACAGGGTGCTGGGAACAGGGAACAGGGAACAGGGTGCTGGAAACAGGGAACAGGGAACAGGGAACAGGGTGCTGGGAACAGGGAACAGGGTGCTGGGAACAGGGAACAGGGTGCTGGGAACAGGGAACAGGGAACAGGGTGCTGGAAACAGGGAACAGGGTGCTGGGAACAGGGAACAGGGTGTGCCTGAGAACAGGGAACAGGGAACAGGGTGTGCCTGGGAACAGGGAACAGGGAACAGGGTGTGCCTGGGAACAGGGAACAGAGAACAGGGAACAGGGTGTGCCTGGGAACAGAGAACAGGGAACAGAGAACAGGGAACAGGGTGTGCCTGGGAACAGAGAACAGGGAACAGGGTGTGCCTGGGAACAGGGAACAGAGAACAGGGAACAGGGAACAGGGTGTGCCTGGGAACAGGGAACAGGGAACAGGGTGTGCCTGGGAACAGGGAACAGGGAACAGGGAACAGAGAACAGGGAACAGGGTGTGCCTGGGAACAGGGAACAGGGAACAGGGAACAGGGTGTGCCTGGGAACAGGGAACAGAGAACAGGGAACAGGGTGTGCCTGGGAACAGGGTGCTGGGAACAGGGAACAGGGTGTGCCTGGGAACAGGGTGCTGGGAACAGGGAACAGGGAACAGGGTGTGCCTGGGAACAGGGAACAGAGAACAGGGAACAGGGTGTGCCTGGGAACAGGGTGCTGGGAACAGGGAACAGGGTGTGCCTGGGAACAGGGTGCTGGGAACAGGGAACAGGGAACAGGGTGTGCCTGGGAACAGGGTGCTGGGAACAGGGAACAGGGAACAGGGTGTGCCTGGGAACAGGGAACAGAGAACAGGGAACAGGGTGTGCCTGGGAACAGGGTGCTGGGAACAGGGAACAGGGAACAGGGTGCTGGGAACACATCTCTGAGTGTCGACTTTGTGCT
The DNA here is from genome assembly GCA_030578275.1 of Meda fulgida. Classification (NCBI taxonomy): domain Eukaryota; kingdom Metazoa; phylum Chordata; class Actinopteri; order Cypriniformes; family Leuciscidae; genus Meda; species Meda fulgida. The sequence goes on from CM060619.1 coordinate 741,315, forward strand.
GTTAATTCACAGTATATTCCTGCAGGAGTTTTGTTTTCTACGGTATATTACCGTTTTAATGGAAAATGGTATGATATTGTCAGAATTTGCCCTTTTTTACAGCAAGGGTTAATAGTGAAGAGTAAGGCTTGCATTTCATTTACATTTACAGTTTAATTTGCATTAAACTGCAGTTAATGTCAGTTAATAAAAATACAGATGTTCATTGTTTGTTCATGTTGTTCACAGTGTATTGACTAATGTTCACAAACACAACCTTTGATTTTAATAACGTATTAGTAAATGTTGCAATTAATATTAACTAAGATTAATAAATGCTGTAGAAGTATTGTACATTCTTAGTTCATGTTAACTAATGTAGTTCATAATGTTAACTAATGAACCTTGTAAAGTGTTACGACTAACATTAATAGATATTTTTGTTAGCTGTGTATTTTCTTTTCAATAAATATGATTTTTTCGAAAACTGGTATACTGGTGAAGAACAGGAATATTCTCATATTTTCCAGATCTGACAGGAGAACGAAAGCCACAGGAAGTGCAATGTCCTGCAACAGGAAGTAGCTTTGAGACAACCATTCCGTGTGTGTGTGTGTGTGTGTGTGTGTGTGTGTTTGTTTGTGTGTGTGTGTGTGTGTGTGTGTGTGTGTGTGTGTGTGTGTGTGTGTGTGTGTGTGTGTGTGTGTGTGTGTGTGTGTGTGTGTGTGTGTGTGTGTGCGTGTGTGTGTGTGTGTGTGTGGTGTGTGGGTGTGTGTGTGTGTTTGTGGTATCTGCCGTAAAGTCACACCAGGTCAGAGAAATGCTTCTGTCCCACAAACACACATTCAGCATGTGCTTTATACACACAAACACACAAACACACAAACACTGATCTGTGTGTGAGAGGAACTTCAGACAACATCAAACCTGTGTGTATTTCACCCCAACATCAAGAGAAAGATATTAAGATATTGTCATTTTCATCACAATTAAAAGGGTTGATACAGCTTGATTTTTTTAAAAACGTTTCACGCTCACCAAGGCTGTATAAAAAATACAGTAAAAACAGTGAAATATTATTGTAATGTAAATCAGCTGTTCTCTATGTGAATATCTAGTAAAGTGTAATTTATTCCTGTGATCAAAGCTGAGTTTCAGCATCATTACTCCAGTCTTCAGTGTCACATGATCCTTCAGAAATCAGGAGAATATGAGGATCTGATGATCAAGACACATTTATGATTATTATCAGTGTTGAAAACAGTGTGGAAACTGATACACTCTATTTTTCAGGATTTTTTGATGGATACAAAGTTTAGCATTTATTTGAAATAGAATCTCGATTATAACACTGACTCTGAAGAGCTTGATGTGATGTTTGAGACGCTGTTCCTGAGAGGACAGACTGAGATGGCTTGTTTGTGTTTGTTGACCTGTTTTTATCATTCAGAACAAACAACCCGTCAGCGGCTCAGTGCTCGTCCACACCTGTGTTTACCTCACACACACACACACACGCGCACACACACACACACACACACACACACACACACTGAAGGATGCAGGAGCCATCAGATAAAGAGCCTTTTGTTTCAACAATGCACTGATAATCCATCTCTCTCTCTCTCTCTCTCTCTCTCTCTCTCTCTCACACACACACACACACACACACACACAAACCCACTTATAGCATTTAACAAAGCCTGTCCTGCTCTCCCACAAACACTCACACACACACACACACACATGTTGTGTTTTCATGTTTTATGGGGACTTTCCATAGACATCATGATTTTTATACTGTACAGACTGTATATTCTATTCCCTTACACTAACCCTATCCCTAAACCTGCCCATCACACACACACACACACACACACACACACACACACACACACACACACACACACACACACACACACACACACACACACACACACACACACACACACACACTTCTAGCATTTAACAATGCCTGTCCTGCTCTCTCTCTCTCACACACACACACACAAACACAAACACACACACACACACACACACAAACACACACACACACACACACAAACACACACACACACACACAATAGTTCATGAGTGTTCAGCAGATTCGAGTGTGTTCGTTCAGAGGATCCTGTGGTTTAATCAGCTCATCTACTCCGCTCTTACTTTCTATCCCATCATGCAGTTCGGGTTTCATCATCACACGGCCGTCCTGTAACCGTAACTGCACACACACCCTGAATAATTCAGCCGGACGATCAGTGACTCGTATGAGACATCATTCAAAGCCTCTTCTGCACTGTAACACTGACAAAACCTTCGCTTGTCACTGTAGAGACATTCATATTGATTCAGCAATATTAAATCATATTTTCACTTCAATAAAAGCTGTTGATTGAGTTTGTTCATCAGCGTTCCTGCTCTTATTGTGACTGATTCATCAATAATGTTATTTTAAAGAAAAGCATTCCTCATCATCATCATCATAATAATCCTCTTCCTCAATCCCTCTTATTCATTCATGCTGTCAAAAATGATTATTGGATGTTGTAAATAAAACGTTCTTCCAGTAACAATAGACTGTCATTCAATGTTAATAATAATGTTGAAATGTTAGCGCAAAATTTTTTTTAATGTTTTTTTTTAATGTTATTACTCATTAGAAAATGTTGCACATTCAAAACGTAATTCCCAAAGCATTTAAAATGATGAAATATGTTTAGCTAACCTTCAAGGAAAGACATTGAGAACATAACGCTTTAAATATCGTCAACATTCTTAGAATATTATGATAAATGTTAGCTGGCCTATTACTTGCAAAGTTCACGTTTAATTCAATGTTCCTTGCCGTTTTTTATAAACGTACTTGTCCTGTCAAATCGATTAATCGCATCTAACATAAAAGTATATATTAATATTATATTGACATATGTCTGTGTGTGTATTGTGCACATTTACATGTGTGTGTATATACACAGACACACAGTATATAATTATATATATACATAGCTTACATATATTATGTAAACACAAACTTCTAGCCTACGTTAGATGTGATTAATCGAGTCGACTGCACTAGTAAATGTACTTGCTTGTTTCGTTATTATATCTTCACTCTGGATATTAAGTGAATCAAATACATAAATGGAAGAATGATTGCGCCGGTGGTAGGAGTGTGTGTGTGTGTGTGTGTGTGTGTGTGTGTGTGTGTAAGATTGTTTTTTATGTTTCCCAGAGACTTTCATGCATGATGGATTTGATTTTGAATGGAAAGTAAGCACCTGTGCTCAGCTAAAAATACATCTGACTCATGCATTGGTTTACAAAATTAATGCATTCACAGTTATGCACTCTGATAGAAAAAAAGGTTACACTTTATTTAAAGATGTCATTGTTACAGTGTAATTATATATTTAAGTACGGAATAATATTAAGCAACGGCATGTATTACTATAGGGTAGGGTTTAGTTGAGGGTTATTTGCATGTAATTATGCATAATTTACTGTAATTACTACGCTAAGTACATGTAGCATATGTAACAAGGACACTGTAAAATAAAGTGTTACCGAAAAAAATGACAACTTTGAATAATCAGAGAGTTCCTCTAATCTCCCGTGCATCAAACAAGCCAAACTAGTTCAAGTGTACATTGTTTATTCTCATGTACTCATGTTTTACAAACATTAAAACGATTTTGTACAAAATATAAACTATGCAAGAGAAAAACAATATTACAAAGTGTCCATCTCATGCCAATGAATGACTAACAGTTTGATTCAGAACTAAAGTGGGCAAATACACAGATGAAAATCCACCTGCAACTCCAAGTGACAAACCCAAAAGACCCATTAAAAAAACTTGAGTTTAGTTTGGATCATAATGTGTAAAATGCATCTTGCACGATCCGGCCATCAACCAAAGATCATACAATGCCCCGTCCAGCAGATTTGTGCCTTCATATCGCTCTACAGGCTCGGCAATGCAAAAACTGGAAGTTTTCTTGTGGGAAAGGAAGCCAGGTGAGGTTGTAAAAATGTCCTCCATGTGTCAGGGCCAAAAAAATCCAATTGAGGTGAAGCTACAGAAGGAGAAGTGGCAGAACTGGCCCCGAGGAACATGTGAAAGATGATGCTGTGAATCTGAACCTCAACAGCAGAGATGCAGGAGGATGCTTGCCATGGCGACGGGGACGAGC
>CM060619.1:755489-762989 GCA_030578275.1 Meda fulgida
TCTTCGGTCGCCCTACAGGTTGGAAGCGGAAGTGTCCATTATCGTAAATAATTTATCTTACCGCCGCACGCACGCTTGCTGTTTATCCAGCGCCGGCTTTAGGATGAACGATGTCCACAGACGAGGTTGAGTATTTTACATGATTTTATGAAAGGATGATGTATTGCGAAGTCAGAAACGAAGAAAAACTAAATAATGACTATTGTAACGCTTGACGTAAAGCGAGTCAAATTAAAGCAAGCCTGTGTTTATAGCAGATATAGTGTGGTTATAGCAGATATAGTGTGGTTATAGCATATATAGTGTGTTTATGGCAGATATAGTGTGGTTATAGCAGATATCGTGTGTTTATAGCAGATATCGTGTGTTTATAGCAGATATAGTGTGGTTACAGCAGATATAGTGTGGTTATAGCAGATATAGTGTGTTTATGGCAGATATAGTGTGGTTATAGCAGATATAGTGTGTTTATAGCAGATATAGTGTGTTTATAGTAGATATAGTGTGGTTATAGCAGATATAGTGTGTTTAGCAGATATATTGTGTTTAGCAGATATAGTGTGTTTATAGCAGATATTGTGTGTTTATAGCAGATATAGTGTGGTTATAGCAGATATAATGTGTTTAGCAGATATAGTGTGGTTATAGCAGATATAGTGTGTTTAGCAGATATAGTGTGTTTATAGCAGATATAGTGTGGTTATAGCAGATATAGTGTGTTTAGCAGATATAGTGTGGTTATAGCAGATATAGTGTGGTTATAGCAGATATAGTGTGTTTAGCAGATATAGTGTGGTTATAGCAGATATAGTGTGGTTATAGAGCAGATATAGTGTGTTTATAGCAGATACAGTGTGGTTATAGCAGATATAGTGTGTTTAGCAGCAGATATAGTGTGTTTAGCAGATATAGTGTGTTTAGCAGATATAGTGTGTTTATAGCAGATATAGCAGATATAGTGTGTTTATGGTTATAGCAGATATAGTGTGGTTATAGCATATATAGTGTGGTTATAGTGTGGTTATAGCAGATATAGTGTGTTTAGCAGATATAGTGTGTTTATAGCAGATATAGCAGATATAGTGTGTTTATGGTTATAGCAGATATAGTGTGGTTATAGTGTGTTTAGCAGATATAGTGTGGTTATAGCAGATATAGTGTGTTTAGCAGATATAGTGTGTTTAGCAGATATAGTGTGTTTAGCAGATATAGTGTGGTTATAGTGTGGTTATAGCAGATATACTGTGTTTATAGCAGATATAGCAGATATAGTGTGGTTATGGTTATAGCAGATATAGTGTGGTTATAGCAGATATAGTGTGTTTATAGCAGATATAGTGTGTTTAGCAGATATAGTGTGTTTAGCAGATATAGTGTGTTTATATAGCAGATATAGTGTGTTTAGCAGATATAGTGTGTGTTTATAGCAGATATAGTGTGTTTATAGCAGATATAGTGTGTTTAGCAGATAGAGTGTGGTTATAGCAGATATAGTGTGGTTATAGCAGATATAGTGTGTTTAGCAGATATAGTGTGTGTTTATAGCAGATATAGTGTGTTTATAGCAGATATAGTGTGTTTAGCAGATATAGTGTGTGTTTATAGCAGATATAGTGTGTTTATAGCAGATATAGTGTGTTTAGCAGATATAGTGTGGTTATAGCAGATATAGTGTGTTTATAGCAGATATAGTGTGTTTATAGCAGATATAGTGTGGTTATAGCAGATATAGTGTGTTTAGCAGCAGATATAGTGTGTTTAGCAGATATAGTGTGTTTAGCAGATATAGTGTGTTTATAGCAGATATAGCAGATATAGTGTGTTTATGGTTATAGCAGATATAGTGTGTTTAGCAGATATAGTGTGTTTATAGCAGATATAGTGTGTTTATAGCAGATATAGTGTGGTTATAGCAGATATAGTGTGTTTAGCAGATATAGTGTGTGTTTATAGCAGATATAGTGTGTTTATAGCAGATATTGTGTGTTTATAGCAGATATAGTGTGGTTATAGCAGATATAATGTGTTTAGCAGATATAGTGTGTTTAGCAGATATAGTGTGGTTATAGCAGATATAGTGTGTTTATAGCAGATATAGTGTGGTTATAGCAGATATAGTGTGTTTAGCAGATATAGTGTGGTTATAGCAGATATAGTGTGGTTATAGCAGATATAGTGTGTTTAGCAGATATAGTGTGGTTATAGCAGATATAGTGTGGTTATAGCAGATATAGTGTGTTTATAGCAGATATAGTGTGGTATAGTGTGGTTATAGCAGATATAGTGGGTTTAGCAGCAGATATAGTGTGTTTAGCAGATATAGTGTGTTTAGCAGATATAGTGTGGTTATAGCAGATATAGTGTGTTTATAGCAGATATAGTGTGGTTATAGCAGATATAGTGTGTTTAGCAGATATAGTGTGGTTATAGCAGATATAGTGTGGTTATAGCAGATATAGTGTGTTTAGCAGATATAGTGTGGTTATAGCAGATATAGTGTGGTTATAGCAGATATAGTGTGTTTATAGCAGATATAGTGTGGTATAGTGTGGTTATAGCAGATATAGTGGGTTTAGCAGCAGATATAGTGTGTTTAGCAGATATAGTGTGTTTATAGCAGATATAGCAGATATAGTGTGTTTATGGTTATAGCAGATATAGTGTGGTTATAGCATATATAGTGTGGTTATAGTGTGGTTATAGCAGATATAGTGTGTTTAGCAGATATAGTGTGTTTATAGCAGATATAGCAGATATAGTGTGTTTATGGTTATAGCAGATATAGTGTGGTTATAGTGTGTTTAGCAGATATAGTGTGGTTATAGCAGATATAGTGTGTTTAGCAGATATAGTGTGTTTAGCAGCAGATATAGTGTGTTTAGCAGATATAGTGTGTTTAGCAGATATAGTGTGTTTATAGCAGATATAGCAGATATAGTGTGTTTATGGTTATAGCAGATATAGTGTGGTTATAGCATATATAGTGTGGTTATAGTGTGGTTATAGCAGATATAGTGTGTTTAGCAGATATAGTGTGTTTATAGCAGATATAGCAGATATAGTGTGTTTATGGTTATAGCAGATATAGTGTGGTTATAGTGTGTTTAGCAGATATAGTGTGGTTATAGCAGATATAGTGTGTTTAGCAGATATAGTGTGTTTAGCAGATATAGTGTGTTTAGCAGATATAGTGTGGTTATAGTGTGGTTATAGCAGATATAGTGTGTTTATAGTAGATATAGCAGATATAGTGTGGTTATGGTTATAGCAGATATAGTGTGGTTATAGCAGATATAGTGTGTTTATAGCAGATATAGTGTGTTTAGCAGATATAGTGTGTTTAGCAGATATAGTGTGTTTATATAGCAGATATAGTGTGTTTAGCAGATATAGTGTGTGTTTATAGCAGATATAGTGTGTTTATAGCAGATATAGTGTGGTTAGCAGATAGAGTGTGGTTATAGCAGATATAGTGTGGTTATAGCAGATATAGTGTGTTTAGCAGATATAGTGTGTGTTTATAGCAGATATAGTGTGTTTATAGCAGATATAGTGTGTTTAGCAGATATAGTGTGTGTTTATAGCAGATATAGTGTGTTTATAGCAGATATAGTGTGTTTATAGCAGATATAGTGTGTTTAGCAGATATAGTGTGGTTATAGCAGATAGAGTGTGTTTATAGCAGATATAGTGTGTTTATAGCAGATATAGTGTGTTTATAGCAGATATAGTGTGTTTATCAGCAGATATAGTGTGTTTAGCAGATATAGTGTGTTTAGCAGATATAGTGTGTTTATAGCAGATATAGCAGATATAGTGTGTTTATGGTTATAGCAGATATAGTGTGTTTAGCAGATATAGTGTGTTTATAGCAGATATAGTGTGTTTATAGCAGATATAGTGTGGTTATAGCAGATATAGTGTGTTTAGCAGATATAGTGTGTGTTTATAGCAGATATAGTGTGTTTATAGCAGATATTGTGTGTTTATAGCAGATATAGTGTGGTTATAGCAGATATAATGTGTTTAGCAGATATAGTGTGTTTAGCAGATATAGTGTGGTTATAGCAGATATAGTGTGTTTAGCAGATATAGTGTGGTTATAGCAGATATAGTGTGGTTATAGCAGATATAGTGTGTTTATAGCAGATATAGTGTGGTTATAGCAGATATAGTGTGGTTATAGCAGATATAGTGTGTTTAGCAGCAGATATAGTGTGTTTAGCAGATATAGTGTGTTTAGCAGATATAGTGTGTTTATAGCAGATATAGCAGATATAGTGTGTTTATGGTTATAGCAGATATAGTGTGGTTATAGCATATATAGTGTGGTTATAGTGTGGTTATAGCAGATATAGTGTGTTTAGCAGATATAGTGTGTTTATAGCAGATATAGCAGATATAGTGTGTTTATGGTTATAGCAGATATAGTGTGGTTATAGTGTGTTTAGCAGATATAGTGTGGTTATAGCAGATATAGTGTGGTTATAGTGTGTTTAGCAGATATAGTGTGGTTATAGCAGATATAGTGTGTTTAGCAGATATAGTGTGTTTAGCAGATATAGTGTGTTTAGCAGATATAGTGTGGTTATAGTGTGGTTATAGCAGATATAGTGTGTTTATAGCAGATATAGCAGATATAGTGTGGTTATGGTTATAGCAGATATAGTGTGTTTATAGCAGATATAGTGTGTTTAGCAGATATAGTGTGTTTAGCAGATATAGTGTGTTTATATAGCAGATATAGTGTGTTTAGCAGATATAGTGTGTGTTTATAGCAGATATAGTGTGTTTATAGCAGATATAGTGTGTTTAGCAGATAGAGTGTGGTTATAGCAGATATAGTGTGGTTATAGCAGATATAGTGTGTTTAGCAGATATAGTGTGTGTTTATAGCAGATATAGTGTGTTTAGCAGATATAGTGTGTTTATAGCAGATATAGTGTGTTTATAGCAGATATAGTGTGTTTAGCAGATATAGTGTGGTTATAGCAGATATAGTGTGTTTATAGCAGATATAGTGTGTTTATAGCAGATATAGTGTGGTTATAGCAGATATAGTGTGTTTAGCAGCAGATATAGTGTGTTTAGCAGATATAGTGTGTTTAGCAGATATAGTGTGTTTATAGCAGATATAGCAGATATAGTGTGTTTATGGTTATAGCAGATATAGTGTGTTTAGCAGATATAGTGTGTTTAGCAGATAGAGTGTGGTTATAGCAGATATAGTGTGGTTATAGCAGATATAGTGTGTTTAGCAGATATAGTGTGTGTTTATAGCAGATATAGTGTGTTTATAGCAGATATAGTGTGTTTAGCAGATATAGTGTGTGTTTATAGCAGATATAGTGTGTTTATAGCAGATATAGTGTGTTTAGCAGATATAGTGTGGTTATAGCAGATATAGTGTGTTTATAGCAGATATAGTGTGTTTAGCAGATAGAGTGTGGTTATAGCAGATATAGTGTGGTTATAGCAGATATAGTGTGTTTAGCAGATATAGTGTGTGTTTATAGCAGATATAGTGTGTTTATAGCAGATATAGTGTGTTTAGCAGATATAGTGTGTGTTTATAGCAGATATAGTGTGTTTATAGCAGATATAGTGTGTTTATAGCAGATATAGTGTGTTTAGCAGATATAGTGTGGTTATAGCAGATATAGTGTGTTTATAGCAGATATAGTGTGTTTATAGCAGATATAGTGTGTTTATAGCAGATATAGTGTGGTTATAGTAGATATAGTGTGTTTAGCAGCAGATATAGTGTGTTTAGCAGATATAGTGTGTTTAGCAGATATAGTGTGTTTATAGCAGATATAGCAGATATAGTGTGTTTATGGTTATAGCAGATATAGTGTGTTTAGCAGATATAGTGTGTTTAGCAGATATAGTGTGTTTATAGCAGATATAGCAGATATAGTGTGTTTATGGTTATAGCAGATATAGTGTGGTTATAGCAGATATAGTGTGGTTATAGTGTGGTTATAGCAGATATAGTGTGTTTATAGCAGATATAGTGTGTTTATAGCAGATATAGCAGATATAGTGTGTTTATGGTTATAGCAGATATAGTGTGGTTATAGTGTGTTTAGCAGATATAGTGTGGTTATAGCAGATATAGTGTGTTTAGCAGATATAGTGTGTTTAGCAGATATAGTGTGGTTATAGTGTGGTTATAGCAGATATAGTGTGTTTATAGCAGATATAGCAGATATAGTGTGGTTATGGTTATAGCAGATATATTGTGGTTATAGCAGATATAGTGTGTTTATAGCAGATATAGTGTGTTTAGCAGATATAGTGTGTTTGTATAGCAGATATAGTGTGTTTAGCAGATATAGTGTGTTTGTATAGCAGATATAGTGTGTTTAGCAGATATAGTGTGTGTTTATAGCAGATATAGTGTGTTTATAGCAGATATAGTGTGTTTAGCAGATATAGTGTGTTTATAGCAGATATAGTGTGTTTATAGCAGACATAGTGTGTTTATAGCAGATATAGTGTGTTTAGCAGATATAGTGTGTTTATAGCAGATATAGTGTGTTTAGCAGATATAGTGTGTTTATAGCAGATATACAGGTCCTTCTAAAAAAATTTGCATATTGTGATAAAGTTCATTATTTTCCATAATGTAATGATAAAAATTAAACTTTCACATGTTTTAGATTCATTGCACACCAACTGAAATATTTCAGGTGTTTTATTGTTTTATTCAAAAAATTAGCATATGAAAAGGTTCTCTAAACGAGCTATTAACCTAATCATCTGAATCAACTAATTAACTCTAAACACCTGCAAAAGATTCCTGAGGCTTTTAAAAACTCCCAGCCTGTTTCATTACTCAAAACCGCAATCATGGGTAAGACTGCCGACCTGACTGCTGTCCAGAAGGCCATCATTGACACCCTCAAGCAAGAGGGCAAGACACAGAAAGACATTTCTGAACAAATAGGCTGTTCCCAGAGTGCTGTATCAAGGCACCTCAGTGGGAAGTCTGTGGGAAGGAAAAAGTGTGGCAAAAAACGAGAAGAGGTGACCGGACCCTGAGGAAGATTGTGGAGAAGGACCGATTCCAGACCTTGGGGGACCTGCGGAAGCAGTGGACTGAGTCTGGAGCAGAAACATCCAGAGCCACCGTGCACAGGCGTGTGCAGGAAATGGGCTACAGGTGCCGCATTCCCCAGGTCAAGACACTTTTGAACCAGAAACAGCAGCAGAAGCGCCTGACCTGGGCTACAGAGAAGCAGCACTGGACTGTTGCTCAGTGGTTGCATGTCATTCGGAAATCAAGGTGCCAGAGTCTGGAGGAAGACTGGGGAGAAGGAAATGCCAAAATGCCTGAAGTCCAGTGTCAAGTACCCACAGTCAGTGATGGTCTGGGGTGCCATGTCAGCTGCTGGTGTTGGTCCACTGTGTTTTATCAAGGGCAGGGTCAATGCAGCTAGCTATCAGGAGATTTTGGAGCACTTCATGCTTCCACCTGCTGAAAAGCTTTATGGA
>CM060619.1:775489-780489 GCA_030578275.1 Meda fulgida
AGTGGTGTGTGTGAACTCACATTTACTCTCTGAACGACACCGCAGTGCCAGTAAAGCCCGAACCAGACGCCGGCTCAGCGCAGAGGATCATGGATGTCACAGATCAACCGTGTGTGTGTGTGTGTGTGTGTTTGAAAGTCTCTGTGTGTTTTCCTGCTGAGCTCATATAAAGCCAGGCATTGTTCCTTACTGCCAGCCAGCCCATGTGTGTGTGTGTGTGTGTGTGTGTGTGTGTGTGTGTTCAGCTGTGGTTTAGGATTACCTGACATACTGGCGCTTTTGGCTACAGGGCATTTTTAGACTTCGCCTAAAGAGTGCCAACAGAGCACAAACACACACACACACACACATCAGTATATTCATCTCCTACATGTTTAGTAAAACGTGTTTGCGGTAATTAAATGTGCTGGAATATCGGAGAAGCGATTTACAAATTCTTGCTTTTTAACCCTTGCTGGTTTATTGGGTGCCTGTTATTGGCCAAAGTGATGAATGATGTTTGATGCCATTGCCAACAGACACTGAGTGAAGAAGCAGAACGTTTCACAATGTTCTTCATGATCTTAACAACTTAAAGAGGGCCTGTTATGGGTCTGGATGTTTCAGACTCTACTAGAACAGGTTTTCCTGCTGTAATGTTGATTATTTTCCTCATATCCTCCATTGTTGCGGCTCCTCTCTTCCCAGTCTGTCAGTAACGCTCTGTTTACTTCCTGTCTATATGAAGCCCCTCCTCCTGAAAAGCACACTGTGCTCTGATTGGTCGGCTGGAGCAGTGTGTTGTGATTGGTCGAGCGCTTCCAGTGTGTTTGGGAAATGTCCTGCCCCTTACCATAACCACTCAACCAGGCCCCGCCCCTTTATTCTGCATATTAATTATTATAATGAGGAATATTGTGACGTGTTCCCGGAAGAAACTCAAGATACAAGGGAGGCGTTTCAGGAGTTCAGAAACACTGATATAGAGAAGAACTATTGTTCATGCTCAAACAGCAACATTACACACTGAAGACAGATAAAGATGGAGAAAGCAGAATATGTGCTCTTTAAAGAAGCATGTATTTATGAGAATTATGATACATGTTCCTCCGTCAGTATTTAAAAGCTGATAAACATCAAAGTGAGCAGAAGCTTAATTCGCATTTGTGTTATTTCATAAAGTTGGCATGAAGTGAAAATTCACGTCAATTTTCTAAATGCATGTTATTGTGAACAATTCATCTGTCTATATTAAATATATATAAAAAATGTTTTGACATGGTAATTGTTTAACAAAATTGTCAGACTTCTCCTAAGCCCCGCCCCTTCAAGCTCACGCTCATCTGCATACACGTTTGTGGCCACGCCCACATCTCAACATCCAATCAACAACATGCATTGAAACAAGATCCCGCCTTACATTTACTCTTGTTCATAATCAGTTACACAAGATCCATTCGATACATGATATTAGTGTAATAAAACATTGTATTACCGTGATATCACACACACGTTTATATGCTATTACGTGAAAGGCACTTCTAAGAATACCATGTTAGCGTCTCAAATATCAATATTAATACAATCAATGCCATAAACAACATCAAAGAGTGACTGATTAAATGAGTAACGCGTGCCTCTAAATGCTCAATATTTCACACTAGTGCCAACTGATGCATTTAGCCATGCATTTTACTCAAGGCCAAATGAAATATCGGGGAAAACGTAATTATAACTATCTTCATGCTCTTTTACGTTTATTTCTTTTTGTATGTTTTTATTGCATCCATCCTAATTTTTTTCTTAATGTCCATCAGATGTTTTTGGATGTTTTCCAATTATTTAAATGTGATAAATGCTTTAGCATCGTCAATATAATGACCTGTTATGAAAATTACAGGATCAGTGACTGTTTTATGTCATTTTATGAACAGAGAATTATGCTAATGACTAGATTTGTTGATAATAAAAACCCTAAACACCACAATTTTCATGTCATTTCTTAGTGTGTGTGTGTATATGTATATATAGCCTATATATCCTATTGATTTCCTAATAGATTCCTGGAAGACATTTACTAATTTAAAAGCGAGTAAATATCTGCAAATAAAGTGATGTTTAGTTTAGAGAGACAGAATTAACTAAAATTATTTGAACACTTGAAGTAGTACTTTTAAACTATTTAAACCAACATTCAAAACCACTGCTAGAAAACAAGCATTTCTATAATTAATTGCTATTTCGACTCAAAACCTTCTAGTTACTGAGATAAAGAGACCCGAGCCTCTCATTGGTTCTCTTTCCTGTCAATCAAAGAGCTAGGCGCGCTACCGTCGCGGTCTCGTGCACGCGCATGGACAGCTGTCATCGCGCGCGCGGAGCGGCTGCACGAGAGGAGCAAAATCATCAAATAGCTTCATCCGTTAACGGTACGTTAATAATTCATAATTAATATTCCACTATGTCCTCAAACCTTTGTCAGTTTTTAGTGTGAAACATGGAGAAGAACGCGTTATTTCTGTGAATTTAGCTTGAGTTTAACTAAATATTTCAGATATGTATTGCAATTTTAGGCTTTTTGTTATATTGTGTGTTATGCATATGAAGGCAACTCTGACAGAACGACAATTATTTATGATATTATGCAATCAATGATAATATTATTAGAATATTTATATGATAGTAAATGTCTGTTTATAGGTGTTTATTTATGTAATAATGGTGTGATGGTTTTTAGGGGGACAATTATGTTTGATGTTATCATAAAAGTAAATGTTTAAATGAGCATGTTAGGCTAATAGCCTATTATAATGAAGGTAAATATAACTAATGTAATGCTAGAGAATAAAACAGATGGGGGGATGAAGAGAGATGCTGATAGTTATAGATCTACATGCTCAAACATGTGTGAAAACATCATCATCATCTTCATCAGCATCTTCTTTGTCTCTGTTTGTTTTGAGAGTGTTTTTATTATGATATACACAGATTATTGTTATTATGTGTAACACAAGAAAAGAAAATAATCAGTGTGCTGTTGTCCAAAAACAGCTCTTTTGTGTGTGTGTGTGTGTGGGGGGGGGGGGGGGGGGGGGGGGTATGTGAGGCCTGGTAAACCCTACGTTATGGGGACAAAATGTCCCCACAAGGATGGCAATATCCGAAATCCTTGTTCGTGTGGGATATTTTTTGGTCCCCATGAGGAAATCAGCTTATAAATCATACTAAGTGATGTTGTTTGAAAATGTAAAAATGCAGAATGTTTCCTGTGACGGGTAGGTTTAGGGATAGGGTTAGTGTAAGGGAATAGAATATACAGTCTGTACAGTATAAAAATCATTATGTCTATGGAAAGTCCCCATAAAACATGAAAACACAACATGAGTGAGTGTGAGAGTGTGAGTGTGTGAATGAGAGTGTGAGTGTAAGAGTTTGAGAGTGTGAGTGTGTGTGTGTGATTGTGTGAGAGTGTGAGTGTGAGAGTGTGTGAGTATGGGAGTGTGAGTGTGTGCGAGTATGGGAGTGTGAGTGTGTGAGTGAGTGTGTGAGTGAGAGTGTGTGAGTGTGAGTGTGAGAGTGAGAGTGTGAGAGTGTGTGAGTATGGGAGTGTGAGTGTGATTGTGTGAGAGCGTGAGTGAGTGTGAGTGAGTGTGAGTGTGAGTGAGTGTGAGTGTGAGAGCGTGAGTGAGTGTGTGAGTATGTGAATGTGAGTGAGAGTGTGAGAGTGTGTGAGTGAGAGTGTGTGAGTGAGAGTGTGAGTGTGAGTGTGTGAGTGTGTGAGTGTGTGAGTGTGAGAGTGTGTGAGTGTGAGTGTGTGTGAGTGAGAGTGTGAGTGTGAATGAGTGTGTGAGTGTGTGAGTGTGTGAGTGAGAGTGTGAGTGTGAGTGTGTGAGAGTGTGTGACTGAGAGTGTGTGTGTGAGTGTGTGAGAGTGTGAGTGAGTGTGTGAGTGAGAGTGTGTGAGTGTGAGTGTGTGAGAGTGTGAGTGAGAGTGTGAGTGTGTGAGTGTGAGAGTGTGTGAGTGTGTGATTGAGAGTGTGAGAGTGTGTGAGTATGGGAGTGTTAGTGTGTGAGTATGGGAGTGTGAGTGTGTGAGTGAGTGTGTGAGTGAGAGTGTGTGAGTGTGAGTGAGAGTGTGAGAGTGTGTGAGTATGGGAGTGTGAGTGTGATTGTGTGAGAGCGTGAGTGAGTGTGAGTGAGTGTGAGTGAGTGTGAGAGCATGAGTGAGTGTGTGAGTATGTGAATGTGAGTGAGAGTGTGAGAGTGTGTGAGTGAGAGTGTGTGAGTGAGAGTGTGAGTGTGAGTGTGTGAGTGTGAGAGTGTGTGAGTGTGAGTGTGTGTGAGTGTGTGAGTGTGAGTGTGTGTGAGTGAGAGTGTGAGTGTGAATGAGTGTGAGTGTGAGAGTGTGAGAGTGTGTGAGTGTGAGAGTGTGTGAGTGAGAGTGTGTGAGTGTGAGTGTGTGAGAGTGTGTGACTGAGAGTGTGTGTGTGAGTGTGTGAGAGTGTGAGTGAGAGTGTGAGTGTGTGAGTGAGAGTGTGTGAGTGTGAGTGTGTGAGAGTGTGAGTGAGAGTGTGAGTGTGTGAGTGTGAGAGTGTGTGATTGAGAGTGTGAGAGTGTGTGAGTGTGTGAGTATGGGCAGTGTTAGTGTGTGAGTATGGGAGTGTGAGTGTGTGAGTGAGTGTGAGAGCGTGAGTGTGTGTGTGTGTGAGAGTGAGTGAGTGTGAGAGTGTGTGAGTATGGGAGTGTGAGTGTGTGAGTGTGAGTATGGGAGTGTGAGTGTGTGAGCGGGAGTATGGGAGTGTGAGTGTGAGAGTGTGTGAGTATGGGAGTGTGAGAGGGTGTGAGTGAGAGTGTGAGTGTGAGAGGGTGTGAGTGAGAGTGTGTGAGTGTGAGTGAGAGTGTGAGAGCGTGAGTGAGTGAGAGCGTGAGTGAGTGTGTGAGTATGGGAGTGTGAGTGAGAGTGTGAGTTTGTGAGTGTGTGAGTGAGAGTGTGTGAGTGAGAGTGTGAGTGTGAGAGTGTGA
>CM060619.1:805489-810489 GCA_030578275.1 Meda fulgida
TATATATATATATATGCCATTTTAATTCAGTTTAATTTTAATATATAGTCTTTATTATTAACCTTTTTTATTTATTCTTTATTATATACAGTCAACAAAAATATAAAGATAAACAAAAATAAGAAAGAAGAAAAAATATGTATGTTTATATAAGTAATAACAATATTGATAATAAATAAGTGTTAATACAGAAACAATAACAAGGAAGATTAAAAAGAAAGAAACGTATACCTAGAAAAGAAACTTTGCACCTACGTATACAATAACTACTAACTGTAAGGAAATGAAAATAGAGTTTTTCTTGTGCTCTGTTTCTGGGCTCTGGATTTTAAGTGTGTGTTCATCATCGGAGACTCTTGGAATGGATCTTGAATTTCCATTGGCTGACGAATGAGCCTCTGCTCTGTGATTGGCTGCTGTGTGACGTGGTGTGTTGTGATTGGATAATGACTTTGCTGTCATATATAGGACCCCAGCGGACATCACCGACGGCACCGAAAACGATGCCCGCCCCCCCGCGTGTCATAAACTCCGCCCCCTTGACTGGCATCAAGCGGAACATCCCGATGACACGAAACGGAGGCGGCGACGCCGAGATCATGGAACTCAATCAGCAGGTAAAACAACTTCACTCGATGGTTTTTATAACGTTATATAAAGGAGGTTAGAAGGAGATACACATTTATAATATAGAAATATATTTTTGACCCGGAACACAAGCATGAGCCAATGAGAAGTGCAGAATGCAGCTTAATTTAAATATGTATTATTAGTGCTGGGGAACGATTAATCGCATCCAAAATAAAAGTTTGTGTTTACATAATATATATGTGTGTGTGTGTGTGTACTGTTTAATTATTTTGTATATATAAATACACACATATGCATGTATATATTTAAGAAATAGTTTCATTTATATATTTATACACAATTTAAATTAAATATAAATATTTTTCTTAAATATATACATGCACATGTTTGTATTTATATTTACAGAATATTCATACACAGTACACAGTACACACACACACACATATATATTATGTAAACACAAACTTTTATTTTGGATGCGATTAATCGTTGCCCAGCACTAATAATAAATATTTAAATGAAGCTGCATTCTGCACTTCTCATTGGCTCATCCTTGTGTTCAGAGTCAAAAATATATTTATATATTATAAATTAAAAAAATTATATAAATATTAAAATATTAAAAAAAGAACACAAGCATGAGCCAATGAGAAGTGCAGAATACAGCCTAATTTAAATATGTCTGTATTTTCATATATTGTGCGCTACTTCAACACATCACGATTCATTCGATTAGCATTTAAATTGCTTATTAACCAGAATTGATTAAGTACTAAAGTTTCAAGTACAGGCAAAAGATAAATAAGATTAAGCAACTATAAAATTAAGGTCATTGAATCATTCATTAACCACTTCGGCTTTGCAACATATCTTGGATTTTTTCCGAGATTTAGGCATGTCTGAACTTAAAAGAGCGTTTTCTTCCTGCAGCTGATGGATCTGAAATTGACGGTGAACGGTTTGGAGAAAGAAAGAGATTTTTACTTCAGCAAACTCCGAGACATTGAGCTGGTGTGTCAAGAGCACGAGAGCGACACGAACCCCGTCCTCGGCAAAGTGTTGGAGGTCCTCTACGCCACAGAGGTGACGTGCATAGAAACACAGCCGCTGTTAATGCAGTGCATTGTGGTCAGTTAGTGCAACTAAACATGCTAATAATGTCAATCATTTAACCACGGCATGACATCAGATTTATGAAGTATTGCATTTTTTTTTTTTTACTACACTTGTCATCATAAACCAGGGTTCGTAAAGAAGAAACCCTTGAAAACAGTCATATTTATGAAAAGTTCTTGAATTATTGAAAGACTATATGGGAAATTTATTTTTAATTTAATCTTTTCACACAAAATGAACGCTGCAATAGATATTCCCTCTATATCTATATCCCGTCTGATATATTATGAGTGAGATATTGCTCATAAATATCCAAGTATATGATACAGCTTTAATTTTTTGGTCAATCATATATTCATGGGAGAATAAATGAGTTTAAATAAGGAAAGCGATATATAAGTTTCCAGACACTGCTTGTGCTGCACTTGCACCATTTTGTTTTATTGGTTTATTTTTATATAGAATTTAAACGATAATAACGAAAGATATTGTTTGAGAAATGAGATCTCTGATTGGAAAAAAAAAGTAGTGCTTGAAAAGTCCTGAAATTTGATGTGACCGAATCTGTAAACGTAATGTTTATTAATATTTGTGTGTGTTTTCAGGATGGTTTTGCGCCTCCTTTGGACGATGAGATTGACGATCAGCCGCGAGATCAGGATGAATACTGATCTATCCTCTTCCTCACTGCAATCCCATCATCCTCTCTCTTCATCCTTCCTCTCTTCTCTCCCTCTCTTACACTCCTAATAGATCTATAGGCTAATAGACCGAGCAGGGGCGTGTCTATGCTAATGAAGTGTGAAGTCATGCAGTGACGCTGATGTTTTATTGGCTGTGGGTTTTAATTAAGAGTCCGGATGACTCGAGCACTGAACCTAAAAGTGAATGATGATGCAGTGACACTTTCTCTCACACACACACACACACACACACACACACACACACACACACACACACACACACACACACACACACACACACACACTCTGATCTTTTGCGGTGCTGATGTAGCTGACACACACAGCCAAGGTTATTGACTAACATTTTTTTATTTGGGCTCCCATCAGCTAATTTATTAGAGAGTTTTATGCTGATGTTTATATATATATATAATAATAATAATAATTATTATTATTATTATTATTTTTCAACTTTAGAAGGGTTTTTAGTTGCAATGAATTAAGTGGACAGTGTATGGAAACTTGTTTCCGCCAAGGAATTAAAAAATAAATGCGTAATTGTGACTTTTTATCGCATAATTCAGGCTTTGTTTTTCTTAAAGTTTTGATTTAAAAAAAAAGGCAGAATTTCAAGGTAATAACTCGCCATTGCACAATTTTGTTTTTTATTCTGTGGTGAAAACAGCTTGTTTCCGCCATTGAATAAAAAAAAAAAAAAAATTTTTTCCATATCACAATTTTTTTTCTTGCAACAGCAAGTTTATATTTCGCAGTTCTATTCATAACCTGCAATTTTATGATTTTTTTTTGTCTCATAATTGCAAGAAAAAAGTTAGAATTGCAAAATATAAACTCGCTATTGCAAACAAAAAGTCAGAATTGCAAAATATATAATCACTTTTGCAAAAAAAGTCACGATTGCAAAAAATGTAATCACTATTGTGAAAAAGTCTGAATTATGAAACAAAATCACTATTGCGGAAAAAAAAAAGTCTGAATCTCGAAATATAAAAAAGGTATTTCATGGGAAAAAGTAGAATTACAAAACAAAAACTCGCTATTGCGAGAAAAATGCATGGAAAAAAATCAGAATTGTGAGTTATTAACTTGCAATTGTGAGAAATAAAGTCTGAATTTTGAGTTTTTCTAATTTTTTTATCCCGTGACAGAAACGAGTTCCTCTAGAAAGCTTCTCTGATAAAGACAGCGAATGAAGTGTCCGTGAGCGTGTGCTCTCCTGGTCTGGTTGTGCTTCTGCTAGAGAATGCATTCACAATCACACCAGGATCACGTGCTGAGAAATACACGGAGTCGTATGTTGACTTTATAGGTTTTTTTTTTTTTTTACAAATTTTTACAATCACTACCACACATTTTCTCAAAAACTTAGGTCACTTTCTCAAACTCTTCCCAGCTTCCAGCTTTGGCACAGCGGTAAATTTCACATTCAAAACGACCAAAACACCAAGTCATTGTTCCAGAACACTAGCAGAGGGTTCGTCACTTTCCCACTTGTTAAACACGAGCGTTATACACTGATTGCTTGTGTAAAGGTTCGTAATTAACTAGAATGACTCTTCTGTTTACAACTCACTGCTGTTTGTTACATAGCGCATGTTTACATTACAATAAAATATTGATAAATATCCCCTTTTGTATAGATAGTAATGAAACTGAGCTTGTGTAGGTGTTCAGATACACCTAATGGTTTAATAGCATTTCATTTTTTAGATTTGGAATACTGAGTAAATGTTGCAAATAATTCAGTTTTTCATTATGTTCGGCTTAAATCGAGCCGCGTGTAAAGATGTAAACTGAGTTTTGCTGGTGTTTGAAATGTATTCGTGTGATTGACAGATGTCGCCATTAAATGCATTTCGTGCCAAAGCGATTAATAATCCTCAGTTTATCCACATAGACTGAAGAGTTTTCAAAAGTGACCGAGAAATGTGTCCTAGTGACTGTAAAAACTGTGTTGTGTGTGTGTGTTTTCTCAGTAATTGCTGATAAATCATTATTATTAGTGCAGGTGTGAGAGTTTTATTTATTTATGAAGGAAACCGTGGCATCAATAAGAACAATTAACACTAAATGAAAATGGCAAAGAAATCCATTACTAATGTTTAACTGACTGACTACATGGAACAGAGTTTTTTAGCTGCTGTATTTTAATTTAACATTTCTTGCTCTGTCTTTGTTTTATTGCACAGATATCACAGGTTGATTTTGATTGACAGGACCTGTGCCATTAACCCTTTCACCCCTGCTGTCGAATGCAAACAAGCATCCATTTGGAGTTTTACTATGTAAAATAAAAATGTGTGCAGGGAATGAAAGACACGCTGTTCACTGCTTTATTTACACTATACTGCTGTTTTTCAATATAAACATCTAAACATTGATAAATGAACAAATAATAATAAAGAGAGCATCCGCTAGATATGTATATGTACATCTATGTTTATATGGCATCCGCTATATTACAATGCATGTATCATAAAATATGTACAGTACATGATGTCTGAAAAGGTAAAAGCGACGAACTTGAGTTTTGCTGTGTAGTTTTATTTTGTTTAGGGAAAATAAAACGTAGCAATTGAGCTTAATGAA
>CM060619.1:815489-845489 GCA_030578275.1 Meda fulgida
ACCGTCTGAATGTCACAAGACTCCAGTGGTTAATCTGTCCTGCAGGAAAACTGTTTCTGCAGATCTGATCTAATGCTGTGTTTGTGTGTCTAGATTACCCATACTGCCTTGCAGGGAAGGAGCTGAAGGGTATTATTAAAAACCTGCTGGGCAAATGTTCCGACACGCTGCCCGAGTTCTTCGACCACTGCGTGTTTACCATGATCCGAGAGCAGGACCGACAGCCAAGTGAGTCGAGCCACATTTATTTACACAGACACTGACTGGTGGTTCAGTTTGATTCAGATTTAGTGGTCATGTGGTTTTGGCCATTTGGCCAAGAAAATGTTGCCGATATATTAATGTATTATTTCCTTCAGATGCATCAACATGATGGATTTCAGTTGCTTGAAATATGATTGGAATCACTTCAAAAATGAAAATACAGTAAAGTGCAACATGCACGTCTGTCATATCGGCTACATAAAATTATAATATGAACATCATTGTAATTGTTTGTGTGTGTGTGTGGGACATTTCTCTTTTGTTTTTGTAGTCAGGCTCTCAAAAATGCTATATATCTATTTAAAGTTGATTGGCCAATATATTGGTTTTTGGCTTTCAAATATAAAGAATTATTGGTATCAGCCAACAATTTCATATCGGTGCATCACTATTATACTTCATAAAAATGAGTCAACAGGCTTTCATAGACAATCTATGAAATAGAACAAAATAAGTCAATATTGTTTCTAAAATGTAAGTAACTTAATTCTTACACTAAAATGAATCGCGTTTTGGTGATTCCCGTGTTATTTTTTGTTATTGAAGATTTAATCAAGCTTCTTGTCCATATATTTATATATTATTTATAAAAATTTGTCTACAGGCTTACATAGACAATCTATCAAGTCTGGGAAGGTCTCTTAAAGTTTCATTACAAGTTGTACAATACAAAAGCAATTAATACATTAAATTCTTACATGCAAGCTCTTTAAACGTTTGAATTTCTCAGACGTGAAATGTGATCGATTGAAATGCACATTTATTGCGGTAGTCTGTAGTGGTTGCAGTGCTTGTGTGTTTGCAGGTGAATCTCTGCATGGCTACAGGATGTGCATTCAGGCTGTCATGCAGGACAAACCCAAAATCGCCACGCAGAACCTCGCCGACGTGAGTAAACTCTTCACACACCGGCATTACACCCAACGGGGCAGCTATCCATTCAGATGAGCACATTTTTGATTTCGATTCTGATTAGACTCATATGGATATCGGTTTATAGGATGAAGATATTCTTGATGAAATCTGAGCGCTGGAT
This sequence comes from Meda fulgida, assembly GCA_030578275.1. Classification (NCBI taxonomy): domain Eukaryota; kingdom Metazoa; phylum Chordata; class Actinopteri; order Cypriniformes; family Leuciscidae; genus Meda; species Meda fulgida. The sequence goes on from CM060619.1 coordinate 816,790, forward strand.
CACTCCTCCACACTAGTCCATCGGCTTCTTCAGGGAGTGAAACTTGCCGGCCTCGAAAAGTTATTAAAAACATCGTTAAAATAGTCCGAGTGACTACAGTGGCTCAATCTTAAGTTTCTCAAGCGACGAGAATACTTTTAGTGCGCAAAAACATCAAAAATTACGCCTTTATTTCAACTCTTTATTTCCTTCTGAGTCCGTTAAACTGGTGTAACAGCGTAAGCTTCTGTTGCTGTACGTCACACGCATCACACACATGACCAGCGTCGGCCAATAGCGAGCCTGCGTGAGACGTAGCTCTACGCAAACACACTAGTTTAACTGACTAGAGGCCCACGAGAAGGAAATGAAGAGTTGAATAAAGTCATTATTTTTGTTTGTTTTTGCGCACTAAAAGTATTCTCGTCGCTTGATGAACTTAAGATTGACCCACTGTAGTCACTCAGACTATTTTAACGATGTTTTTAATAACTTTTCAAGAAAATTAACAATCCCTGAAGAAGCCGCTGGACTAGTGTGGAGGAGTGATCCAGCGCTCAGATTTCATCACAAATATCTTCATTCGTGTTCCGAAGATGAACGAAGGTCTGATGGGGTTGAACAACATGAGGGCGAGTAAATACTGACAGATTTTACATTTTTGGGTGAACTATCCCTTTAATACAAATCCTATTTTTTTTTTAGTTTTTTTTTAAAGAACAGTAAACATAAGTCAAGTCGAGTCAAGTGTATTTATATAGCGCTTTTCACAATATAAATTGCATCAAAGCAGCTTCACAGTATCAATCAAATAACATAACAATGTTTGTTTCTTAGTGGAGAAAAAAAAAATCATCTTATGTAACATAAGTTAAAAGTGGTTAATTAATAAAAAGAAATGAAGAGCCACAAACCTGTATATTAAACTCTATTTTTGGTAGACTACATTATAACAAAACCCAACTCTATAATTCAAATGCATACAATGAATAGATGAAAAATTGATGCTGAAAATTGGACAGTCAGAAGAGTCGCATGCCTTGATCAAACACGATCAGGTTATTTTATGTTTTAGATAAAACACATAAAATCTCACTGTAACATGCAAACCTATGAACAGTGGAGGAAAACTAATACTGGCTTTTGGATGATGGATAAATAAATACGGAAAAAAATGGATTTGTGGCCTTTGAGAATCGATTTTGAAAGCGATTGATCGAAAAAAACGATTGCCCAGCCCTAGCAACTAATAGACTCTTATGACACTGTTACATGCAATGAAAGTGTATTAACCGTGTAATGAGGTGTGTGTGACCTCTCCACAGCACCTGGAGCTGCTGCGCTCGCATCAGAACCGGCCCGTCACGTGCTTGACCATCATGTGGGCGCTGGGACAGGCGGGCTTCTACGACCTCGGCCAGGGCATCAGGGGTGAGCGGTGTGGAGAAATATCTGCTGATGTGCGCAACTGCACTTTCTCTGGGGACTGAACACGACCAGCGAGACGGAAACTTGTGAACTTTATGCTGGTTTTCCTCACTGCCCTCTGAAAGGCCTCGTATTCAACACGGCTTTATTTGTTTCTTGGGCCAAATGCACTCATAACTTTTCCATGTATCTTTTTCAACACTGTTTTCATCTAGTATTAAACTGACTGTTTTTGCTGCTGTTCCTTTAAGGATTCTGTGCGTAAATCACAGTCTCGATTCAAACACACCCACATGATCTCAGTCCTAAAGGACAGTGATTCGGCTCTGTCTATCGCTAGTGAGCAAAATAGAGGAAATTACCTTTTGAAAGTAACTTGACACTTCAAATAAAATTTGTTTTGATCACATCGTTACACCAGTAGGTGTCGACAAGTGACTGAATGATTCAATGACAAACATTTTTTAAACAATCAAGAGATTTGTTCAATAATGCTGATTCTTCCATTAATGAAACAAGTGAAGACTTTACGAGTGATTCATTGAATCATTCAAGATATTCGTTCAATAATGCTGACTCATCCATTAATGAAACAAGTGAAGACTTTACGAGTGAGTCATTGAATCATTCAAGAGATTCGTTCAATAATGCTGACTCATCCATTAATGAAATAAGTGAAGACTTTACGAGTGAGTCATTGAATCATTCAAGAGATTCGTTCAATAATGCTGACTCATCCATTAATGAAATAAGTGAAGACTTTACGAGTGAGTCATTGAATCATTCAAGAGATTCGTTCAATAATGCTGACTCATCCATTAATGAAACAAGTGAAGACTTTACGAGTGATTCATTGAATCATTCAAGAGATTTGTTCAAAAACACTGATTCATCCAGTAATGAAACAAATTAAGTCTTTACGGCATTTCATCATTTGTTCAAACAGATCAAAAAAGTCATGATTCTGAGTTTACCCAGAAAAGTGCAGCTCTAACGTCCATGACCTGTTTGCTGTTGTTGTCTTGTAGTTTGGTTGGGAATTATGCTTCCCGTTCTTGGGATGAAAGCGCTCTCTGCGTACGCCGTCGCTTATCTGGAGCGACTCCTCACGTAAGTCTTTACAAGATCTGTACTTTCAATCTGGAAGTCCTGCACTATCTGAGCAGAAGCTCATGGTGTGTTGTATCCGTGTTTCAGGCTTCATGCCAACCTGACCAAAGGTTTCGGGATCATGGGGCCGAAAGAGTTCTTCCCGCTGCTGGACTTTGCTTACATGCCCAAAAACGCCCTGTCACAAAGGTAAGGCACTTTACGTGAGTCATTGAATCATTCAAGAGATTTGTTCAATCATGCTGATTCTTCCATTAATGTTAGGAGTGAGTCATTGAATCATTCATTCAAGAGACTTGTTTAAATACACTGACTCATGCAGTAATGAAACAAGTGAAGACTTTACGAGTGAGTCATTGAATCATTCAAGAGATTTGTTCAATCATGCTGATTCTTCCATTAATGTTAGGAGTGAGTCATTGAATCATTCATTCAAGAGATTTGTTTAAATACACTGACTCATCCAGTAATGAAAAAAGTGAAGACTTTACGTGAGTCATTGAATCATTCAAGAGATTTGTTCAATCATGCTGATTCTTCCATTAATGTTAGGAGTGAGTCATTGAATCATTCATTCAAGAGACTTGTTTAAATACACTGACTCATGCAGTAATGAAACAAGTGAAGACTTTACGAGTGAGTCATTGAATCATTCAAGACATTTGTTCAATCATGCTGATTCTTCCATTAATGTTAGGAGTGAGTCATTGAATCATTCATTCAAGAGACTTGTTTAAATACACTGACTCATCCAGTAATGAAACAAGTGAAGACTTTACGTGAGTCATTGAATCATTCAAGAGATTTGTTCAATCATGCTGATTTTTCCATTAATATTAGGAGTGAGTCATTGAATCATACGCTCAAGAGACTTGCTCAAAAACACTGACTCATCCAGTAATGAAACAAGTGAAGACTTTACGTGAGTCATTGAATCATACGCTCAAGAGACTTGTTCAAAAACACTGACTCATGCAGTAATAAAACAAGTGAAGACTTTACGAGTGAGTCTGAGATGCACAAGCGATCAGGCGGCCACTGAGGTGTGTGTGTGTGTGCTGATTGTTTTCTGCTGGTTGTTTCTAGCCTGCAGGAGCAGTTGTGTCGGCTTTATCCGCGGCTGAAGGTTCTGGCGTTCGGAGCGAAACCCGAATCGACCCTGCACACGTACTTCCCGTCATTCCTGTCACGAGCAACGCCGAACTGCCCTGATGCCATGAAGAAAGAGGTGCGACACATCAACTGGAGCCTTTTAAATTCAGTTTTAGTTTTTCCCATATTCCAATTTTTTTTCCACGTTCCTTTTTTTTCTTTCACACATTCAGTTTTATTTTATATTTCCAAATTCAGTTTTATTTTTCCACATTCCGTTTTATTTAAATTTGAATTGTAATCAAATAAATCCCTGAAACTTTAACAATTTAATTAATCTTTTAAAATACATTTTGAACAATTTCTTTTACATTTTTTTAAGGCATACAACTGAGGTTTACTGTTTAAATGAGTTACCTACTATACAATAGTAATATATTCCTGTCATAATTTCTTCAAGTAAAACCAAACTTTATTTTGTCAAGTTGTAGTGTGTGTGTGCACGTGTGTGTGTGTGTCTGATGATAGTTTTCTTCTAAACTTTGTAACATTCTACAGTCAATTCTATTTTTATGACTGGATTCTGTAATATTCCGTCTGTTTCCTTTGATTAATGTGCGGTTATCCCTGTTATAAATGAAGCTGCTGTGTGTGTGTGTGTGTGTGCAGCTCCTCAGAAGCCTGAGCGAGTGTTTGACCGTCGACGGCCAGAGTTTGAGCGTTTGGAGGCAGTTATACACCAAACACCTGCCTCAGTCCAGGTGACCTGCATCAACTATTAAAACACATCAGGAGGTTTCATTGAACATCTTATTCAATGCTTTCTTTCTGTGTTCAGTCTGCTGTTAAATCACCTGCTGAAGTCGTGGAAAACACTTCCTCCGAAGGTAAGAGCGCATCTCACACACACACACACACACACACACACACACACACACACACACAGAGACTGGTCATCTCATGCTCCTCACGTCGTGTGTCGTTGTTTAGTTGCAGAAAAACCTCCAGGACACCATCCAGTCCTTCAGAGTGACCAATGACGAGCTGCAGACCAGCACCAACACACACGACATTCACGACTGCAACTCGCTCTGCAATGTAAGACACACACTCTCGCACGCACACACACACACACACGCACACACCCACATACATACATACACTGACCTAAAGGATTATTAGGAACACCTGTTCAATTTCTCATTAATGCAATTATCTAATCAACCAATCACATGGCAGTTGCTTCAATGCATTTAGGGGTGTGGTCCTGGTCAAGACAATCTCCTGAACTCCAAACTGAATGTCAGAATGGGAAAGAAAGGGGATTTAAGCAATTTTGAGCGTGGCATGGTTGTTGGTGCCAGACGGGCCGGAGTATTTCACAATCTGCTCAGTTACTGGGATTTTCACACACAACATTTCTAGGGTTTACAAAGAATGGTGTGAAAAGGGAAAAGCATCCAGTGTGCGTCAGTCCTGTGGGCGGAAATGCCTTGTTGATGCTCGAGGTCAGAGGAGAATGGGCCGACTGATTCAAGCTGATAGAAGAGCAACTTTGACTGAAATAACCACTCGTCACACCCGAGGTGTGCAGCAAAGCATTTGTGAAGCCACAACACGCACAAGCTTGAGGCGGATGGGCTACACCAGCAGAAGACCCCACCGGGTACCACTCATCTCCACTACAAATAGGAAAAAGAGGCTACAATTTGCAAGTTGGACAGTTGAAGACTGGAAAAATGTTGCCTGGTCTGATGAGTCTCGATTTCTGTTGAGACATTCAGATGGTAGAGTCAGAATTTGTCGTAAACAGAATGAGAACATGGATCCATCATGCCTTGTTACCACTGTGCAGGCTGGTGGTGGTGGTGTAATGGTGTGGGGGTGTTTTCTTGGCACACTTTAGGCCTCTTAGTGCCAATTGGGCATCGTTTAAATGCCACGGCCTTCCTGAGCATTGCTTCTGACCATGTCCATCCCTTTATGGCCACCATGTACCCATCCTCTGATGGCTACTTCCAGCAGGATAATGCACCATGTCACAAAGCTCGAATCATTTCAAATTGGTTTCTTGAACATGACAATGAGTTCACTGAACTAAAATGGCCCCCACCGTCACCAGATCTCAACCCAATAGAGCATCTTTGGGATGTGGTGGAACGGGAGCCTCGTGCCCTGGATGTGCATCCCACAAATCTCCATCAACTGCGAGATGCTATCCTATCAATATGGGCCAACATTTCTAAAGAATGCTTTCAGCACCTTGTTGAATCAATGCCACGTAGAATTAAGGCAGTTCTGAAGGCGAAAGGGGGTCACACACAGTATTAGTGTGTGTTCCTAATAATCCTTTAGGTGAGTGTACATACATGCATATATACACGCACGCACACACACACATGCATATATATATATACACACACACACACACATGCATATATACACACACACATACATATATATATATATACACACACACTCACACGCACGCACACACTCGCAGACATGCATACACACGCACACACACACCCACATGCATATATACACACACATACATATATATACACACACACACTCACACGCACGCACACACTCGCAGACATGCATACACACGCACACACACACACACACACACACACACACACACACATATATATATACATACACACACACACCCATACATATTCAGACACACACTCACACGCACACACACACTCGCAGACATGCATACACACGCACACACACACACACACACACACACACACACATATATATATACATACACACACACACCCATACATATTCAGACACACTCACACGCACACACACACTCGCAGACATGCATACACATGCACACACACACACACACACACACACACATTTATACATATATATATATATATACACACACACACCCATACATACATATTCAGACACACATGCATACAAAACACGTACATTCTCACACACACACACACAAACACACTGGCAAATCTGTATAATTATATGGTGTGCAAAAATGAACTGCTTTAATTGATGCTGCGCACTTGAACGCTCTTTGTCCTGTGCGACACACAGCAGTATTTCTGCATGCTGATATGCTGTCGCACTTTTACCCATCAGTCCCTGCAGCAGAAGATGAGCGGGCAGGGCTTCCCCTGGTGGCGCGTGCTGATGATGACGCTGGTGTTCGTGGCGGGCTTCATCGCGCATGACGTCAGGTCACATGGCTCGTTCACAGACTCCACCACAGCGCTGTACCTGGAGAGGTCAGGGGTCACCGCCGTATCCCAGCAGGCCTGGAGCAAAGCGTCACATTACGGCCAACAGGGCGTCAGGTCAGAGTGAGCCAGAGATGGTATTATATTAAGCATCTAACATTCTCGCGACGCCGGCTAAACATCGCGATGGACGATGATGTCGTCTATAGGCCTAGCGTGCTGGGTGTGAGGTCACATGACTCACGAGTGTTGGTGTGCTTGCAGCTGGTTGGCCGAGAACACGCCGCATTATTACTCGCGTGGCGTGGAGGCCGTCGGGCCGCTGCTGGAGGACGGGCAGGACCGGGCGAAGGTGGCGTGCGCTGTCATCGCACAGAAGAGCTCACAACTACTCCTGTGGATGCAGGAGAACGTGCCGCGGCTCGTAGAATGGGTGAGAATCACACACTCGCTTTTTTTTTTTTATTCTGAGGTGAAAAAAACACGTGTTTTTGCAGTAGGGCTGCACGAGTTGGGGGAAATCTCAAATTGTTTGTTTAGAATTAAATTATTAATTAATACTTATTCACTCACCGGCCAATCTGGCTACTAGATTAAGTTACCGGCCATTCAGAACTTCTACTAGCCGGAGAAAAAAAAAATATATATACCAGATTAACTTATTCACAACTTGTGTGTGTGTGTGTGTGTGTGTGTGTGTGTGTGTGTGTGTGTGTATATATATATATTCTATATTCTATATAAACTGTGACATAGTTAATCTGGTTTGTCTTATTATTTTCTTTTCTTTTTGGCTAGTGTATATATATTCGGATCTCATACATTAATTTCTTATTCAAACACAATCCTGCCGTCCAGCATCTCCTCTTCCTCCTTCATCCTCATCACCACAAATGTTTTAGGTGGACAGATTCATACAGTACAAAGAACATCAAAAAAATTTAGGATGTTGGAAAATAACAATGTTTTTTCTGTAAACCAAATGCTTTTTAATCCGTTTGAATAAGGAAATCTCTTTGTCATGGCGGTTAAAGGTACATCAGCCTTTGCATCTGCTGCACTTTATTAGTAGCATTTCTGTTGTATTGGTTTATTTTTGTTTATCTTTTTTAGAATTTGAAAGATAATAAAGATATTGTTTGATAAGTGAGATCTCTGATTGAAGCACTTGAAACCCCCCCCCCAAAAAAACCTGTTTCATTTTACAGTATCTGTATAAACCGTGTGTGTGTGTGTGTTCGTTCCTCCTCACTCAGATCCATGCAAACACTCCAGAGAGTGTGTTTCAGTTCATGGAGTACGTGAAGGAGCTTCTGCTGTACATCCATGAGCGCTTCATCATCCCGTCACTGCGGTATCTGTCCACAGCTCTGCAACACACCTGGAAGAACCTACAGGACTCCTGCAAGTCAGTCATCAACACTGAACACACACATTGTTTCAGGCTCTACTAGAACAGGTTTTCCTGCTTGAATGTTGATTATTTCCTCATATTCTCCATTGTTGCGGCTCCTCTCTTCCCAGTCTGTCAGTAACGCTCTGTTTACTTCCTGTCTCTATGAAGCCCCTCCTCCTGAAAAGCACACTGTGCTCTGATTGGTCGGCTGGATCAGTGTGTTGTGATTGGTCGAGCGCTTCGATTGTGTTTAGGAAATGTCCCGCCCCTTACCATAACCGCCAGTTTAACACACTACTAACTAACTCAACCAGGCCCCGCCCCTTTATTCTGCGTATTAATTATTATAATGAGGAATATTGTGACGTGTTCGTTCCTGGAAGAAACTCGAGCATTATCACACGAGTGCCGTCTGTGTCCTGAGTATCACGAGTTCAAATGTGATATTGATTTTATACAACATTTCAATATATAAGAAGTTAATATTGTTATTTTTGGCATAATATTGTCTGCTTTTTACTTAATTAGATTAATATATTTCAATCGATTGACAGTCCTAATATATATATATATATATATATTGACCCCTTTTGAACTTACACATGCAAATAACCTCTGCTATGATTGGCTAACGTCCTCGCATGTGAATTAAGTAACTGGCTCTGTGAGTTGCTGAGCAGATGTTGACGTGTGAATGTGGGCGGTCTTATGTTAATGAGTTTTGCAAAATCAATTCACGTTTATTTGTACAGCGCTTTTAACAATATACATCATTTCAAAGCAGCTTTACAGAAAGTGCACGAGTCCATATTACAGTTTACAGTGTCTGTTATCAGAGGAACCGGTCTAACTTATGCATTTGTAACCCCTGGATCAATGTTATGCCAAAAATCATTAGAATATTAAGTAAAGATCATGAAGATATTTAGTAAATTTCCTACCATAAATATATAAAACCTTTATTTTTGTGAGTGAATGCAGCAAAATCTTTTTTTTTTGCACCCTCAGATTCCAGATTTTCAAATAAATGTATCTCTGCCAAATATTATCATATCCTAACAAACCATACATCAATGGAAAGCTTATTTATTTTTCAGATTATGTATAAATCTCAATTTTAGAAAGAATTGACCCATGTGACTGGTTTTGTGGTCCAGGGTCACATTTCAGAAATGTACATATACAAAGTCACAGTTGGCTAAAAATGTATTAATTGAATGCATGCGCTGTTTTGTGTCTGTAGTGGCGAGGTGTCTCTGCACTGCTTGCAGGATCACGTGAGGTCCTTCACCAACAGCACCTGGGTTTACCTGCAAGACGCCACCACTGCCATCAAGAGCCGAGCGCAGGAGCTCCTGTCACGAGCGTGATGCGCACATTTTTAAACAGACGTTTCTTCACCTCCTTTTTTCTGTTGCTTTTTTTTTGTCAATTTGCATGAGATTTTATATCTGTTGTACTGACAGTTCTGTCTTTTATGCAGATGTTTTTCTTGGTGTTTATTTTACACAAAGTTGCCAATCCAGACAGAGTTGAAAAGAGGCTGTTTTTTTACACACACACACACACTCACACACACACTCACACACACACTCACACACACACTCACACACACACACACACACACACACACCTCTTGTCCCGAAGTAAACCTGTCTGTGGTGAAGGACAGAGACGGATCACTAATGACTACTGCTGCTGGCTGAGCTCTTTACTTGAACACTGAATATTAATGTGACGCCCCTGTGGGATTGGATGATTTACTGTTTCTGGCCCATATGAAGCAACAAAAAGCGACTGAACCTCGTGTGCTAGATTGCAAATCAAACCTACACCCTCTGGTTTTGGCCTGTTTGGGATTTGCCAGAGGTTCTGTTTCAGATTAACACATTATTGAAAGTTTGAATCTGGTGTGTGTCCTGTAAGATGAGCTTATTTGTTACTTTGTAAATGATTTATAAATAAATCAACCAATGCTGTTCAGTTCTGCTCATTCCATCTGTTTTGTTTCAATTTTCATTGGGATGGAACCCAAATGCTTTTGTTTGAATGTATAAATACAATTATTTGTTGAAGAAAGCATGAAATTAACAATATATAGTGTGTGTGTGTGTGTGTGTGTGTGTGTGCGTGCGTGCACACAAACATGTAAACATATAAACATAAAAGTCTTGAACCGGTGAACCGTTGTGGGTATTTGTGTACATTCATAGTTGACAGTATTCAGGACATCTTCAATCCCTTCGATAGCTCAGTTGGTAGAGCGGAGGACTGTAGAGGTCATTCACTGGCATCCTTAGGTCGCTGGTTCGAATCCGGCTCGAAGGAAGATTTTTTTAATTGTTTTTATAAAACGGTTAGTTCAAGTCCTTGATTCTGATTGGTCTTTTACCGCTTCACCCAACGGTCGTATGTATCGCTACACAACACCCATAGCAACCACTCAGCAAATTAAACATAATAGTTCTCTTTGATAAGCTCGAGTAAGCGAGTGTACCTGCATTTACAATAGATATAGCATTTGTCTTCAAGTCAGTCCTATATTCTTAATAAAAAATCCGTTTGAATGTCCGCAGCGATATCTTGTCTTTTTCACGTTCCCTGACACGCTAGTCATTTCTACTGACGCACTCATAAAGACAGTCTTTGCCGCCATCTAGTGGCGAAAATATGTATGTACCGTAACTTCTGTTGTTGTTCACGGTCAGGGTGGGACTATTTTTTTTTTCTAGCGGAAGGAAGGCTTTTAGTTATTTTAAAAGCTACAAAAAATGAAAGTTGATTCAAACGTTTTTTTGGCTTTAATATTTATTTGGCTTGGTTACCGTTTTATGAAAGCAAACAGGCACTCGAGGCTAGTGCTGTATCGTAAATAAGTCACGGCTGACACCAATAATTTAACTATAAGGATAACTATATATACAGGTCCTTCTCAAAAAATTAGCATATTGTGATAAAGTTCATTATTTTCCATAATGTAATGATAAAAATTAAACTTTCATATATTTTAGATTCATTGCACACCAACTGAAATATTTCAGGTCTTTTATTGTTTTAATACTGATGATTTTGGCATACAGCTCATGAAAACCCCAAATTCCTGTCTCAAAAAATTAGCATATTTCATCCGACCAATAAAAGAAGTGTTTTTAATACAAAAAAAGTCAACCTTCAAATAATTATGTTCAGTTATGCACTCAGAATACTTGGTCGGGAATCCTTTAGCAGAAATGACTGCTTCAATGCGGCGTGGCATGGAGGCAATCAGCCTGTGGCACTGCTGAGGTGTTCTGGAGGCCCAGGATGCTTCGAGAGCGGCCTTAAGCTCATCCAGAGTGTTGGGTCTTGTGTCTCTCAACCTTCTCTTCACAATATCCCACAGATTCTCTATGGGGTTCAGGTCAGGAGAGTTGGCAGGCCAATTGAGCACAGTAATACCATGGTCAGTAAACCATTTCCCAGTGGTTTTGGCACTGTGAGCAGGAGCCAGGTCGTGCTGAAAAATGAAATCTTCATCTCCATAAAGCTTTTCAGCAGGTGGAAGCATGAAGTGCTCCAAAATCTCCTGATAGCTAGCTGCATTGACCCTGCCCTTGATAAAACACAGTGGAGCAACACCAGCAGCTGACATGGCACCCCAGACCATCACTGACTGTGGGTACTTGACACTGGACTTCAGGCATTTTGGCATTTCCTTCTCCCCAGTCTTCCTCCAGACTCTGGCACCTTGATTTCCGAATGACATGCAACCACTGAGCAACAGTCCAGTGAAGCTTCTCTGTAGCCCAGGTCAGGCGCTTCTGCCGCTGTTTCTGGTTCAAAAGTGTCTTGACCTGGGGAATGCGGCACCTGTAGCCCATTTCCTGCACACGCCTGTGCACGGTGGCTCTGGATGTTTCTACTCCAGACTCAGTCCACTGCTTCCGCAGGTCCCCCAAGGTCTGGAGTCGGTCCTTCTCCACAATCTTCCTCAGGGTCCGGTCACCTCTTCTCGTTTTTTGCCACACCTTTTCCTTCCCACAGACTTCCCACTGAGGTGCCTTGATACAGCACTCTGGGAACAGCCTATTTGTTCAGATATGTCTTTCTGTGTCTTACCCTCTTGCTTGAGGGTGTCAATGATGGCCTTCTGGACCGCAGTCAGGTCGGCAGTCTTACCCATGATTGTGGTTTTGAGTAATGAAACAGGCTGGGAGTTTTTAAAAGCCTCAGGAATCTTTTGCAGGTGTTTAGAGTTAATTAGTTGATTCAGATGATTAGGTTAATAGCTCGTTTAGAGAACCTTTTCATATGCTAATTTTTTGAGACAGGAATTTGGGGTTTTCATGAGCTGTATGCCAAAATCATCAGTATTAAAACAATAAAACACCTGAAATATTTCAGTTGGTGTGCAATGAAACTAAAATATATGAAAGTTTAATTTTTATCATTACATTATTGAAACTTTATCACAATATGCTATTTTTTTAGAAGGACCTGTATATATATATATATATTTATTTATTTAGGCAATCTCTTTTTGTATGTACTTTACATACAGTAATACATTTAATTAAAAAAAATATATAAACGAATAATTCAACAAAACATTTAAAGCAATATAAACTAAACACAATCAATTAATACAAATAAATAACATGGCGAAAAAATGTATTAAAAATTGTCATCTTCAGGAAATCAGGAGGTAACTTATAGTTATAACGATAACTATATTTGCGTACGAACTAACGAACGATAACGGTCTGTTTATTCTAAGCTCGCGCTGCGGGTTAAAAGTGTGTACAACGTCATTGAACATGTTGTTGCTGTTCTTGTTGCATTCTTTTTCAATAATAAAGAAAGTGTTTATTTATATATTTATAAGTATTTATGTTCAATGACGTCTGTACAACGTCATTGAACATGTTGTTGCTGTTCTTGTTGCATTCACGGCTTTACCAGCAGATGTCCTCAGCATGCCGTGTTTCGAGTGAAGTTAGTGTAATGATCTAATATTATAACAGTGAATATAGCTGACATAGCCAATATAGTGAAATAAAAACAACACTAGAAACAAACGCTGGATACCTGAGTTAATACTTCTACCATTTATTCAGAAGGTATGAACGATTGTTTTCCATATCCATTTTCTTTCTGAAAAGGGGGTTTGACTTGTCAAACAGTGGTGGATTTTTTCTGCCATTTTAAATAGGCAAGCCTTTAAATTAAAATGAATTATGATTGGCTTTCTGATGTTGAACGTATCGTTTACCACCAGGAAAAAATCGTTCCGATAGTTATCCCAACGAAATCGTTATTGTTATAGCCGTGTTTAGAACTTTGCTAGTCTTTTATTATTGGAAAAGATTTTTAGAACTATATCTTCTTGGTGTGAACGGGCCTTTATTCAAGATACAGCACAGCCTCTCGTAACGTTACCTTATTGCTTAAATAACATATATAATGTGCGGAGTTCGATTCAGTTTAGCACAATACTGATAACAGTATGAACATTATGTTATACACAACCACCAATATCTAGTATGCTGAAACAGTTTCCGAAGCCAATTAAGAGAATGTATACGGGGTCCTAACTGGTCTGAGCTAGGAAACAGAAGGAAACTTTTTTTTTAAACATTTACTTTTTAAGAAATGTAGCTTTCGTAGATTTTGATTTCATTTATATATAGTATGCAGCGACAGATGAAGTACGCGGGGGATTAGCTCAGATGGTAGAGCGCTCGCTTAGCATGCGAGAGGTAGCGGGATCGATGCCCGCATCCTCCACACTTTTCTCTTTTGTGGCGGAAATAGGCTTCCATTTTCAACATCGACGAGCATTAAAAAATAATATAAGATCTTCTAGTATTATTTTATTATGGTTTACATATACTGATCTATATTAAAGATCTAATTTATATAGATTGATCAGCGTTTACTCGCCTTTTTCCGGTTTACTACGTACTTGGCGTCAAACCAACCAATCGCTGCCCTGTAAGCTTTCGCGTGAGCCAATCAGAAGACAGTGCGCTGCTTTCGCGAGCCAGGCTGCTGATGACGAGGGGTTGTTTGGGTTTAAAGAGTCGCCTAGTGATCGCTGACGAGGAAGCAATAAACAGGTATTTTTTCTAAACACAGCGATGACAAATGCACTATTGCGTTGTTTTGTGTTTATTTTTCTATGCTGCAAGCAACAGATGTGTTTTGTTAGAAAGCAGTGCTGATTTTGTTATTATATAGCTGCAATAAAGCTAGCGAATGCTAATCAACTAGTGCTGCTGATGAGCAGAAAACTGTTTCAGCGAAATTCACAATTCACAATGTTTATGATTTAAGCAAGCGATAAAAATTATACAGGTTAGATAATAATATTGAATCACGATAATTGTCACCTAAACGGTCAGTGACGGATCCAGATGCAAATACCGTGTGTTTGATGATATCACGGGGACTGTAAGCCAATATAAGGGGTATTTAATGTATCCTCAAAAAACAACAACAACGACGTTATAAGTAAATATATTAAATACATTAATTCAATATTAATTTCATAGCAATGGTATTAAACCTATGGATTTGGAGAATGTTGATATACAGTAACCCTAAAGAAAATAAACTAGAAAATTAGCAAAATGAAATAGCAAGATTAGCCAAGAAAGTCTTTGCAAGGATAAGGTAGGTTTAAGACAGTCTTTTTAAAATATATTATGTATAAAAGGGAAGAAAGCAAAATGAACAATACTAAAACATTATAAAGTGTATAATTAACTATATATAGTGTTATATTTACATTTAAAAATGGAAACAATTGCAACATTGCAATTATGGTGTTTATTTTAACAAATTGAAAAAGAGTATAATGTTTTTTAAAAGGGTGCAATAAAATATATAGTTCTGTAATTTTGCAGAAATCTACAACGTAGCAGTTTTTTGCTTGTTTAAATGTTAGAAACTCACAAAGTCCTTGCGTGTCACCTGTCATCAAAGACAGTGTGTGTGTGTGTGAGGATCTGTGGCCTTTATGGCTTTATTCGAAATGTTGATGTTCTTGTCAGCGCTGACGTGTCCAGCCTCAGGCATGCTGAAGGGATCAGAGGTCAATGATGGAATTTGATGTCCTGTGTGTCAGGCTTTCTTGTACACTGTTGTTCATGTGATGTGTGTGTGTGTTGGTCTCTGGTGTGGAGATGAAGCTCCGATAAAGCCTGCGTCTGGGTCATGGAGATCCGCTTGGAGTGTTGGTGTTCCGCTCCCGCTTCACTCGGGAATCCTGTCCCTTGTGGAAGTGTTGGATGTCGGACGCTGAAGAGTATGCGGCCGCCAACGCCTTCAGTGCAGCAGCAACCGACTACGAGTTCAACGTCTGACCAAACCGACTGTGCATTGACAGAGTTTGAAAACGGCAACCGGTAATGAGGCTCAATGACATGTTTTACACACATATTTTATTGCACGTTTTGCATATTTTTTTTTTAAATGTTAATAAACACTATATATTTTATTGCACATTCTGCATACTGTTTTGTTTTTTAAATGTTAAATATACCCAGATATATTTTATTGTCTCATTCTGCATAATTTTGTTTATGTTTTTTAAATGTTAAATATACACCTATATATTTTATTGCACATTCTGCAAAATTTTTTGTTTTTAAATGTTAAATATACACTCTATATTTTAATTGCACGTTTTGCATATTTAATTTTTTTTAAATTGTTAAAATATACACTATATATTTTTATTGCACATTTCTGCATATTTTTTGTTTATTTTAAATGTTTAAATATACCTATAAATTTTTTATTGTCACGTTTTGCATATTTAATTTTTTGTAATGTTAATAAACTATATATTTTATTGCAACGTTCTGCATAATTTAATTTTTTTTAAATGTTAAATAAACTATATTTTTTTGCGCGTTTGCATTTTAAATATGTTTAAACATATAGTATAAATATTATTGCACAATGTCTGCATAATGTAAATTTTTTAAATGTTTAAATAAACTATATTTTTATTGCGCCGTTTTTGCATGTTTAAATATGTAAATATAACTCTATAAATATTATTGCACATCGCAATAATTTTCTTTTTTTAAAGATGTTAAATAAACACTATATTTTATAGTCTCACAGGGCAAACTAGTGTCACACACAGTTATACAAAAAACCCCCCCCCATGGTACAGAAGTTAAATTAAAACTTTTTTTTCCTTATCATCAAAACATCCACAAAAGTGTCATTGATTACTAAATAAGTTTTTTGGTTTCTGTCTTCCGCTAAATGAAAACGTGCACCACTAATAAAAGGCTGCACCTCAGGACGCTCCTCTTTCCACGCTGCCGCTGTATTGCGAGTGATGCGCTGGTGTGTTCCGCAGGTCGTGGTTCTACTTCAGCTTCGAAGGTAAGTTACCGGGCAGACTGCTGAAGATCCAACATGAAGAACATGAACAAGCAGAGCAAGCTGTACTCGCAGAGGCTTGTCTGCGTTCGTCCGCTGCTCCGCCCGTGAGAACACGCTGGGAGAGGGTTGGGAACAGACCCACGTTTGAGGTTATCACACACACACCCACACACACTTTCCTCTTCTCGATAGATTCTAGAATCGTGTCCCATTTCAGCAGTAATGTTTATTGCAACAGTTTGCACTCTTTGTTTGTAAGCGTAAAGCCGTTTGTGTGTGCAGATTCGAGAGCCAGTTCGTCCTGTCGTTCCGTTCCACCGTCTGCTGGACCTGCGCGGCGTCACCCACGTACTACTCCACTTCTGCTATCCTTTCTCCTACACGGCGTGTCCAGGACATGATGCTGCAGCTCGAGCAGAACTTCCTGACGACAACATACACACCGGGGCCCTGCCGGTACTGGATGTGTTTTTTTACATATTACATTTTATTGCATTATATGCATTAATTTAAATATTTTAATATTAAACACTATATTTATTATTGCACATTATGCGATTTATCTCTCCTTCTCTCTCTCTCTCTCTCCCTCTCTCCTCTCTCTCTCTCTCATCTCTCCCTCTCTCTCTCTCTCTCTCTCTCTCTCATCCCTCCTCTCTCTCCGTCCTCTCTCTCTCTCTCACGCTCTCTCTCCACCTCTCTCTCTCTCTCTCTCACTCCTCTCCCTCTCTCTCTCTCTCTCTCCCACCTCTCTCTCTCTCTCCCCCTCTCTCTCCGTCTCTCTTTCATCTCAGCCTCTCTCTCTCTCTCCCTCTCTCTCTCCCCTCTTCTCACTCACTCTCACTCCCTCTCACCCCCTCTCTCTCTCATCTCTCTCTCTCTCTCTCTCTCCCCTCCCTAACCCCTCTCTCTCTCTCACTCTCGCTCTCTCTCGCTCTCCCTCTCTCTCTCTCTCTTCTCTCTCTCTCTCTCTCTCTCCCTCTCCCTCATCTCCCTCATTCTCTCTCCCTCACCCTCTCTCTCTCTCTCCTTCCCTCTCTCCCCCCCCCCTCTCTCTCTCTCTCTCTCTCTCTCTCTCTCTCCCTCTCGTTCTCCCTCTCTTCTCTCTCTCTCCTTCTCTCGTCCCTCTCTCTCATCCTCTCTTTCTCTCTCTCTCATCTCCCTCTCTCTCTCTCTCCCCCTCTTCTCGCACGCTCTCTCCTTCTCTCCCTCTCTCTCTCTCTCTCGAACCCTCCCCCCCCTCCCCCTTCTCTCCCCTCTCTCTCTCTCTCTCTCTCCCTCTCTCCCCCTCCTCTCTCTCCTCTCTCTCTCTCTCTCTCTCTCCCTCCCTCCTCTCCTCCTCTCTCTCTCTCTCTCCTCCACCCTCTCTCTTCTCTCTCTCTCTCTCTCTCTCTCTCGTCTCTCTCTCTCTCCTCCTCTCTCTCTCTCCCTCTCTCTCTACTCTCTCTCTCTCTCTCGCCACATCTCTCTCTCTCTCACCCTCTCTCTCTCTCTCTCTCTCCCCCCCCTCTCCTCACGTCTCTCTCTCTCTCCCCCTCTCTCTCTCTCTCCCTCTCTCCCCCCCCCTCCCTCTGCCCCCCCCTCCCTCTCTCCCCCCCTCCCACTTCTCTCTCTCCTCTCTCATTCTCTCTCTCTCTCTCTCATCTCTCCTCTCTCCTCTCCCTCTTTCTCTCTCTCTCCTCTCTCTCGCTCTCTCTGTCCTTCTCTCTCTCTCTCTCCCCCTCTCTCTCTCTCTCACTCTCTTCTCTCCTCTCATCTCGTCTCTCTCTCCTCTCCCTCTCTCTCTCTCTCATCTCTCTCTCTCCTCTCTCTCTTCTCTCTCCTTCCTCTTCTCTCTCTCCTCTCTCCCACCCCCTCTCTTCCGTGTCCGTCTCTCTCTCTCTCCCTCTCTCTCTCTCTTCTCCCTCTCTCCCCCCCCTCCCTCATCCCCCCCCTCCCTCTCTCCCCCCTCCCTCCTCTCTCTCTCTCTCTCTCATCTCCCGCTCTCTCTCCGTCCTCTCGCCCCTCTCATCCTCCTCTCTCTCCTCTCTCCCTCTCTCGCCCCCAACCCCCCCCCCTCTCTCTCTCTCTCGCCCCCCCCTCATCTCATCTCCCCCCCGGGCCCCCCCCCCCCCCCCTATAGTCCAGCGGAGAGTTTGTACATGCACCGTGAGCTGCTGTGCCACTCTCTGGACGGGCACCGGGTTGAACTGAATCACGGTGTCGTCGTGTCCACGGTTTGCTGGAGAGCGTGAGACCTCGGCTGGACAGACTGTATTCCCCGGACCACAGCACCCCGAGACGCACTGCTTCACTGGCAAACGGGTATCAACAACGCTTCCACCGTTTCAAAGTATGCTGGCGTAAGTACCAAAAATTATAGATTCTGTCAAGTATTTACTCGCCCTCAAGTTGTCCAACCCCGTAACACTTTGCTTCATCTTCGAAACACAAATGAAGATATTTTGGATTTAATCAGAAGCTGGATCATCCTTCACTTTGCCGGCCCAGAAGTTAGTAAAAGACAATGTTTTACACTAGTCCAAGTGACTAACAGTGGCTCCAACCATAATTTATCAAACGCCTGAACACCAGAGCGGTTTCCCCGGTAACGAGCGGATTTCCCCCGGTAACGACTGAACACAGAGCGTTTCCCCGGTAACGAGCGTTTCCCCGGTAACGACTGAACACAGAGTGGTTTCCCTGTTAACGACTGAACACAATCGGTTTTCCCTGGTAACGACTGAACACAGAGCGATTTTCCCTGGCGTAACATCTGAACACAGCGTTCCCCGGTAACGAGCGGTATTCCCCGTAACACTGAACACAGAGCGGTTACCCCGGTAACGAGCGGTTTCCCCGGTAACGACAGAACACAGAGTGGTTTCCCTGGTAACGACTGAACACAGAGCGGTTTCCCATGTAACGACTGAACACAGAGCGATTTCCCTGGTAACAACTGAACACAGAAAGAGCCGGATTTCCCTGGTAACAACTGAACGGTTTTTGCCCTGGTAACAACTAACACAGAGCGGTTTCCCAGGTAACAACTGAATCACAAGCAGTTTCCATGGTAACAACTGAACACAGAGCGGTTTTCCCAGGTAACAACTGAACACAGAGCGGTTTTCCTCTGGAAACAACAGAACGGATTTCCCTGTAACAACTGCACCAGAGCGTTACCCAGGTACAACTGAACGGTTTCCTCTGGAAACAACCTGAAACACGAAGCGGTTTCCCCGGTAACGAGCGGTTTCCCCCATAACAGCCTCATAAACGCCACTTTATACAGGACCGAAAGAAAGATTCAATTGAAATAACATTGATACTTTTCCTAAAAGACTGTTTAAAGCCACTTCAGATACATTTCATCAAAAAACACCCGCGCCGCGTTATGGACTTGGCAAACGTACAATTCTCATTGTTTATTCACCATGTCAATGGCCAACCACAATACATTCTACAAAAGCCTGTGTTGAAATTGTGAACCAATGTAATGGGAAACACTGATAAATATAATTTGCCAGCTATTAATTATAGTTAATATAGTAACACACATCAAGCCGTCACCAGTGAAAGGACCCTCTCAAACAAGTCGCGCCGCGTTCCCAACATTGTTTTAAGCATATAAGTAATTATTAAAAATGTAATACATAACAAAAATAAACACCGGAATTCGTACGCCCAGCACTAGTTAACACTTTACCAGCCGATACTTTCCGCACCTCATCCCTTCCTCCTGTGGTGTGTGTGCAGGTGTTATTTCCTCAGCAGCCGAGTTCATCCGGAGAACCCGTCTAGTTTTTTTGTTTTCATGGATTTCCTGAACTTCATCTTGAGTCGGATGAACCGCGCGCTATCAGACGCTCCGCAGGAAGTTTGTCTTCAAACCATTCCCATGCAGAACCCCGACGGGTCGTCCAGGGGTCATTTACAGGCAGAGGTCATCTGTGAGCGGCGAGTGTTTATTCAACATTAATGAGACTATTTTTGTGCACACTTAATTATTTAAGGAAGCATGTTTTTAAAGTGTATTGTGTAATATTTCGAAGGATCTGTTGACAGAAATGCAATATCAAAACATAACTATGTTTTCATGGTGTAAAAGATGCTTACATAATGAGCCGTTGTGTTTATTCGCTTAGAATGAGCCATTTCCAGTCTACACACACCGCGGGGCTCCTTGCATCCACGTTTACTACGGTGGCCCTGGGCGGACCGACGCGTTTCCTCACTAGTTTTGTTCTTCGTGTAAAGAAGCGGCTAAAGTCAGCGAATAAAACACTGAACACTAACGATGAACAAGTAACATAATATTCACAATAACATAGCGATTAACTGAAATAATTAAGTATACTAATTTTTTTTTTCCCCCCCCCGCTTTTAAAATACAAAAAAAGATCTTTGTACAGAAACCTCATTGTTTAACTGTTCTACTCCCTGCTGTCTCGAGACGACTCACTTTCCTGTCGTCCACGCGTAACATCTGTTGGGTGCAGTACACAAACCTCACCACTAGAATAACACACTTGCACCTTATTAAATAATTTTAAAAATAAGTGTTTACTTTGTGTTTGCAGGACGACTCACCCGCGGTGTGAATCTGAACAGACAGTAGGGGCTGAAACCCCAGACCAGATCTGCACCTCCATCTACGTCGCCAAATCTCTCCTGCTTTTTACACCACAAAGCACAAATCGCCTCGGCAACAACACTCCCTCCGCCCTCAAAACCCCAACCAATCAAACACCACCCTTCCTGTGACCACGCCCACTGAGCTAGAGCGCTGTCACAACCAGCGCAACGAGCGAGCGAGGACGGGCCAATCATCCCGATCAGCTGGAGGAGAGATGTAGATAGGGCGAGTCCCGCGAGAAGAGGCGGGGCCTTTGCATGAGAACCAATCGACGCAGAGCAGAGCGAACGCCCCTGCAGTGACAAGCCCCGCCCCCTCCGAGCAGATCCCCGCCCCAGGAAAGTGGAGTTGGCGTATTAATAATAGATCTGCATGGCCACGCCTCCAAAGAGGATGCTTCATGTACGGCAACAACCCAGACGGACGAGAGACATACAGGTGTGTTGTGTGTGAGTGAGTGTGTGTGTGTGTGTGTGTGTGTGTGTGTATGTGTGTGTGTGACAAATACCAAACAACACAGTAGCTGTGATCTGACTTTTCAAATTTCCTTAGCCATAAAAAAAAAAATAATATATATCATTGATAAACATTCAAATTTGATCATTTGTTTTAAATGTATTTTTAACAGTTTAAATCAAATTAATTATTTTTATGTTTTAAATTGAATCAATTATTTTCAATGTTTTAAATGTATTCAGTCATTGTAAATGTTGTAAATTTTAATCAATTATTTTAAGTATTTTTCATTGTAATCGATTATTTTTCGATTTTAAAATTAATCGATTATTTTTAAATGTTTAAATGTAATCAGTTATATTAAGTGTTTTACATTAAATAATCGATTATTTTCGATGTTTTAAATTTAAGTCAAATTTAAAGTCATTTTAAGTGTTTTAAATTTAGTTATTTTAAATTTAGTTTAAAATTTTCATTTTTTCTGCTTTCCAGGTGGAGAACGTGTTGTATCCGAACTGGATCTCACTAACTGCCCCATTTTGATTTCCTGGGCTGTAATTTTCTCAAAAGAACATGTATGCCCGCTGACAAACGCGACGGCAGTCCGAAAGAGGGCATGGACGTGTGCCCATTCACAAAACCCTCGCCTGATCCACAGGTACAGACCCATGATAAAACTCAGTCAAAGATTAAAAGGGATAGTTCAGTCCCAAAAAATCGAAATCAACCCATGATTTACTCTCCCTCAACCAACCTGAGGTGTTTATGACACTCTTCTTCAACAACACAATCAAGTTATATGTCCAAGCTTTATAAAGGCAGTGAATGACCGTTTCTGTTTTTTAAAGTCCATAAAAAGTGCATCTATTTTGTAATAAAAAGGGCATCTCTCCATCATAAAAGTGCAACTGTCCATCATAAAAGGTGCTTCTACCATCATAAAAGTTCATCTGTCATCATAAAATGCATCATCATCATAAAAGTGTGCATCTATCTATCCATCAAAAAGTGCATCTATCATCAATCAACGTGCATCTGTCCATCATAAAAGTGCAATCTATCATCAGAAAAGTCATCATAAAAGTGCCATCTTATCTATCCATCATAAATTTGTGCATCTATCATCATAAAAGTGCATCTATCTATCCATCATAAAAAGTGCATCTATCATCATAAAAGTGCATCTATCCATCCAAAAAGTGCATCTAATCATCATAAAAGTGCATCTGTCAATTTAAGTGCATCTATCATCATAAAAGTGCATCTATCATCATAAAAGTGCATCTATCTATCCATCATAAAAGTGCATCCTTATCCATCATACAAGTGCATCTATCATCATAAAAGTGCATCTGTCATCAAAAAAGTGCATCTATCATCATAAAAGTGCATCTATCCATCTAAAAGTGGCATCTGTCATCCATAAAAGTGCATCTAATCCTCATAAAAGTGCATCCAAAATATCCAGCATAAAAGTGCATCTGTCATCATAAAAGTGCATCTATATAGCCATCATAAGAAGAGCATCTAACATCATAAAGTGCATATATCTATCCTCATAAAATTGCATCTACCATCATAAAGTGCTCTGTCATCATAAACGTGATCTCTCCATCATAAAAGTCATCTAAAATATCAAAAAAGAGCATCTGTCATCATAAAAGTGCATCTGATCATCATAAAAGTGCATCTATATATCCATCATAACAAAAGTGCATCTAAATATCCATCATAAAAGTGCATCTATCCATCATAAAAGTGCATCTGTCCATCATAATAGTGCTATCTATCCACATGAAAATGCATCTATCCATCATGAAAAGAGCATCCTATCCGTCATAAAGTGCATCAATCCATCATGAAAGTGCATCTGTCCCATCAAAAAGTGCATCTATTCTATCCTCATAAAAGTGCCATCTGTCCATCATAAAAGTGCATCTGTCCCATCAAAAAAGTGCATCTATCCATCATAAAAGTCCATCTATCATCATAAAATGCATCTGTCCATCATAAAAGTGCATCTATCCACAGAAAAGTGCATCTGTCCATCAGAAAAGTGCATCTATCCATCATAAAGTGCACTGTCCACATAAAATTGCATCTATCCAGCATAAAAGTGCGATCTATCATCATAAAAGTGCATCTGTCCATCAAAAAAGATGCATCTATCCATCATAAAAGTGATCAATCTATCCATCATAAAAGTGCATCTGTCCATCAAAAAGTGCATCATAGCCATCATAAAAAGTGCGCATCTGTCCATCATAAAAGTGCATCTATCCATCATAAAAGTGCATCTGTCCATCATAAAAGTGCATCTATCCATCATAAAAGTGCATCTATCATCATAAAAGTGCATCTGTCCATCATAAAAGTGCATCTATCCATCATAAAAGTGCATCTATCTATCCATCATAAAAGTGCATCTGTCCATCATAAAAGTGCATCTGTCCATCATAAAAGTGCATCTATCCATCATAAAAGTGCATCGGAAGTGCATCTGTCCATCATAAAAGTGCATCTGTCCATCATAAAAGTGCATCTATCCATCATAAAAGTGCATCTATCATCATAAAAGTGCATCTATCATCATAAAAGTGCATCTATCATTATAAAAGTGCATCTGTCATCATAAAAGTGCATCTGTCATCATAAAAGTGCATCTATCCATCATAAAAGTGCATCTATCTATCCATCATAAAAGTGCATCTATCCATCATAAAAGTGCATCTATCTATCATAAAAGTGCATCTATCCATCATAAAAGTGCATCTGTCATCATAAAAGTGCATCTATCCATCATAAAAGTGCATCTGTCCATCATAAAAGTGCACCTGTCCATCATAAAAGTGCATCTGTCATCATAAAAGTGCATCTATCCATCATAAAAGTGCATCTATCCATCATAAAAGTGCATCTATCTATCATAAAAGTGCATCTATCCATCATAAAAGTGCATCTGTCATCATAAAAGTGCATCTGTCCATCATAAAAGTGCATCTGTCCATCATAAAAGTGCACCTGTCCATCATAAAAGTGCATCTATCATCATAAAAGTGCATCTGTCCATCATAAAAGTGCATCTGTCCATCATAAAAGTGCATCTATATATCCATCATAAAAGTGCATCTATCTATCCATCATAAAAGTGCATCTGTCCATCATAAAAGTGCATCTATCCATCATAAAAGTGCATCTATCTATCCATCATAAAAGTGCATCTGTCCATCATAAAAGTGCATCGGAAGTGCATCTGTCCATCATAAAAGTGCATCTATCCATCATAAAAGTGCATCTATCTATCCATCATAAAAGTGCATCTATCCATCATAAAAGTGCATCTATCTATCCATCATAAAAGTGCATCTGTCCATCATAAAAGTGCATCTATCATCATAAAAGTGCATCTGTCCATCATAAAAGTGCATCTATCCATCATAAAAGTGCATCTGTCCATCATAAAAGTGCATCTATCCATCATAAAAGTGCATCTATCCATCATAAAAGTGCATCTGTCCATCATAAAAGTGCATCTGTCCATCATAAAAGTGCATCTGTCCATCATAAAAGTGCATCTATCCATCATAAAAGTGCATCTATCTATCCATCATAAAAGTGCATCTGTCCATCATAAAAGTGCATCTATCCATCATAAAAGTGCATCTGTCCATCATAAAAGTGCATCTGTCCATCATAAAAGTGCATCGGAAGTGCATCTGTCCATCATAAAAGTGCATCTGTCCATCATAAAAGTGCATCTGTCCATCATAAAAATAAATGCATCTATCCATCATAAAAGTGCATCTTTAAATAAAATAAAAATATACAGCCATTCACTGCCATTATAAAGCTTGGAAGAGCATAACTCTGATTGTGTTCGTCTGAAAGAAGAGTCATAAACATCAAGGATGGCTTCAGGGAGAGTAAATAATGAGGTAATTTACATTTTTGGGTGAACTATCCCTTTAAACCGCTGTGACGTGAGTTTGAACGAATGTATGTGTTTCCGGTCTTTAGCTACACACTGGAGTGCAACTACAACACGGGGCGTTCGGTGAACACCATCCCTCCCGCATGTCACGATAACGGAAGAGCCACGCCGCCTCCGCCGCCCGCCTTCCCGCCCAAATACACACCTGAGGTGTACGAGCAGGTGGGGCGAGCGGTTGCCATAGCAGCGCTGGACATGGCGGAGTGTAACCCGTGGCCGCGGCTAGTTCTGTCTGAACACAGCAGCCTAATGAACCTGCGGGCCTCCATCCTCAAACACGTGAGGAACAGCAAGGGCTTCGCGTCCGACAACCGCAGAAACACGAAGAACAGCAGCCCACCTAAACCTGCGTAAGACCCTGGAACCATACAAATCTTTTACAGTCCCCCTGTAGTCAATAATTGTATCCCTTAAAACTCATATTTGAGCCGCAAAATTACATATTTAAAGGTTTATGCCTTTAAATAGTCTTGATTGTAACTCGACACCCTCATTTAGTATACGCGGTTCTATGAATATGCAAATTGTGGTGAAAATTCAGCTTTTAGTGTTGTTTAAAGTGTTACTTTAAGACGAATCATGTGTAAGTTCATAAGTCGACAGCATTGCTGAGTATTTTCTGCATAAAACTGCAGTGAACCAAAGACAGTCTCAAAAACACGTGAAATCGCTGGTGTTTCTGACGTCACAAACGACCTTGTAACCAATCAGATCAACGTGTGCTCGTCAACCAGTGGATCTCTGAGTGAGTGAGTGGAGGCGGGGCTCATTTGCATATTCATAGAACCGCGCATACTAAATGAGGCAGGAGTTACATTCAAGCTATTTTAAGGCATGAAGAGGCTTTTTCAAGAAAAAAAAAACGTTTAAATATGTTAATTTGGTGATCAATGATGAGTTTTAAAGGGTAAAATGATTGACTTTAACTGAAAGTTATAAAATAAAAATTGCCTGAAATTAAAAAGTTGTTTAATTAGTTTAACTTGATGTACTAAAATAACTAAAACTGAAATACAAATGAAAGAAAGCTTTATAGACATAGCCAATTAAAAACTATAATATGTACCTTACCCAGCTACTGACAGCTACTCAAATCTCTTCTACCTTCCTCCTGATGGATGTTTTTCAGTCTGGTTGTGTGTTTTCCCAGAAGCCTGAGCATCTCTGCCTCGGAGAACTCGCTCACTCGGATGCGCAGTATCACCGATGTTCAGGGATCCCGGCAGACCTCGTCTCAGATCAAGAGTTCTCCCAGCTTCACCTTCGGCAGCTCGGCCTGCGCTCACGGCCCCGGCGCTCACCGGCCCCCGCACAGGAGCCTGGGGCCCGTCAGAGGTCAGATCACAGTCACAGTGTGGATGATTGGCTTGTGATGGCTGAGATTGGGATTGTGGAAGTTTAGGAAGATAAATCTATCGGTTTATCTTTTGGCTTGACAAAGCCTCGTCTAAAAATTTGAAGATTTGATCAAAGAAGTCAATAAAATGTTGAAAACGTGCTCTAATGCATTGTTAACATGTTTTAGCATGTTGCTAACATATTGTTAGCATGTTTGTAGCATGATTTAACATGTTGCTGGCATTATTTAACACATTGATATAGCATGTTTAGCATTTTTCCACATTAATTAGCATATTGATAACATTATTTAACACATTGGTAGCATGTTTAAAAACATGCATTTGCATGTTAGCATGTTGCTAGTATGTTTAAGTATGTTGCTAACATAACACGTTAGTAGCATATTTTTATTATCATTTAACACATTGTTAACATGTCATTTGCCTTATTTAATACATTGCTAGTAAGTTTTAACATAACATTACCATGTTGCTAGGATGATTTAGCATGTTGTTAACATTATTCAACACGTTGTTAACATGATTCAACACGTTGTTAGCATGTTGCTAAGATTATTTGACATTTTAACATAATTTAGCACATTGTTAGCATGTTGCTAGCATGATTAAGCACTTTGTTAACATGTTGCTAGCTTGATTTAGCACATTATTAGCATGTTGCTTAGATGATTTTACATTTTAGCATGATTTAACATGTTGCTAGCATTGTTTAGCATGTTGCTAGCATGATTTAGCATTTTGCCAGCATGTTTTAACCTGTTGTTGGCATGGTTTAACATGTGCTAGGATAGTGGTCAAGCTTTGCCAGTGAAATATTTAAAAGTCTGATTCTGCAAAAGTCTTGATCCCCTCAATGAAAGTCTATGGGACTTTTTGTAGTTTTGATCGTCCGTTTAACGAGAATCGTAAGTCCGATCAGTAAGGAAACATGCAGCAACCCAAGTTTGGTGGTTATAGCTTGAAAAAATGGTATCTTTGTCAAGCCAACACAATAGTAATGATGAATCACAAATATCACCTGTAGTAGTAATAGACATGCTTTTAATTTAATAATAATTTAATTTAATAATTTAATAAAAAGAATGTTTTGCGAACAGCGATGATGTTTTTGTGGGCGGAGCATATATAATCTGTGGAAGCCACGGAAAAAAGACTAAAAAAGTTAATTTAGAGTTTATATTTCACAATTTATCCTCACAAATCCGAGTTTATATCACTAATTCTTAGATTGGATAAACAGAATTGTGAGATTTTACTCGTTATTCTGTCTTTTTTCTTCAGAATTGCAAGTTTATATCCCACAATTCTGATGTTTTTCCCTCAGAATTGTGATATAAACTCAAAATTGCGAGTTGTAATGTCTGAACTGGGAGATATAAACACGTAAATGCAAAAAGAAGAATTGTGAGAAAAAAATGTTATAGGCTATGTTTAAAAGTTATAGGTTTAAATATTATTTCATGCTGTAACTACTATGTATGCATGTCCCTTATGAACTGCATATGTGAATATTACGTAGACTTACTGTTTACATTAAATTCATGCTTTAACAGTAGACTATTAAATGAAATTGTCTATAGAGATGTTGTTTTGTGTCCCGCTTTAGACTGTAAAGCTCAGGAGAAGAGGCGTCCGCATCATCAGCACCAGCGGCTCTCTCTCCGCT